>CM053540.1:14017423-14056819 GCA_028646465.1 Rhinoceros unicornis | reverse complement strand
AAGGGAACTCTCATATGCTGCTGATGGGAGTGCAAACTGGTGCAGCCACTATGGAAAACAGTATGGAGATTCCTCAAAAAATCAAGGCTAGTACTACCATATGATCCAGCTATTCCACTGCTGTGTATTTATCCAAAGAACATGAAAACACCAATGTGTAAAGATGCATGCACCCCTGTGTTCATTGCAGCGTTATTCACAATAGCCAAGACTTGGAAGCAACCTAAGTGCCCATCAAGGGACGAATGGATAAAGAAGATGTGGTATATATACACAATGGAATACTACTCAGCCATAAGAAACAATGAAATCCAGCCATTTGTGACAACATGGATGGACATTGAGGATATTATGCCAAGTGAAATATGTCTGAGGGAGAAGGTCTAATACCATATGATTTCCTTCATTAAGTAGTAGATTATAACCACAATAAACAAACACATAGAGACAGAGATTGGATTGGTGGTTACCAGAGGGGAAGGGGGGAGGGAGGAGGCGAAAGGGATAATTCGGCACATGTGTGTGGTGATGGGTTGTAATTAGTATTTGGGTGGTGAACATGATGTAATCTATGCAGAAATAGAAGTATAATGATGTACACCTGAAATTTATACAATATTATAAACCAATGTTACTGCAATAAACAAAAAATTAAAAAAAAATAAAGTAAATACTGAACTGTTAAAAAAAATGACTCAGGAAGAAAATATGACCTTCCCCCTTAATGTCTAAAGAATTTAAGAAAGAAAGCTTGACTCAGGAAGTGGCTAATATCATAGATAAGTATAGTATATAATAAATTAGTTGTAGTAGACAAGGAGGAATCTAGCAAGGCCCATTTGATCAAAGTCCTCTCCACATCTCTTTGTCTTCACAAGGCATAACAAACATTTGTTTACCAAACATGTGCTTTTCCATCTCCATGTGAGTTGCCTTCCTCCCCTGTGAATTCCAAAACCATGACCCCCAACATCTTCCTTTTTCTTTAGCTGAAGATGGTATTTAAGGTGGTAGCTTTGGCTGTTTTAGTAAATTACTCAATTTTCCTGGCACTCTCCAATATATACATGTTATTTAATTTGCTTGATTTTTCTCCTGTTATTTTGTCTCATGTCAATTTACTTCTTAGACCAGCCAGAAGAACCTAGAGAGTAGAGCAATATTTCTTCTTCCCTTACAGATGCTTTTGTAAAACAGGTATTTCAAAATTTCATTTCTAATTTTTCATTTCATTTATATGTGGAAACAAATAATTTTTTATATTGATCTTTCATCCTGAAAGTGTGCTACATTTACTTTTGTTCTAGTAATTATTTACAAATTCCTTAGATTTTCTA
Organism: Rhinoceros unicornis; assembly: GCA_028646465.1. Classification (NCBI taxonomy): domain Eukaryota; kingdom Metazoa; phylum Chordata; class Mammalia; order Perissodactyla; family Rhinocerotidae; genus Rhinoceros; species Rhinoceros unicornis. The sequence goes on along the minus strand of CM053540.1, from coordinate 14,055,482 downwards.
TATGTACAATTATGTCATCTACTAAGAAAAAAAGTTTCACTTTTGCCTTTCAAAAATGGATGATCTCTATTATATATTTCCCTTCCCCAGTAGTGTTGGACACAGCCTCCAGCACATTGTTTAGAGTTGGAAAGACCAATTGTACTTTCCCTGTCCTGATCTTAGTGGAACTGTAATCTTTTACCGTATTGTATGTTAGCTATAGATTTTTCACGAATACCCTATATCAGTTTTAGGAAGCAAATTTTAGTTCCAATTTGGTCAAAGATTTTGTTCCTAAAAGATTTTGGAATTTTTAATATGTTTTTGCATCTATTGAGATGTCACATAACTTTCAGTTGTTACTTTCTTAATTTGATGAATGACATGAGTTGAATTTGAATGTTAAACCAACCATACATTCCTCGGGTAAACCAATCATTGTATTTTATTGTTTTAACATATTGCTAGATTCAATTTGCTAAAATTTTCTTTAGAACTTTTGAATATATGTTCATGACTGATGTTGCTATTTTAATTTCTGTTCTTATAATGCCTTTGTCTGCTTTTGATATCAGGGGGAAGCTCTTGTCAAAAAGAAAGTTTAGATGTATACCTCAACTTCAGTTTTTTAGAAGAAAATGCATAGAATTGGTTATTTCATTTTCCCTAAACCATCAGTAGAGTCCACCAGTGAAGACACTTGGACTTGATTTTGAATTAGCGAGGGCTATTTCTCATATGTATTTCCATTTTGTAACACTTTTAATCCTATATTTTTTATACTGTGTTTCTTAGTGTCCATATATATGAAAATATATATAATACAACCCTTCTTATCATCCTCACCTAAAGCACAATTTTTTTTCACAGATAGTCTAAGTGGTAATAAAGTTTCTTTTGTATTTTTCTTGTTCTAATTTTCATTGATCTTTTTAAATTGAATTCTATTATACATTAAATTTTATTGATCTTCAAATAATACTATCAAAAATTTCAGTTATATACCAATATCTGATAATTTGAATTTTTCTATTCTATGGCAAAATAGAAAACTTGCTGAAAGAACTTATATGTCTACTTAATAGAGACTAACTTCTAAATGAATGATATATTATCAAAAGTTGTAAATCTCAATACATTTTGTTCTCTTTTTGATTTATTATTTGAGGGGCTATCAAAACGCACACCAAGATTTATTTTAAAAGTAAGATATTAGGTTATATTTAGTCAGAGGTAATTTTTTTCAAATTCAGATATTGGATACTTATAACTTCTATTATACAAGTCATAATTATTCACTTAACATATTAGGGGACTATATAAGCAAATAACAGTAATTTAAACACTTTAATAATCTTAACAGCCACCAATAACTAATATTAGCATTTCACTGTATCTCTGCCAATAAATATTTTCTAAGAAACAAAAAAAATAATTTCTTTTTTTATATATGCATAGCTCATATACTTAAGTAGGTAATTTTTCCAACAATTAAAAAAATCAACTGTATAAATATTTTAGTAACATTTATCTTCACATGAATATATTTTTTGATTCGTCTTTATTCCAATAAATTTTTAAATCAAATTTGGTTGACAACATAGAAAATTTTATTCCTTGGTAGTAGACAAAGAAAACAGTCCAGTTCCGCTATGATGTAAATAATGTCCCATGAAGCTTAAAAATACTAAAAATAAACAAAAAAAACCATAGAGGAATGTAGAGAAGATCCAGAGGAAGTTTGTCCAGAATACATAACAAGTATATAAATTGTTATATATCATACTACACATTCACTAGAAAAATAGCAAAGGCCAAATCATGGGATTATCTCCTTTTCCTTTCTAAAACAAGTTATCAAATCAATGCTGCCAAACAGTCAATCAGAATCAATTTTTTGTGTAAACTCAAAAAATTTGTGTACTTTGTGTAATCACAAAAAAATTTTGTAGTTTGTGTAAGCACAAAAACACACACAAATGCACAAACACACACATGTACACTGGAAAGTTTATTCTAAAGATTGTGAATAACACAAGTCGTTTTAACTCCCCTTCTGTACCTACTATTTTTCCTCACTCACACACAGGAAACCCACTCTCCTTGCCTGCTCTTGTGTGTCTTAACTCATTCTACTGTACTGTAAAATTTACTTAATTATTATGATTATATTTCATCTCTACCTGAACGAATGCAAAGATTTTTACTGTTCTTCTCACTAATGTATTTAGAGCACTTATTAGTGTGACTGGCACATAGAAGACATTTTCTAAATATATGATGACTTATTTGTGTTTGCTTTTCTTTCTTAAGGCACACACAACAAGGTTTAGAGTCTTTAACCTAATTTATAAGAATCAAATTGACAGTAAACCTTAAGAAAATATATTGCATAGCTTTTTCCACATTGTTTGCAGTGCATATTTTACATCTTTGTTCCTTAAGCTATAGATCAAGGGATTCAACATGGGGATAATGAGGGTGTAAAATACAGACGCCACTTTATCAGTGTCAAAGGAATGACTGGATTTGGGCTTCACATACATAAATGTCAAAGTGCCATAGAACACTGTGACTGCTGTCAGGTGGGATCCACATGTGGAAAAAGCCTTGAGCCTACCCTCAGCAGAGTTCATCCTGAGAATGGCTACAATGATGAGCAGGTAAGACACAAGAACTATCAGAAGGGTGAAAATCAAATTAAAAGCTGAGAAAATCATTATCATGAATTCAATTTCATGAGTGTTAGAGCAAACCAAAGATAACAAGGGGAAATTATCACAGTAGAAATGTCTGATGACATTACTTCTACAGAAAGATGAATTAAAAAGCTTTACAGTGACTAAAAGAGAAACAAATGTGCTGTAGAGATAGGGGATTGCCACCAGCTCCCAACATACTCTTTGAGACATGATGAGTGTGTAGAGCAGAGGGTTACAGATGGCCACATAGCGGTCATAGGACATTGCTGACAGAATAAAAAGTTCACTAATAATGAACATGATGAAGAAAGCCAGCTGTGTGGCACAAAAATAATAGGAGATTGTATTTTGATCCACAACAAAATTTACTAACATTTTGGGACCCACAGTTGTTGAATAACCAAGATCAGTAAACGCCAGGTGTCTGAGAAAGAAGTACATGGGTGTTTGTAGCCTGGGGTCCATCTTGGTGAGGATGACCAGGCCCAAGTTGCCCACAAATGAGATCACATAGGTGATGAGGAAGAGCACAAATAATGGAGCCTGCAGCTCAGGATGATCTGTGATTCCCGTGAGAATGAATTCATTCAGCACTGTTTGATTGTGTTTTTCCATCCAGGTTGATCAGAAAACCTATTCTGGATAGAGACATCAATATATTCAATAATTTTCATGTAGTAAAATCTCATGGCTTTTTAGTATAAAAAGCTGGTTTAAATAAAATAAATCCAAATGTACAATTTAGACTCCATTAAAATAATTTCACCAATTGCAAGTAAAACAGATATTTAGTAATAGAAACAGAGATAGAGTTGGATATACAGAGAGATTTGTAGTTTTCCACCAGTGAAGATTAGTCCCCCAAAGAACATTTGATAATGTTTTGAGGTATATTGGTTGTCACACCTGGAGGAGGGGTGCTATAGGCATCTAATGGCTAGAGTCCAGTGATGCTGCTAATTATTCTGCCGTTCTGCTAATTATTCTTCTGCTATTAGAGTAGCCCCCCACAGCAAAGAATAATGCAGTCCAAATTGCCAAAGGCCCGAGGTTGGAAAACCATAAAATATATATATAGATATAGATATAGACACAGATAGATGTAAGTGTACATAAAGGAAGCAAAAATGAAAAAAATTATATAAACTGTAGGTGGTAGTTTTAGAGGTGATTGTTAAACTTTTCTGTTGTCTTTCATATAATGAATATTACATAATTTCATTTACAAAATTACAATCACATAATATGACATAACACATGTTAATCACATCATCAAATTTTACAGTCCAAATTCCAATTATGTGTAAAAATATTTAGAAGCCCCTGCTTTAAAACATATTCATGTGAATGTCCTTATGCCTACAGATAGTACAGGGTGAAACAATTAATGCACTTTGCCAACATTGGACAGAGGTGTGAAAATACAAAAATTGTAACAGATCATAGTAGATTATTTTCATTTACGTAGAAAAACATTCCATGAGATATACATAGGTTGATATAGTGTCTGTTATCCCTACATTTTTGGTATATACAAAGCTGTACTTTGGGCAAATTTTGTAACTTATCTTAATCTCTTTATACACATCAGAAAAATCATCAATGGTTTCTTTCTTCCCAATGGTTATTGGGAAGATAAGTGAGAATTATGTGTTTTAGTACCTGGAAATATCCTTTAATATGAAGTGCATAGGATTATTTTGGTGTTTGTTTTTATTTCCTTAGTGGAGACAGTGGAGACGGGATGGATTATTTAACATATGTACATGTAAATCGTTTTTCTGTGTCTTAACAACTTTGTCAGGAGTATGATGATGAATAGAAGGAGCAGTGTGCTACCCGGGTAACTGTCCCCAGTGCCCCCCCATGACCCAACTCCATGCCTACAACTGGAACATCAATGTGCTCTTCCTTTGGATACCTTATCTTCTACCTTACTTAAAGTGTTTAATATATATTTACCTAAAAACTAACATATTTCCTCCTCCCCAGGTACATTTTTATGATAAGTGACATACTAAGTTGTTTGTAACATATAAGGTATATTCTAGCGTGGATGAATTTAGGATGGTATGAGGAAATGAACAAATTGGGAGAAAGTGAGGTCTCTGGAATTGGTTTTATACAATAAATTTTATATTCATATAAATTCCCTTAGATAAAGAGATTCTCCAGCAAAAAAAAAAAATAGGTTAAAATCGCTATATTACACAACAGCATACTGGAAGAAAAAATACCCAGAATATATATATATATGTACATACATATATATGTATATGTAAATGTGTGTATATATATTAAGACACATACACATATATATATGTGAGAAAGCCCCCATATAAGTATATATATATGAATTCCAGGGTGTTATTTTAAGTCTATCTGCACATCACTGAGGCCACATAGAACTCCACTGTACATTTAAAGTGCGCTTACTTGAGTATAATGAAATAAAGATGTACAAGAAGATCACCAATAAACTGCCAAGTTTAAAAACACACCACAGTAGAATGAGGATGGTAGAAAAGGTAAAAGAATTAGTGATTTAAAAATTTTTGAGAAGTTCTTCCTTAAAAAAAGAAATAAATATAATTGATCCTAATTACAAGGAAAATAGCAGTGGCGGAAGTCTCTGAGTGAGCTCTGAGAAAGCAAATAGAAAAATACAGTGTTTATAACACTAAATTATATATGTGTTTACAGGAAATCCACACTTTCTCACATAAAATATTGCTTATAAGGTGGTTAGCTTCTGATAAACTATCCCGTCCCATGCGCACACCTTTTTATGTCAGAAACACTGAACCACTGTCAGAAGAAAATATTTTACATCAACACAATAAGAAGCAATATAAATCTTGCTTAGGGGCAATGATGAAAAGCTAAAGAAAACAAATCACATTGGTAAGTGCTGATTTCCTGTAAGATGAGGGAGGATAGAAGGGCTTTCTTTCACCAACCTGAGAGTTCTATGGAAAGCATCAAATAACTTTTTCATCGTTTACTCTCTGTGTCAATTATCAGATCATTATTTTTTACATCTTTACTCTTTGAGAGAATTATATGTGCTTTCTGTCAGAGTCTACTGGAAACTGAACACGCTGTTTGTTGTACCATCACCATAAAACTGGGTACTTAAACGTCTCCTAACCTCCAAAAATTGCTTTTCACGTCTCAATGTAAGGTGGAAATTTGCCTTTTGCTCATCAAAAAGATCAGAAAACATCCACATTTATACATAGAATTAAACAGATATTAATTATCACAATACTTTTGGAAGGGAATAAGAAGAGCCTAGAGTCAGTCAATAACCCTAGTCATGGATGCTAGGCATGATTTGGAAGGACATCAGACTAGAAATGGAATACCTGCAGCTTCATAATTCTACAATATATATATATTTTCCTACTCCCGACTCTTTAGTTAGGCTTTATTGTCTCTCAATTTTGATCTCTATTATTGATATGATTAAGTATTTGTATAAACAAATATTACATAAGTAATACGGCATTGACATTTCAAATATTCTTAATAGTATCTCTGAAAATATTTTAACAATTAATCTGAGGAAAAAAGGAATGCAGTCCTATTCTGCTCTTGCAATATCAATAGCAGAATGCACACAGAGGTGAATCCAAAACCCTAATATTTTGTTATGCTTTACCATAGAATAAAGATGTTCTTGCAAAAGTCACCCACACAATCAGATACTGGTAAAGTATGGCACCACATGAAATATTCTGTTTACCTGTCATGTAACCTGTGTCTTGGCTCCCCCATGTGCTTTACAAGATAGCAGAGCGAGAACAATTTATGGATTCTTTTTTCCCCTCTGAGATTCTCCCTGAGGAGATGCCAAGCAATTTCATCATTGTCCCTGAAGCATTTGAAAGCTTAACAGGATGCAAGGGAGAGGGTATGTTTATTAATAGCCAAGAACAATTTGTATTTTCGAGCAAGTGAGGTAGATTTATTTGTCTGTTTGTATATTATATTCCTACCTTTTACTCTTGATTAACTTTTTTTTCCCCCCACTTCGAAGATTAAATTTGTGTCCAATTGTCGGGGCTTTGGTGCCCAGTTGTTTGGTCAAATATCAGACTAGATGTTGCTGTGAAGATATATTTTAGATGTGATTAATGTTTAAATTAGTAGATTTTGAGTATAGCCAATTACCCTCAAGAATGTGGGTAGGCCTCATCCAGTCAGTTGAAGTCTTAAAAAGCAAAGACTGATATTCTTAAAGAAAAAGGAATTCTACTCCAGACTGCAACATCTGCAATACAGACATTCTACCTTAGTTTCCTACCCTTGTGCTCAAGACTGCAGTATCAACTCTTGAGGTGCCCACAGATTTCTGCCTTGCCAACCTTGACAATCCCATGAGGCAATTCCTTAACATCAATCTCCTGCTCTTTCAATCTCTCTCTCTGTCTCTGTATGTGTGTGTGTATGTGTGTGTTCTCCTTTGGTTCTGTGTCTCTGGAGTACCTTTACTTGTGCAATCATACAGGAAAATGGATTAATATATTTTCTCTAGACAACAAGCTTGTTAGTATTCCTCTAGTTATACAATCATCTCCTCAAATCGATGACGCATAGAATGTATTTAAGCACCATCCTATTGCATTATTTACAATATAAAGGAACTAGAAATAATAATATATTGTGTATGTAAGGTGTTGTTTGTTTTCTTCTCTCTCTCTCTTTTTTTTTTTGGTGAGGAAGATCAGCCCTGAACTAACATCCATGCCAATCCTCCTCTTTTTGCTGAGGAAGACTGTCTCTGAGCTAACATCTATTGCCAATCCTCCTCCTTTTTCTCCCCAAAGCCCCAGTGGATAATTGTATGTCATAGTTGCACATCCTTCTAGTTGCTGTATGTGGGACGCGGCCTCAGCATGGCCGGAGATGCAGTGCGTCGGTGCACACCCGGGATCCGAACCCGGGTCGCCAGTAGTGGAGCTCGCGCACTTAACCGCTAAGCCACGGGACTGGCCCTTCTCTCTTTTTTTTTTTTGATTGTTTTTTTTCTTTTAGATGTTAGGAGAGGAATTAGTTACTCCTCTTTCTCATTCTCATTTCATAGTGAATTGTCGTCACCTGCCTGTTTAGGACATAATTAAATAAAATGCTTTATTAAGGTATCATTGAAAATAAACTGCACATATAAAAAGTCTAAAATTTGATTAGTTTTGATATATGTTTGCATTGAAAAACAATTAAAATGATCATGATAATGAACATATCTGAACTCCCAAAATTTCTTAGTGACTACATAATACTTCCATTCTACTCCTTCCTGCCCCGCACTGTTCCAGGCAGCCTTTGGTTTGCTTTTGTAAGTTTTTTTTTTTTTTAAATTGATGATAGATTTACAGGAACTTGCCAAAAAAAAAAAAAAATCACAGAGAGTTCCTGTGCCCCACTTAGTTTTCGCAAGTGGTAATAAATGTTATAAATGTAGTGCATAAATACAGTATAATATCACAACCATGAAATTAACATTGGTATATTCTACTGTTTGTTCAGATTCCACCAGTTTTCCATGCACTCCTTTGTGTGTTTCTGTACATGTAGTTCTATGCGACTTTATCATATGTGTACATATGTGTAACCACCACAACAGTCAACCTACTGACCTAGTCCATCACCACAAAGGTCTCTTAGACCCTCCCTTTTTGCTATTTTCCTCTGCTAGTCAAGCCTCCTCTCCTTTGGCCCAGAGCTCTCTTGATGAGTCCAAATTGTCCATCATGGTGCCCACTCCACCTTCTGATGATTTCTTTATTTCTCTGTCTTATACTCTATTCCTTTAGAAATAGTTATAAAATTTTTCTGAGTCACTAACACCTTCGGGAACTTGAACTCTGTGGATATTCTCAATAGAAAATGTTCACACCACAGGACAAACACACACAAACAAAATAGTGCATATATTTTCACTGTGCTTCCCTCAAGTCTTAAACACAGATGCTCGGTTACAGGTAAAATTTTCCTTTAAGAAAGGAATCCTCTTGTGGCCAATGTCATCTAGTGACTATGACAAACTGACAGTCATGGTAAGCTGTTGTTTAACTTTCTTTTCAAATGTTCCTTGTGTCTTCCTGTCTTATGGGACAAATATAAATTTTAAAAAATTTAAATTTTTCATGTTTTATTTTGAGCGTGATTATAAACATCTCTTTTTACTCTGCTGACCTCTAGGGCTCTTGAGGTATTCAAAAAAGCTCATTCTTTTGATGAATGGTTCTCAATGGCTATTTTTGTGTATGTGTGTGTCAACTGTATATTTTTATTTTCCATTCCTTCCTTTAATGTAAATTTCACTTTCTCTACAAATAGTAGAGAAAGCTGTCTCTCTTTTTCCCCTCAGCAGTTTGAGAAACTGCCATAGAATGATGATCAGTTATGACAGTGAGGCTTTGTAGCTCCTGTCATATAACAGAATGTAAAAAGCTGTTGACTCATTGTGAGAATAAACAAAATTTCTGTGCCATCAATACTACCTGAATCACACAACTTACCGAAATTCGTATGTAGCAAGACCTCATTCCAGCACTCCAGTATTCAAGTGAGCTTGTCCCAGAATCTCTTATAACAATTAGTAGATCCCAAAGGTTTTATATCCATGGAATTCCTCATGGTTTTGTACCTTGGGGGAAATAGGAAACAAGGCAATTAAACAAAATTATGCATTGACAAAGGCAGGTCAATCTTATTTAATAAGACTCAGACAGGTTTTGTTTTAGAGACTATGTCTCCAGTGATAGATGAATTCAACTATAATTTTCCTGCATATTCAATGTTGAGTTTTACTGAATTCTATATATACATATATATAACAGATATGTATCCACATATGTACATTTGAGTATTGATAGACACATAGGTACTGATATTTCTGTAGGGTGCTTGGATGTCTTCCATTTGCCCCTCTAGATCGACGGCCATCCTTTTCCATTGTGTTCTCTGCTCCAGGAGACCAACGTGTATAAACCGTATCAAATAATTTGACCAATGGGGGGCGGAGCTGGAAGGAGAGAAAAGACTGTGTTCAGAAGACTTATGCCCAGAATCTATCCCTGCACCATCAAGGAAGGCCACATTCATCCCTAGACCATTGCCATGGCTTTTGTTTGGTTTTCCTCACCACGAAATCTCTCTCTCTCTGCTTTCTGATAACTACTCTTTTCCCTTCTCCCTTCAGGCCTAGATGTGGTCTAGTTGGGCCAGATTTGTTAAATTTTGTTATGATGTTTTCCAACATAGCATTCTTGCTGATGTTAGGGGTTGGCTCTCTCTTAGACCACGGCCTTCCAGGATCCCCTGCTTTCGTATTCTCCTCTTTTTCCTCCATGGTTTATCAAAAAGAGATCCCAATTATCTATTCAAGAGGACTTTTGAAACAAATTCACACTAAGTGGTAAATTACCATCTACAGTGTAATTTGTAAGCCCTGTAAGTGGTGTTTTTATTAAAAAAATGATCATTCTTTTTCTAGTATAATTTTCATAACTCAGTGATGGATTCATCAGAAAAATATTTGTGGGCTTCCAGGTAGGCCTTCCTAATGTTCTTCCCTAATTAGGTATGGGACAGAAAAATGATGCTATCTTTACTCTTTTTAGTCCTTAAATTGATCTTTTAATAATACGTTTCATTGTCTGATGAACTGATAACCAACGAAAGGACATCACAAATTTTGGCAATACTAAACACAGATAGGGTTTGTATGAGTTTGTGTAGGCTCTAAACATCTCTACAGTGAAATAGCATGTACTTCCAATATGCTCATGTCTTATAGTCCTTCCATACTTAGAATACAAGTATATTTCTAGCAAATTGAAAAACCTGAAGTTTATTCAGTATTGTTAACTATAATTTACTAAGTTCTTACTGTGTGTAGATACTATGCTAAAACTGTTAGATGTACTTTCTAATGTATTCGAGATAATCCTGTGAATTAAGTATCGATATAGTTCCCACTTAATTGGAGAAAAATGAGGCTTAGAGAAGTTTAGAAACTTACCCAAGTGATGCAGCAGAGAAATGATGGAGTCAGAATCCATATTCAGGTTGTCCTTCTCCAGAGCTGATGCTTACCCCTAGACTATAACGCCTTGCAAAATTGTTCTTAGAAAATGAGCTTTTTTTTTTTTTGTTACTTTTTTTTAAAAATTTTTTGTTTATTGCAATAACATTGGTTTATAACATTGTATAAGTTTCAGGTGTACATCATTATACTTCTGTTTCTGCATAGATTACATCATGTTCACCACCCAAATACTAATCACAACCCATCACCACACACCTGTGCTGAATTATCCCTTTCGCCCTCCTCCCTCCCCCCTTCCCCTCTGGTAACCACCAGAAAATGAGCTATTAACAAAGGTCAACAATTTCACTGCTATCTATCAAATCTATCTACCAAACTTAATAAACAATTTAATTACACATTGGAGGAAATGATATGCATGTGATTTAAATTAAAAAGTTTAAAGAATTAGCTTTTAAAAATCCTGAATTTATGAAGGAACATTAGTCTTTTCTAGTTTGGTGTCAAATATATTTTAGATTCTTCCTGTGGCTTGCAGAATGGAAAGATGAATTATTTATCCACATAATACATAAAATGCCTAATATGCTGTGTCTATATGATGCCAAAATAACCTGAACTTGAGTAAAATAGTAGTTAGCACTCATTGTACCTTCTTGGCTTCAAGACACATCAACTGTTTTTCCTTTTTTTCAAACTGAATTAGGTGGCATTTTTGAGCATGGGACAGTATTGTTCAGAAAAAGAAACTATTAAGGAGTAAATGACTTTCCTTGACTTTATTCTTTGACTAAAATCATGGCTACCACAAGGGTGAATTCATTCTTAATCTGAGCTCAAGACTTAAGAAAAGTAGGAAATAAGAATGTTTTATTTAAGTTTTATCAACATTTAGTAGTGCTAATTATGTGCTAAGGAACGGAAAAAACAAATAAACATGACAGGATCCCTAGAAATCCAAAGTCAATTGAAGATATAGACTAATAAATTTTTATTCACACACACACACATGCACACATAAATACAACAATAGAGTCTGTTCATAGGATGGAAATGGTTCAGGGAGGGACCTCTGATTAACTCTGTCTGGGTGAATTAAGGAGGGTTTCAAAGAGGATTCCATGCATGCCTAGTATTTAAAAGGTTAAATAAGAGTTTTCCAGGCAGACAAAATGGAAGAAGGCATTTGGCAATAGTAGCTGTTGCCTTGTGAGGTAAAAGGAAGTGTGTACAGTTAACTAGGAGACCGCTTGTTTGATTGAGATGCCTATACATAATCTACAGGTAATTACAAAGCATCCAGGGCTTTTGCAGTCTCGTGTTTAATTTGATGAGTTTGCTTCATATTGTGGGTATTATTTACAAAAGTATCTTTATTGCTCTTACCCTTATGATGGAGATGCAACTCTGTGTGTTCTGATAAGCACAGAAACAGATTTGTATCCTGAAAAACTGACAACTGAATGGGTTCTAGCTGACTTTCAGTAGTTGCAGCCATCAAGTGACTAAAATGCTCTTTGAGGCACCTATGCGTTTAGAGGAACTAAGGGAGTGTCTTATTTTTTGTTTTTATTTATTTTTTTTGAGGAAGATCAGCCCTGTGCTAACATCTGCCAATCCTCATCTTTTTTTTGCTGAGGAAGACTGTCCCTGGGCTAACATCCGTGTCCACCTTCCTCCACTTTATATGGGACAGCGCCACAGCATGGCTTGCCAAGCGGTGTGTTAGTGCGAGCCCGGGATCCAAATCAGCAACCCCCAGGCTGCTGCAGCGGAGTGTGCGCACTTAACCACTTGTACCACCAGGCCGGCCCCGGGAATGTCTTATTTTATTGTCTTCAAAGTGTAAACAGTGTTTAAATGTTGAACCAATATATTTATATTCCTTTATATGAACACAATTCTAAATATACATGCATGCCTGTGGAACCAAGACCATTATTTTCAGTGTTTTTTTTTTTTTTTTGTGAGGAAGATCAGCCCTGAGCTAACATCCATGCTAATCCTCCTCTTTTTGCTGAGGAAGGCTGGCCCTGAGCTAACATCTATTGCCAATCCTCCTCCTTTTTTTTTCTCCCAAAGCCCCAGTAGATAGTTGTATGTCAAAGTTGCACATTCTTCTAGTTGCTGTATATGGGACGTGGCCTCAGCATGGCCGGAGAAGCAGTGCGATGGTGCGCGCCCGAGATCCGATCCCGGGCAGCCAGTAGCAGAGCGGACGCACTTAACAGCTAAGCCTTGGGGCCGGCCCTGTTTTTTTTTTTTTTATTTTTTACTATAGATATAGATATAGATACATTATATGCATGTGTATTGTAGGTGCTTGCAGGTATATTCAGTAATTCCTCAAGTGATTTTGGACAAGTTGTTTACCGTCTTTTAAAGCCTTAGTCTCTGTGTCATTGAGCGGAGGGTGAGGAGTGCCAGTAATTCCTGTTCTGTACACTTAACAAGATCCTCTGATGAGGATCCCATGGATCATAATGATAATAGTTTACAAATATTGAGCCCTTACTACATATGCCTAATTCTGTTTTAGGTGTTTTATGTGCATTATCTCATTTACCTTGTCCATCAACTCTATGAGGATGCTACTCTTGCCCCCATCCTACAGATAAAGAAAGCTAGGCACAGATTGGTGGCATGACTTGTGCAAAGCCTCTCAGCTGGCTCATGGTGGAGCCAGGCATGTAACCTTGGCTCTCCAGTGGCAGATCCCACAAACCTCATTACTAGTCATGTGACCTCCTAATTGTGTGTCATCTTGTTGTCAACTGAGAAACTCACTGTGGATGCCATTTTTTGTCATGAACTCCTAAAAGTCACCCAAACATTTTTCACTTGCAACAGAACTTTCTACTGCTATTTGGAGGTCCTGGAAGGGAACGCTGTATCCTCTCCTGTTCACTTCCTGTCTTGCTACTCTTGATGAAAACAGGACAACGACTTAACTTCTTTCTCCTCTTTACAGTCCTGTCTGTCCTTTATCCCTGGACTTCATATTTTAGATAATTTAGTTAGCTAGTTCATTGAATTATTTGATTTGAAAAGACATGACTTAAATCAAAATATCAGTGAGGCCTCTACAACATATTACATACGAATCAGTATTATTTGAAAAAGGATGTTTTGCACAGAGTGATCTTTTTCATGCAACTACTTACTTGGTTCTTAAATGGCTTCTAGATAAGATTCCCCAATCCCTGAGGAACCAGTTTGTTTCCTTCATTGCAACTTTCTACTGAACTGCAAACTCTATGATAGATTGAAAATGTCTTTTGTGTTTACCAGTGTATGCCCAGCATTTGGTACACACTAGATTATCAAAAAGATATTTTTGAAAGGAAGAAAGAATTAAAAAAGGATGAACAAATGAGTGGATGAATGATTGTCAACTTCTTGCTATCGTAACTGTGCCTACCTCTAGAACTCTTCGTTACCCCTAACTTTTCTACGTCACTGCTTTTAATCTGCTCAGGGCTACAAGTCAGTTAACCAAACAAAATAACTCTGTGCATAAACTAAGTAAGTAGGCACAGGGTGTGGGCTAAGGAGCTCTCAGTGAATACACTTAGTACCTTTAACTGGCCTCGATCCTTTTTAATAATATTATTTCTCTGAAATGGTTATTTTTAGAGAAGAAAATTACAGAGAAATGTAGCATTACTGAATGTTATTAGAGCTATTAATAGTAGATGTTATTTGTGGATTGTCTCCTACATGTAGATTTTGTCTTAAATTCTTTATACACATTATTTAATTCAATCCTCAAAAAATTGATTCCATCATTATTCTTATTTTATACATAACGAAACCATCTGAGACCCCACAGTCTGGAAGTGGTGAAGCTGGGAGAATTGGAAATTAGTGTGATCTATGACTGGTTTTGTTGTTGGTGTGCATAGTCTTTGTTCTTTAGGGTATCAGGGTGTCTAAGACTAGAAAGTTGCATCAGGACGATACAGAAGAACCACAGGCTGCTTTTTCTGTCTTTACCTTTAGGTTAGTGGATAGCACATGAAGCAATGCCCTTCACTGCTTTTTATTTGAGTGCTGCATCATGCTGCTCTATTGTTAGGTGTAGAACCAAGACATAATTGGGTCTTTTTGAAGAGGTGAGGCATGAGTAAGGCTTTGAAAAATGAGTAGAGTTTAGAAAGATTATGAATAGGCAAAAGAGAATACTCTTAGAGATAATGCAAGGATATCTGCTTAACTTAATCAGCATTTGGGTTTGAAATTCTTAATCTCATCAAGAGAATATTCCTTCCAAAAACCGAAGAAAAACTTTCCATTTGTAGTACAATTCAGATACTCAAGATGTAATGTCAGACCAAGACTTCTCCTTGCTTTCTTAATTGTGTCTTGAATTTCCAACACTGTGACATATAGGGCATTTGATTTTTGTCTTCAGGTGAGTGGATGGTTCTGGAAGAGGGTGGTTGCCTGAGAAATGGATATGATAAAAACAAACTTCACAGTGACTGAATTTGTGTTCCTGAGGCTCTCGTCTCATCCAAAGATGCAGCTCATTCTTTTTATTATGTTCTTGTTCTTCTATTTATTAACAATGGCTGGTAATATGATTATTATCACTATTATCCACATAGAACCTCATCTCCAAACCCCCATATACTTTTTCCTCACTAATTTATCCTCTCTGGATATCTGGTTCACAGCCACCAATGTCCTACAAATGCTGTCCAACATGGTGGGAAAAAAGAAGACTATCCCATTCTCCAGCTGTTCTGCTCAGATGTACTTCTCCCTCACCTTTGGAATGATTGACTGTGTTCTCCTTGGTGTCATGGCTTATGACAGATATGTAGCCATTTGTCATCCTCTTCATTATACTGTCATTATGAACCAAAGCACCTGTGTCCAATTGGCAGCCGTTTCTTGGCCCAGTAGCTCATGGGCTCCTTGGTTATCAATGTCCTCACCTTGAGTTTGCCCTACTGTGGGCCCAATGTCCTGAATCACTTTTTTTGTGAGGTACTTTCCATCCTGAGGTTGGCTTGCACTGACACCTCATTTACTGAGCTGGTTGTTTTTATCTTCAGTATTATCATTGTCTTCATTCCTTTTCTCCTCATCATTGTTTCCTGTGCCCGAATCCTTCTATCAGTTCTCAGGATGCAGTCAGCCTCTGGGAGGCACAAGGCACTGTCCACCTGTGCCTCTCATATGACAGTGGTGACCTTATTCTATGGAACTGCCATCTTCATGTACATGAGACCCCAGTCAAAGTTCTCCAGCACTGGGGGCAAGATCATTGTGGTGTTCTATACTGTGATCGCATCTATGCTCGCCCCTTGATCTATAGCCTCAGGAACCAGGATGTGAAAGGAGTTTTAAGGAGAGCTATTGCAAGAGGACCTGAGAGCTCTTAATGTGACACTAAGGTTAACTGCTAATCTAAGATAACTGACTTCTGAATATGAAGTGAGAGAGTGAAAAATAGCCTAGACTGTCAACATCTGCCCTGCTGCTCATAAAAGACACATAAACCCGGTTGCAAATACAAGAAATATCTCCCCCAAGAACAAACCACAGCTTAATGTATCAAAACAACTCCCCTCATTGAATGACTACTATTTCCCTACTCTTTGAGAAATCTTAGTTCTCTAAAATTATAGACTATACGGAATTAATTGGTTGAAATTATACCAGTAAGATGAAACTTCTTACTCCTGCCTGGAAGATCTAAAGCACCTTGACGCAGAGAAACATTCTTAATTTTCAATTCAGGAGCAGAACTTCAGATAAGGGTTTTTGGATGCAACATTTCACATCTGTCTTAATTTTGTAGTTTCCAAGAAAACAAGACCCTACACCTACATTGTGGTTTAGACCTGATTTTGACCCCTTTACGTACAGCCCTGCTTTGCAATGAATCTGTCAAAATAGTGCTTCATTTAAATTTCATCTTATCTCCACCCTTCCCTCCAAATCCTAGCATGTGATATTCCTCTTTGCAATGGATCAATAAATCTGATTTTACCTGTCTGTAGGTTTGTTCCTGGCAGTCTTAGGCTGATTGTGTGGACAGGAGGATAGCAATGATCAGAAACAGAAGATTTAGTCAAATGTTAATTAATGGATTCATTCATTCATTCACTACATATTATTGAATGACTATATAACATAATGTTAAATAAAATAGAAACACTTTCTTTCCTCATATATAATAAATATGTATACTATACATATATTATACATACATAATATACATATATATAATATACATAATATATACACACATACTGAAAAATTTTGATAAATGCAAAAAAGGAAATAATCATCAAGGGGCAGTGACAGACAGTAATAGATAGGGTGACCTTCTCTGAGGAGGCTGCATGCAAAGATCAGAAGGAGAGATAGCAGTGAGATTGAGGAGATGAATTTTCTAGGTAGAGGGTAGTTGTGAACAAAGACTGTGGAGGTGTGAGAGAGTTTGCTCTGTTTGAGGGAATAAAGGAAACTAGTGAGAAGCAGCGCAGAGGGAGGTGTGGCTGGGGGGGCAGGCAGCAGCCAGACCATACAGGGCTCGATTGACTGAGGTAAGAAGTAGGGATTTTTTCTTGGTAAAATGTAAGTATTATGAAGAAGGGTGATATCACACAACTTATGTTTTTAAAGGACTCTTTGGTGCTGTGTGGAACACAGGCAGATATATATATAATCACAAATTTGTGGAAACATATTTTCTGGTTTTGAAGCTTTTCAACCAATGGTATCTTTAAAAATAATTATTCTTTGAATTAAGAGAATAGCAAAATATAATTTAGCATTAATATACTTAATAAATTTAAATATGGCCTTTGATTAACATGTTATTACATTAGAGATAAATTGTTTCTAAAATTTTCTCACTTTATTTCACAATTTAGAATAAAATAAAAAGAATGTAATTTTCCTTCCATAGATATACAACAACTGAAAAGCAACCATTTCTTCTACTTAAATATATAGGTCATATACAATCAGTAAATGAAGCATCTCTGATGGAATAGGGAAAGTAGACATCACTGATTTAAAATTGATTTAAAAAGTAAAAAGCAAAATCACTAACCAAATAGCCGTATTCATTAAACAGTAGTGGTTTTCTTGTGTATACTTGCCTTGATATACAAATGACTGCATATATTGTATATTGACTCAATATGTGAATGAGGATTAGAAACATATACTTCTAACCAACTTTCTTCTGAACTATTTATTTAAGTAAAAAGTAACATTTAAAATTCCCCCAAATACTGGCAAATAAGAAATGCATGCTTAGTTGGCTATTTATAAATTGGAAACATAATATTAAATTATGTGTGGAAAGAAACATGAAATGACTAAAGGTATATAAAATGGAAAGTTTTTTTGTTTCACAAAAATTACCAACCCTTCTTACCTCTCAGACTCTATAAATGGATGAACTAGTTAAAAGTGCAGAAAAAATTTATGAAATTCTCATGGGGCTACACATAGCCAAAACATGTAAACAAGTGTGAATAAATATTTTTGTGTTGTTTTTCTAAAAAGTCATTATTTAGATCAATTGCTTGACATAATCAATTCATTTTGACTAGTTTGTTTTGATCAGTAAGTTAGAGTTAGATAAATTAAGAAAAATAATGCCATCCAAATAGCCCATGTCCTATCCTAGTTCTGTCTAGCCTCTTGAAGCCAAATTTTCTTCCTTTTCTATATTTGCTTCTTTTGACATAAAAGGAAAACATAGCACTTAAAGATATTTAACTAATATTTCTATGTACTATATGCTACAATCATTGCTAGAACGAGCAATAATAAAATTTTAGACTAACACAAATAATGGTGCACTGAATAATTATTGGTCCTTTACAAGATCAAATGTTCTATTGAGTTATTTCCTCTCTACATTTGTTTGGGATTATGGCAACATGAAGACAACATAGCTAGGAAATATACTAACAAATGCTTTGTTCATTTTTAAATAAAAGTAAAGCTTAGAAGAAACAAAATAATTAGAGAATGACTAATAACAGACTACTGTCATGAACTACATTTTTTCAGTGCTTGACTAATGAGTATTATTGTGTATTATGAGAATACTTTTCTATGAACCTCATTCCTTTTTACAAAATGGAACAGTTGTTGGATTAGATAATCTTTAGTTATCTATCAATCAATTAATCAATCTCTCTATTTATCTATATCTAGCTATCTCTATCCTCTCTAGAATAGATTTATTCTATATTTATTATAAAATTTGTGTATTATAAACCCGTCAAAGTTTGTTCTGAAATGGCTTTATATTTTCACTTTTTGGATTTGGTTTGTTAATTTTAAGGACAATAATGCAACATTGACAAGTTTAATGTCATCACTGTAGGTGCAGAGGATATAATAACCACTATCATCATGCATAACGTTGCCAACTTTCCTAATGGATATGTTTGCTCTTAAAGTAAAAAAAAAATAAATAAATAAAATGAATTTAGTGTTACAGGTAGTAAGTAGGAGAATTGGTAAAATACTAAATAATTATTCCTCATCGATACCACTCTTTCGGCATAATCTGAAAGGCGAACTGCTTCTTTGATATCATCTCCTATTTTGTGTCTTTTCCTCACGTATTCACGTTATGGTGACTTCTCTAGCCCATTGGATCTTGCAAAGATTCAGCTCACCATAGTCATAGGCAAATGTGAGTCTTTCAGCAAGTGCTTTACAATACAATCCTGTCTAAATTCTGACTAATCAATCTAATCAAATCATCAGACTGAATATAGCCATAAACTAGACCTTTACAGAGGTTCTCCAAACCTCTTCCTCAGTTCTGATTATGCCTTTCACTTTCTATAATGCTGTACATTTCCCTATTCTATAGAACTGTGGACTAGGAATCAATAGTAATTAGTTATAATCCCAGCTGTACTACTTATAAACTAAGAGCACATTAGCATGCTATTTAAACTTCTAAAAATCCAGTTTCATCATCTTAAAATATGATGCCAATAATGTCCTATGAATTTTGGTATCTTATGCATATTTTCACTAGGTCTCCTGAGACCCAGAATTGGGACTAGGTTTCGGTAGTTCTCTAGTCCAGCAGGTGGTGGTCATTCATTTGTTCAATGAACATTTGTGGCTCACTTATCCCAGGACTTGAAGATAAAAAATGAGACTGCCTTAAGGTCTCACAGGCTACCAAGGAAGCCA
Organism: Rhinoceros unicornis; assembly: GCA_028646465.1. Taxonomy (NCBI): domain Eukaryota; kingdom Metazoa; phylum Chordata; class Mammalia; order Perissodactyla; family Rhinocerotidae; genus Rhinoceros; species Rhinoceros unicornis. The sequence continues at coordinate 14,035,541 of CM053540.1, read as the reverse complement.
TCATATTAAGGAGTACAGTCATGAGCTGCATAATGACATTGCAGTCAACTCAACTTAATGTATCCCTGTTGTTAAGTGATGCATGACTGTATAAAAGTTTTAATGTTATAGCAGAATTCTGTATACAGTAATTCTCTAACACAGAGGAAAGCTGCCGTCTAATTAAGCCCCAAAGTGCTTAAATATACTACTTAGCTTTTTCATATATTTTAATATCTAAACTTGGGCACTGTTGAGAGTAAAAGGTAGCACTATTGATACTTACTCCAGGACAATAGGCAAAAAACAAAACTGCCTTGCATAAGAGGGACAACTGGCCATGGTAACAATATCTTCCTTCGTTCTCACTGCAACCATATGTTTAGGTATTATTGGTACCATTTGACAGGTGAGAAAACCCCAGAAGGTGAGTCCAGAAATGATTTATAGATGAGGTGATGATTTATTTGTGACTTAAAACAGAAGTATGAGTTTTCTAGGTGAGTTAGTGGTGTTTCAAGCATAGGACTAGGATAAGCAATAGTATACAAAGTGAGACATTTCATGGTGTACTTGAGTTCAGTGGGACTTGAACTTCTGAGAGGTGGGATATGGAAGGAAATGGCTGGGATAAAGCTGAAAATGTAGAATTCCAGATGTCATCTGTGGATGCCATTCATAATGTTGATTTCATTGTGAGCTCCTATTCCAGTCTCCTAGAACTAGGCCTGGTGAAGGGGCTTGTTAGTCTCATTAACACTTATTCTAACAGAGTTAAGCACACAGACACCAACACAGCTGCTTCCAGAGTCCCTCATGTGGCTGCACATTTTTGTAGTGCATGTAGCTGTTTGAAACATTCTAGCCACCAAACATTTGGCTGACTCTTTTCTTTTCATAAGCATTCTTTAGGCATCCATGATGAGCTCGCTATTGCAATGGGAGAAACCCAGATACATCTTAAGCAGTGTCTGCCTTTTAGGAATTTACACATGTATGTGCATCACTGTAATATCCACACACACAACCATAAGAAAGCTAGAAATTAAAGGATGTTGCTGTTCAGAGGAGTGTTTTTTTAACCAGTCCAGTAGCTCAGAGAGGGCTTTTCAAGGAGTGGTATTTAAGCTGGTCCTTGAAGGAAGAGAAGAATTTGGACGTTCTGGGACACGGAGTTAGGACTATCAAGGAAGGAGGGAGTGGAGAGGGGAGAGAACTGGGAAGGATACAGAGATAGAAAAACGTGAAGGTCATTCAAGAAATAGTTTTACAAAAGAATCTGTTACACAATAAGAGCAGGGAGGAATAATATCAGAAAGGTGGTTTAAAGAAGAGGAGTGGCTAGAATGCTAAGAAAAGGATTTGGCAATTTTATAGCTCCTCAGTTAGGGAAGAAGGATAGCTATGGGATAGATAAGGAATCTTAGACCCTAATTCCAGCTATCTTCTCTAAGGCAGAGATTTAAGGCAGGGACTTAAGTTTAAATTATTCCCCTGGGAGAAGACCAGAAGTAAGGTTGAATGTAAGGGTTTTATCCAAGCCCAATTACGAAAAGCACATCATCTAAAACCTGCTTGAAGTAGCCAGACTCTACTCAGATTTACCAGCCTATGGGCTATGATGGTACAGTGTTTTTTCCAAAGGTTGCTCTGCTAATGGATATGTGACAGGATTTCAGGGAGCAAAAAAGAATCTTCTCTAGAATCCGCAAGTGATAAACTCTCTGCTCCCAAGCAATAAATTCATGTGCCCCTAAATTGGTGGCAGATCTGGAGCTACATTCCAGCTTTACCATCAAACCCTTCCACCGGACACCCAGTCAAAATGGCCCATGGACACGGCCCATGGTTCCAGCCTCTTTGCCTTTATTCACTATATTTTCTCCTTCTGGAATTCTCTACCTCATTTGCCTCTTTAATTTCTGAGCCGTGCTTCAAAAACAACTCTATGGCCCCCTCCTTCATAAAGATTATCTTGATCTCCCAAGATGAAGTGCTATCTTTCCAGTGTGAGCTTCCACAGCACTTTGACTGCAATTCTCCTTTGGAATTTACTCATTTTTTTTTCCCCTGTGAATCAAGGTATTTGCATTTATCTTATCTCCTTATGGATATAAATTGCATGAGGTCAGGAAATGCATCTATATCAATATCAATCTATCATCTATCTATCTTTCTTTCTATCCTCCTTTAAAATCATATTGTCCACCAAGTCTTAAGCATGCATCGTTCAAAAAAAAATCTCACCTGAGGTGGTATAAGTTACGCTTATCTAAGGAGGAAGCATAATTGAATTTCAGCTTTATCTCACTCTGATATATCCCCTCTTAGCCATTTCTGCATCAATTTTTGCCTTTCATAGCCTGTAGTACAGTGATTACCAACTCTTTGTTGATTAAAGAAAACACCAACTCGTGTTATTTTTGCAGTCTACTATAGAGAGTTTGATTGACATATTTACCTTTGTTATGATTTTGTTACTGGACAAAATTTTTAATGTATGAAAGAGAATTCAGGTCTTTTCAAACATAAGGTGTTTATCACTGAAACTAATAGGATAGATAAGTTAGAAATAACAGTCCTTGGGCTGGCCCAGTGGCATAGTGGTTAAGTTCGGCACACTGCTTTGGCAACCCAGGTTTGCAGGTTCAGATCCTGGGAGCAGACCTACACTACTCATCAAGCCATGCTATGGTGGCGACCCACTTACACAATAGAGGCACAGATGTTAGGTCAGGGTCAATCTTCCTCACCAAAAAAAATAAAATTAAAATAATAGTCCTTGTTTTATTGATGAAAAGACTGAAATACAGAGATATTAAGGCATTTATCTGAGATAATTATTGGTGGGAATGGGACTAAGACCAAGGTGATCCAACTTCTATCCATTTTTCTGTTGCCATTATAAGTTGATATGCATGCTCTGCCACCAACTACATGGAAAAAAATTAATTTCCTCTCTTTATAGCATCACATTGATAGCATAATTATGGATAGGTAAGATATAAATGAAGGAAAAATAAAAGCAAATAATGTTTATTAAGTATTTTTATTAGACAGATTCTTTACAGAGATTACAGCATATCCTTTGAAAAATACTAAGATATAGACATTGTTATTCCCATTTAGTAGATGAAGAAACTGAGGCTTACAGAGATCAAGGAAGTTGCCCAAGATCACATAGCTAGAAAATAACAGAGCCTAGATAAGGACTTTTTACTAAATAGTCCAAAGCCTGAATGCCATTAATCAGAATGGAAAATGTAAACCTTGGATCAGTTTTTTTATTCTATCACTTAACTTTGACAAGTTTGTTTAACTGTCTGAGCTTTATTTTTATCATGTTTAAAATGAGGATAATGGCTATCTCTAATAATTGTTGTAAGAACTTAAGGAGATTTAATGCTTTGTTTATTGACTGGATACAGCAACCAATTAAAGAAAAAAAAAGGTAGCCCTCTAGCAACAAGGTCACTGATTAGATATGTAAAAATGAGATTCAGAGATCTTCCTGATTCTAAAGCAACTGCTCTTTCAATTATAACTTATAACATATACTTACTCAGCATGTCTTTCAAAACCATTAATTTTTATTTCCTTCAGATCATAGGGTTACGAGTTATCAAAAACTCTTTGGGAATTGAGTTTCACTCAGCAAATACATGATAATTTGGGTGGTGTTCATTGGAAAGTTATTTGCATTTCCTATCTCCTTCCACTACTATCATTTACCTGTGGTGATAACATACTTTCATTTTTTGTTATTATTGAGGTTTTCTTCCAATTAGTTTTTTGAAAGCAGCTTTCACATCCTTGTTCCATAAACTGTAGACATGGGGATGATAATCGTGTAGAACACAGAGGCCCACTTGTCTTGGTCCAGGGAGTAGCTGAATGGCCGTAGGTACATAAACATGACTGTGCCATAGAAAAGTGTGACGCCACTGAGGTGAGACCCAGAGGTGGAGAAAACCTTAAGGCGGCCTTCAGCTGAGCTCCTTCTGATGATTGCAGTGAGGATGAAGGCATAGGAGATGATGATGATGAGGATGGTGCTGAATTCAATGAAGCCACATAGACTAAAGAGCAAGATCTCACTGATGTGGGTGTCTGAGCAGGAGAGGGCCAAGAGTGGTGGGATTTCACAGAAGAAGTGGTTGATGATATTGGAACCACAGTAACTCAAACTGAAGGTGAGGGAAGTGTGGGCAACTAAACTCACCAGACCAGCCAGGTAAGAGCCCAGCATGAGAGCCCAGCAGACTCGCTTGGACATGAGAGTGCTGTAGTGGAGGGGTCGACAGATGGCCACAGAACGGTCATAGGCCATGGCAGCCAGGACATAGCCCTCAGCATCCACAAAACCCACGGAGAAAGCAAACTGGGTGGCACAGCAGGAGAACGAGATAACTTTGTGTTTTGTTAGGAAGTCAGTCAGCATCCTGGGGGCAATGGCCAAGGAGTAGCCCAGGTCCACAAAGGAGAGGTTGCAGAGGAAAAAATACATGGGTGTGTGAAGCTGAGCGTCTGTCATGATCAGGATAATCATACCAACATTCCCCACTACATTGCTCAGGTAGACCAAGAGGAAGACCTCGGAGAAGATGATCTGTATCTGAGGGTCCTGAGTGATGCCAATAATGATAAACTTAGTCACCACTGAGTAGTTTTCTTTATCCATCTCTTCAATTTTATGTGTGCCTGGACTCAGTGTATTATTTGGGTTGATTCTTAAAAATCTTCCCAGCAATTAGATTTTATGACCCCTAGGATAACTCAAATGACTTTGGTGAAGGTGATGATCATGTGTCCTCTTCCGATGCCCAGTAAAAATAGGAGAAAGTGTTAGCGTTTTGGGGATGGCAAATTCTGCTTCTCCAAAGACCTTGGTGCTCTGAGGTCACTTATCACGTGGTACCAAATGTTTGACCTGATCTGTGTAATTATCTGTCTTATTAATTAGTAAAGAAGAGTAGTTTTGAGTGTCCCTTCCTTCTTTCTAAAACAAAGCAAATATAAATGCAGATAATGAATAAACATCAACTCTCAGTGCAGGTCGGTACAAAAAGAAAGATGAAAGACTCAGGGATCACAAAGTATAATGTACCATAAACACACATATACAGAAAGTGAAATACTTGGGACATAGGGTGAGAAATATTTAAAAAGGCAACGGGTAATAGTGATTTTCAAAAAGCTAGGAGTTACTGAGTTAACTCTATGTCAGAACATTGAGTGCTTTACACACATTTCATAATTTCATCCTCACAACAACTCTATGAAGTAGCTACCACCATTATCTCCATCTCATATCTGAAAAGAACACGACTAAATATTAAGTAACTTCAACAAAGTCAACACCCAGTAAGTAGCAGAGCTGGATCTATCTGACTCTAGAGTCCACTTCACTTTATAGACTTCTGTGTATATGATTTGATGGAGGTTAAATCTCTTAATTTTTGTGTCTGCCTTTCTTTTTCCTGTCTTGCCTATCATACATGGACACAGAATTAGTTTTTTGGTTTCCCTGATCTTGGAAGCACCCAGAGGTTTGGCACGGGACATGATCAGGTTGAAGCCACAGCTGTGTCTTTGGATAATTCTATTGTCTGGCCAACAGGTTGCTGTACAGCTCAGTTCAGAGTTAAGATTCAAGGATCCCTCACTCAGGGCGAATAGAGAGAGCACTATCCAACTCCATGGTCACACAGGAGCATGCGTTTGTTCAACTTTTTCCCCTTTGGTTGGATGAATATCTGGTCCATTGAAGAATTCTAAGAAGGAAGTAGGCAAAACTACACCAAAACAAAACACAAACTAATTTAGAAATAAGTAGCATCCTCTACCTAAACCTGAAGTGAGAACTCAGGCTGTATCTACTTTAATTGGTATACTGCTTAAGAAAGACAAGAAAGCAGAGTAGTAGAATGTGTCTTTCATGGGGGTGTGGACATTCACAATAGGTTGTCTTAAATCCTAGGGTAGTTGAAAGTAGTACCCCCGTCTTCAATTTCTGCATGGAATATAATCAACTGCAGCAAAGAAGGGGCTCTAATAATGAATAATCAACACTATATATCTGCCCAAGAATTTATAGTTTATAAAGTATTTATATCTACTCTTATTCAACTCATTCTTAATATGTAGTGAATATGTTTATCATTTCATACATTAGGTCAATTAGGAAACAGAGAATGAAAAGACAAACCTTGGAGAAATTATTTTAAAAATATATTTTTTGTAAAGAACTTGTATCCATAATATATAAAGAACTTTAAAACTCAACAAGAAAACAATCTAAAAAGAATGGGCCAAAGATTTGAACACACACTTCAGCAAAGAAAATATATGAATAGCAAACGAATACTTGAAAAATACTCGGATCAGTTGTAGTAAGGACATACAAATTAAAATAAAATGGGATATCACTACACATCTGTTAGAATGGCTAAATTTTAAAAGGACAGACCATACTAAGTGTTTTCAAGGAAACGGAGGAACTGGAACTTTCATTACTGCTGGTGGGAATGTAAAATAGTACAACTGCTGTAGAAAACACTTTGGCAGTAGAAAATTAAACATGCACATGTCTACCTTATGATCCAACTGTTCCAAATCACCTGGGAACAATCCAAAGGCCCATTCATAGGTGACAAGATAAACAAATTATAGTACGTCCATAAAATGGAATACCACTCTGCAATTAAAAGGAATAAACTATTGACACAGGCAACATGATGAATGAATCTCAAAATAATTAGGCTGAGAGAAAACAGCCAGATAAATAAGAGTACATCTTATTGATTCCATTTATAAAAATCTAGAAAATGTAAGCTAATCAATAGTGACAGATAGTAGATCAATGATCGCCTGGGTAGAGGTGTGTGTGAGGAGCAGGAGGGAAAGATTACCAAGGGGCATGAGAAAACTTTTTGGCGGTGATGGGTTGATTAGGAGCATGGTTTCATACATATATTAAATGATCTCAAATGTTATACGTGAAATTTATTCAATTTATTTTATGTCAGTTATACCTCAGTAACGCTGTTAAAAAATAACAAACTGGGGGCTGGCCCGGTGGCGCAAGTGGTTAGGTGCGCGCGCTCCGCTGCGGCGGCCTGGGTTTCGCCGGTTCGGATCCCGGGCGCGCACCGACGCACTGCTTGTCGGGCCATGCTGTGGCGGCGTCCCATATAAAGTAGAGAAAGATGGGCACGGATGTTAGCCCAGGGCCAGTCTTCCTCAGCAAAAAAAGGGGAGGATTGGCAGATGTTAGCTCAGGGCTGGTCTCCCTCACAAAAAAAAAAAAAAAAAAAAAAAAAAAAAATAACAAACTATTTTCCCTACCCCAGTTCAGCTCATTCTCACTACACGTGAATGAATATATCACTTTATAGGCTACATTAATGAGGAAACAGAAACTTTGGGTGAGGGGATTTGCAAAGTCACGCAGTTTGTTAATTTTTTAGTTAGTTGCAGAATCAGCAATGGAATCTGGGACTGCCAATTTCATATATAGTGCTGTGTTTTTTTTTCCCCACTTCTTCACATAGGAATTTAAAAACAATTCACTATGAAAAAACAAAAAACAAAAGATCTACCACAGTCCTTCCATTTCCCATCTGATCTTCCACTTTAGTGAGAGAGCAAATAATCCTATAGTTGACACTGGAGGGAGTCATTTAGTCCAATCTCATAATTTTATAGATGAGGAAATAGACCCAGACACCAAGCTTGAGAAGGCAGAGGTGATACCAGACTGTAGTACTTAGAGGAGAATGAGACCCCTGGTAAGAACACAGCACAGGGTGTCAGGACGGATCCACAGCTGGGTATGTGCTGACCGATTCATCACGCCCGGTTAGAATATGTGATTAGAAAATCATTCTCTCCTGCTTCACAGATTCAAGGTTCCAGTTAAATGAGGAAGGATATGAGAAGGTGTGTCACCAATCTTAAAGCACCCTGCCTGTTCTCTCTTATAGTGTGCAGACAAATCCAGGCTTTGCCACTTACTACTATTGATTTCTAGCACACTGCTTATATTCTTGGAATCAGTTTTTCATTTGTTAAATGAGATTAATGCTTACTTTAATAACTTTCCACAAAAAATTGGTTAGAATATATATATGCCACACATATGTAGTGCTGAATTCAGGGACTGTCATGTGCTAAGTGCTCAACACATTTGGCAATTGTATGTGAGAGTAGATGATTTAATTTAGTAGATGAGTGCACACTCATAACTCCCAGAAAAAAATGGTTCAGTGCTTATTCCATAGGAGTGATGTATCACGGACTGCCTTAACGTTTAGGAAAGGTGTGATTTTAATTCTACAGCACTTCTATTAAATGATAAAACGAGTAGAGATGAAGCTATAAAATTGAAAATCAGGGCTAAGACAAAAGAAAACTTTTCTTTTTAGTGTCATGTAGCTTAAATTCAGCAGATCTGACTCTTGAAGAAATGGTAGAATAGTGAGTAAATACGCATATTCCACAGTTACTAAACTTGAATTTTTTTTTTTTTGAGGAAGATCAGCCCTGAACTAACATCCATGCCAATCCTCCTCTTTTTGCTGAGGAAGACCAGCCTTGAGCTAACATCTATTGCCAATCCTCCTCCTTTTTTTTTTCCCTCTTTTCTCCCCAAAGCCCCAGTAGATAGTTGTACGTCATAGTGGCACATCCCTCTAGTTCCTGTATGTGGGACGCCACCTCAGCATGGCCAGACAAGCGGTGCATTGGTGCGTGCCCAGGATCCGAACCCAGGCCGCCAGTAGCAGAGTGCGCGCACCTAACTGCTACACCATGGGGCCGGCCCCTAAACTTGAATATTTTTAAAAGACGAGGAAAAGTATTGTCTGATAGAAGCAAAAATGGGCCAAATATATTTTAGATTTCTGTGTATTACCAGCTTTTGCACATTTATCTGAAAATAATACCGGAGAAAGAGTCTGGAATCCTGGCGGTAGTCTTGGTTTTTGCACTAATTAACTGATGAATTGCTGTGTTAGTTGCAGTTTCCCTGTCTGTGAAATAAATAAATACCAATTCTAGTATTTTCTGAGTTTGGACTTATTATAAGATACCTAAAACCCAAACCCATAGTCTATGTCTCCTTTTGAAATTTTAAAATGGCATGGATCTGGTGCCAAGCAAACCCATGCTCAAAGGAGCACTGGGCAGCGTAATGCTCCACTCCCAACAGGTCACATCTCTTTCTCTTTCTGTCCCAAATACTCATCTGTGACCTGACCTGTTTTCTACCTGTTGGTGAGAGGTTGACGGTGTCCTCTTCTCTTAATGAGTTATACTAACAGGTATTCTGAGAAGAGTCCAATGATGGTGAATCACTCTGATAGGTGTCTCTGAGCTACTTGTTCATCCCACCTTTGCTCCCTTGTACAGGAGGTATTTAAGTCTCAGAGTCACAAATAATCCTCAGAAGAAATATGATGAAATGCTTTCTGCACTTGCGGGAGACCCAAAGATTTGATGAACTGTCATCCCCTGAGGGATTTCACTCTCTCTTCCTTAAGCCTTAATGATAAAAGAAGGAAACACAGGGGGATTTCCAGTCACTCTGGTTGTGATGATTGAATCAACCATAAGTGCTGTAGGGACTTTCTACCAGCCCAAAGCTGCTTTGTTGTTGTTAGTGCCTGCAGTGGATTCTGACTCCTAGGGACAAAGTGTACCACAGAGCAAAGAACCCTGCCTGGTGTTTTTGCACCATTATGGACAGACAATGTTCTGCTGCTAGTCACAGGGTTTTCACCAGCAATTTTTTTGGAAGTAGGTGGCCAGGTCCTTCTTCCTAGTCTGTCTAGTCCGGAAGCCCTGCTGAAACCTGTATACCATGGGTGACCTTGCTGGTTTTTGAAATACCAGTGGCGTAGCTTTCAGCATCATAGCAACAGGCAGCTACCACAGCATGACAACCAACAGATGGGTGGTGTGGTTCCCAGACCTGGAAATGAACCCAGGCTGTGGTGATGAGAGCACTGAGTCTTAACCACTAGACCACCAGGGCTGTCTCAAAGCTGCCTCTATGGTGTGATTTTGACTGTAATTTAGAAAGGTCTGTTTGCTGATGCCTGAAAGTCCTTTCAAAGAGGCTGATTCTTTGCATGTTATATTTATATATATTTATATTTATTTAACTTCCACATTATATATATACCTATTTAAACTATCTTAATCTGGCATTAGGACATGTGTCTGAAATTTAAGGTCACAAAACAAATTAATGAGATTTTATCTTTTTTGAGACCATAGTTTGGTGGACAGGGAAAGGAAACTAACATGTTTTGAGAACATTTATTTGATAAAGACGCTGCAGGGCACTTTCACGTGTGTGATCAATTGAATCTTCTGATGATAATATTATTGCCTCTGGTTTCAGATGAAGTGAATGACTCACTGATTTAGAGAAAAAGTGAGTAAGTGAGAGTTGTTTAACTTTTCCCGGACCATGCAACCTAGAAGTGGTAGATTCAGAATGGAATCACTCATATGTCTGAGTATGGCGTTCATGCTTTTTCTCCTTTGATATGAACCATGAGAACACTGCCATTCATAAGGCAAAGATTCCTATTCCAGGAAAAGATCTCAGGTAGCTTACCAAAAATTTTTATTTTTTTATCTCATGGTATATATTTGTAAGAAAAATAGGATGAAGGAAAGATAAGATTCAAACTTAGAAATTGGATTAAGTTAGTAAAAAAAAAAAATGTGCTTTTTTTTTTTTTTTAATTTCAAGAGATGGCACGCAGCTTTGTTTCAGCTACCCATTGTATAAAGTAAAAGGAAAATGGGCAGTTGTAAAATCTCACTACTTACACAATTTTTTTTAAAAAGCCACATAATTTGGAAATGCTATATGATCTGAGAGAAACTTTCCTCCTCAAAAAAAAAGAGATTCAAAAATAAAATCAAAGCAGTTGGTGAAAAGAACCTTTGTAATAGCGTTCTCCATTCCTTCACTTTCAGCCTCTGTGAGTCCATAAACATAAAGTGGGCTCCTGTAGACTGCATATAGCTGGATATTGTTTTTTCAATCCATCTTCTTTAATTTTATTCTTTATTTTTTGTGAGGAAGATCAGCTCTGAGCTAACATCCATGCCAATCCTCCTCTTTTTGCTGAGGAAGACTGGCCCTGGGCTAACATGTGTGCCTATCTTTCTCCACTTTATATGGGACTCTGCCACAGCATGACCTGACAAACGGTGCCTCAGTGTGCGCCCAGGATCCGAACCTGGGCCACCAACAGCAGAGCACGCGTAAAACCACTACGCAATGGGGCCAGCGCCTAATTTTATTCTTAAATCTCATTTTATTATGAAGAGTTAATTCCTAATAACATTGACATGTTCTCTTACTTATAATATTTGTTTTCAAGTCAAATTTTGATTTGAAATAAATATTTTTCTCTCATTTCTCCAGCTGCATAATAGTCCATTGTGTGGATGTACCGTTGTTTATTTATAAAGTATCCCATTGTTAGACATTTGAGTTGGTTCTGGTCTTTTGCTATTAGAAGAAAAAAATACAACAATAAATTGCCTAATGCCTATGCTTTTTCCTACTTTGACCAGTACATCACCTGAGTGAATTCCTAGATGTGGGATTGTTGGGTCAAAGGGAAATTTAATATGCAATTTGCTAAATATTCCAATTTCCCTCCAGCAATATATAGGAGTTCTTTTTTCCCCACAGTCTTTTCAATAAAGTTGGTTGTCAAATATTTGTATTTCTCATCTAAATTTATCTACCTTTTCTCTCTCTCTATCTATCTGTATCGGCCAATCTAAAATTTGGAAAGTGTTCTCTGAAGGTAGTCACAATTTGTATTTTTCCTTTTTTTTTTTTTTTGTGAGGAGGACCAGCCCTGAGCTAACATCTGCCAATCCTCCCCTTTTTTGCTGAGGAAGACTGGCCCTGGGCTAACATCCATGCCCATCTTCCTCTACTTTATATGGGACGCCGCCACAGCATGGCTTGACAAGCAGTGCGTCGGTGCGCGCCCGGGACCCGAACCGGCGAACCCCGGGCCGCCGCAGCGGAGCGCGCGCACTTAACCGCTTGCGCCACCGGGCCGCCCCCTGTATTTTTCCTTATTGAGAATAATGTTACCAGTTGTAAATTTTTTGTCTCTCAGCTCCAAATCCATCCATCTTTGCCTTGCTTTCCTGATACTGGATATGGATTCTGTAAACATTTCCCCTTTTGCAGCTGGACAATATTACGCTAGTCAGTCGAGAACACTGGAAGGATCAGAAAAGTCTCTCTTTCTGATCCTGGTGTGCTCTTTCCCTGGTGCGCAATGGCATGTAGTAGCCAGCAGCACATGGAATACCTAGTGGTGCTCACCCTTTGTAAAGGTTGACCAGCACTCCCACAAGGAGCTTCCCATCAAGTTCCATCAGCACCCCAGAGGTGACTTTCTAGCAAGTCTTGCTGGCACCCCAGGGAGTGGCTACCCAATGAGTTTCAGTGGAACCCTAATGAGTGGTTTCTTGTTTGGCAGAACTGGCCAGGGAATGTCTCTGCCGTATAGCAAGCTACAGCCATACCCAGTACAACCACGTCTAAAGGAGCCTGGGAGGTGGGGTCCTCTTCCAAGTGTGCTCTTCCTTGGTGCTCTGCCTCAGCCCCAGATGTAGTTAGTTGCTCTCTGTATTTATTCTTCCTATATACTTTGGACTTTTTTTGATCACTTGATAGTTAATCCCCTGTTGCCAGGTAGTAAGTTTTTATATTAAATTTTACCTCATAGAATTACTGTGTGGTTTTCTGTCTCCTGACTGGATTCTGACTGATATAAAGGTTGGATATGTTTTCCTGTATTTAAGGGCCATTTGCATTTCTGTTTTTGTGAAATGTTTATGTTTCATGTCCATTTTTCCAGTGCATATTTCTTGCATATTTTGGATTTCTTAACAGACCTTTTTCTTATTAATTTTTATATTCTTTATATATTGGAGATATCATCTGTTGGTCCAGTTTATAAGGCATAAATTTTCTCCAATTTCTTATTTGTCTTTTGATTTTCCTAAGAAATTTGTTACCATGCAGTAGGTTTCTTTTTCTTCTGTCTTTCTTTCTTCCTTTCTTTCTTCTTTCCTTTTCTTCCTTTCTTTTTTTCCTTTATGTTGTTAAATTTATCAATTTTGAATTTTATTATTTCTGGATTTTGAGTTCTATTTATATTCAAAATTCAGATGCAATTAATATTTGATAAGTTAAAACAAAAAATAATTGTTGTATATATTTTAAATAATGCCTCCAGTTACAAAGGACTTCGCCATGTTTTCTTCTAGTACATGTATGGTTTTTCTTTTATAATTACCATTATGATTCATTGAAATGTTGATAGTATCCAGTAAGAGGAAAAGATCTAGTTTTCTTTTTTTCAGTAAAACTATCCAGTTGTCCCAACAAAATTTATTTAAAAATTTGTCTTTTCTCTAATATTTTGAGATGCTATTATCATTTATTGAATTTTCATTTCATTTCATTGGGTCTATATTTGTGTTTTTAATTCTATTCTCTTGTTCTTTCAACACTTCTGTACAATTCATTCATCAATAATACACTGTTTAATTATAATTATATAAATATTATATATTAATATAAATATATATAAATATGTATAAATATAGTCATGGCTAAAATATTTTTTTCTTTCACATAAACTTTATAGTCAACTTATTTAAAAAAACCTGAGGACATTATTTTTGGAACAACATTAAATTTACAAATTAACTTAGGGACAATTGCCACTTTTATGTCATCGAGTCTTGTTAGTGAAGAGCGTGTATGTTTTCATGCTTATTCCAATCTACTTTTGTATCTTTCTGAGGTTTTACTCCTTTTCTTCACAGAGGTTTTGCACATTTCTTATTTGGTTATGTTTAGGTCTTTTTTTTTTTTTTTAATTATTTATTTATTTATTTTTTCCCCCAAAGCCCCAGGAGATAGTTGTATGTCATAGCTGCACATCCTTCTAGTTGCTGTGTGTGGGACGCGGCCTCAGCATGGCCAGACAAGCGGTGCGTCGGTGCGCGCCCGGGATCTGAACCCGGGCCGCCAGCAGCGGAGCGCGCGCACTTAACCGCTAAGCCACGGGGCTGGCCCTGTTTAGGTCTTTTATGTTTGGCAGTCATAAATGGGGATCTTCCCTTCCATTTAAATTTTGTAACTGGAGATTTGTTTGTTTATAGGATGTTAGGTTAATTTTACATTTTGCTAATTTACTAAATTTTTTCTATGTTTTTATTGGTAGTAATAGTAGTGATGGTTTTTATGTGTGGTATATTACAATGTAGCCACATCTTGCACTGGCCAAATAAAGCTTCAATTAAAATAAAGTGAGTCTCCAAAGCCTAACAAGAGAATTCCTTTTCTTGGTTTTACCAAATGATATAAAATCTATTTGGATGATAGCCAGTGACTGGTAGGTAAGTGTCCTCTGGAACAGTGGATCTATACACATTCAGACCCAAATGATATCTTTTTATAGCAAGTAGTTTATATTGCCCCCTCTACGCTCCTAAATAGCATTCACAGATAATTTAATTTACCTACATACATAATTTAAAGAAGAAAAATAAAAAGAAAACAATTTAAAATAAAATAATACACATTTTAGTAACTAACTAAAGTAACTATAGTAACTATGTCAGACATAAGTACATAATGAAAAAGGCAGATGCTTGCATATATATTTAAAATCCATAAATGTGACAGTTAAAAATGCATGCTGATACAAGTTTGTTGCATAGGCACCTCAAACAATCTTGCAACATTTTAGCTCAGGACATAAATTTCTGAAATGAAGGACTGCTCTTGGTAAAGCCCCAAGCCAGTTTTTTTCCCCTTGAGTTACTTAATAGATGCACTTGTGACAAATTTGTTATATACAAAAGCCATTCAACAATACTCCATATGTATCTATAAAATGTGTTTACATGTAAAATGGAGGTAGATTTAAGGCTCAGATAATTTGATCAAGTCCATCAATTGGCAGGATACTTGAAAATCACATCAGTCATGGAGAATTCTTTGTCAGGGATTGTTCTGCACCTTGCTGGCTTTTAGCACCCTACCCCTAATGCACTAGATTCTATAGTGTACCTGTGTCACTGTGAGAACCATAAATTACCATAATGCCCCAGAGCAAAAACACCACCTCCATTGAGACCTTGCCCTTGTAATTCTAGGCATCTGATATTAAATGATTCTTTTCTACTGAGAGATGATATAGCTTACTAGGTTAGACATTTAGCTACTGCACCTTTCAACCCCAATATCTTTAATTCACTCTTTCTGCTAGCAATGAACACCGCCAAGACTTCTTTATTAGTCAGGGTTCTCCAGAGAAACAGAACCAAATGTAGATAGATAGATAGATAGATAGATAGATAGATAGATAGATAGATGTCAGATAGATATAAGAGGAGATTTATTATAGGAATTGGCTCACAATTGTGAAGGCCAGCTAGTCCCTTGATCTGCCATCTGCAAGCTGAAGAACTAGGAAAGCCAGTGGTGTAATTCAGTCCAAGTCCAAAGGCCTGAAAATGGAGTGGGGGAGGGGTAATGGTGTAAATCCTGGTGTGAGTCCGAAAGGCGGAGATCTAGGAACACTGATGTCTGAAGGCAGCAGAAGATGGATGTCTCAGCTCAAGCAGAGAGACAGAATTCACCCTTCCTGCAACTTCTGTTCTATTTAGGCCCACAAGGGATTGAATGATGCCCACCCACATTGGTTAGGGCTGATATTCTTTACTCAATCTATGATTAAATGCTAATCTCTTCCAGAGACACCTTCAGAGATACACCCAGAAATAAGGCGGATTTTTTTTTAGCTCTTTGGCCATCCGTTAGCCCAGTCAAGTTGATACATAAAATTAACCATCACAACCACCATACACGTTACTCCCCAGTTATTGAATCTTGTCCAGAGGACATCAAACAAGCCATTACCGTAGTCATTATTGTAGCTTATGTGAAATCCATATTTAACATAGAGGGATATTTTTCACAAACTTTTTGCTACTTTTGGGCTGCAGTAACACAAAATGGTTAGCAGTGCACATTCTGGAGTAAGAACAAACTGTGTTGGAATCCCAGTTCTAACCTGTATTAAGTATGTGGATAAGTTACTTCTCAAGGCCCCAGTATACTTATCTGTTAGGAGGTGTTTAATAAAAATCAGAAAATGCTTGTGTTTAGGAGGTACATACTCAGTTAATATTAGATGTTATTATTACTTGACTCTAATCTCTTCTAATTATGACCTGGAAGAGGACTGGCTGAACAGGTTCTCATCATTATTCATAATTCTTATTAATATATAAGCTCCTCTAGATAGGACGTCACATCTTTATTAGATAGAGGTCAGCATTACCTTTATTAGTTGATCAATAAATGCTTGTTGCTTGCTTATTGGACTTTAGAGCCTCATGGTTCTCCATGAAACCTAACAGTCAATGATTTATCCTTCGTGGTACCAAGTTCACAGCCTTGTATTCACTGTGAATTCTCAGAATACTTCATGGAAATCAAATTGCAGTCTAAATTCTGAGGATCCCATCATGGTGGCAGAGACATATAGCATCCTCTGGTGCCTCTTTGAATAAGACTCAAGCTAGGATTAAAAATGAGTTCTCTTTTTGTTCTGATGCTCTTTGAGATTTCCTTCTTTATCGCCTGGGGCTGACTAGGACCTACCACCGATGCTGCTTATGATTAATTATTCCTTTGTGGCCCAGTGGTCTCATTCCAGTGCTCTGTTATCACCTACCATCCTTACATCCTGTGTCCCTTACCACTGCCTTCTTAGTGCCACGTGACCTTTCTTCCAACCTCCATCCCTACTCCAATTGCACAAAACTTAATCTCATTGAATTTATCACAGTTTGTTCCTATATAATAATTCACACTTAATTGAGGAAGGATTATTTATTTACTTATTAAACAAATTGTCATTGTTTGCTGATTATGTTTCAGACTCTGTATTAATAGAAGCTTACTGTATTTTCCCTCCAAGGTACCAAAAAGTAGGAGGTTTAAGACTTAACCAAAGTAATGCAAATCTTGTCTGAATTGCTAGAGATAAAGCAATACATCTTTTAAGTCTTTGTGTCCCCCAGCACTTAGCACAAATCACGTTGATTAAATGATACTAAGAGACAAATTAATTAGAGTGTCTTCTCAAAGTGGCATAGATAATGTAAATGATCATCAGATATTGATGAATTTGTTTCAGATTCTGTGTCTTCTATATGGAAGATCTATTTGGGCAAATGAGGAACCCGGTAAATCTCAGTCTAGGCTGCATATGCAGATAACTATTTTTTACTTTGGACAGTAGGGAATAGTGTCAAAATGGGGAAACTCTTATTAATCATCTACCTATATGCATTTGATGCAGCAATTCACATACATCCATTTATTTTGTCTACAGACTCACCCTATGAGGTATTCTCACTTAGAAATGAAAAAGCTGAGGTGCAAAGAGATTTAGTGCAATATCCAAAGTCCACAGTCAGTGAGACACAGAGCCAGGATTGAAAACCACGACAGCCCCGTTCTCCCTGCCCCTCCTCCCATCAGCCCTTCCCCATGATTCAGGGAGCATGACGTCCTTTATGGATACAAAGTCCTTAGAGAAGGCAGGGCCAGAGGTAGAGCTAACCTGCTATTTTGTGGATTCCTTCAATGGGTCCCAAGGGGACCAAACCACCAACTATCAGGGGATACAGAAGAAGGATGTTTAGTGGGGGTTAGGAATATGGAACTGAAAATTCATTCTCCACTAGGCCCAGGTGTCCCGAGGGTAAAGAAGAGAAATATGAAAGGGATATGTGATTTCCTTAGTTTCAGAGGGGAACAACAAGTAGATTAAAATGAGGTGACATGAGGGATGTAGTCTCCAGAGACTAAGGAACAAGAAATATATCCTATTTAAAATAAGCCAGGATGCTTATTCCAGAGTCTGGTCTAGAGACTCTACTATTGGAAATAACTGCAAACAATATTACAGCTGCACTGCAGTGACATAGTCTATATTTTGAAATGTATTTTACTCTGATTTAACAAATTGGGATACTTATCTTTAAGGAAAAG
>CM053540.1:13986011-14016923 GCA_028646465.1 Rhinoceros unicornis | reverse complement strand
AGTTGTCCTCTTTGGATTGTTTCTGTTAATCTATGTGGCAACCATGGTGGGTAATTTGGGGATGATTGTGTTAATTAAGATTGATGCCTGTCTCCACACTCCCATGTACTTCTTTCTCGGCAGCCTCTCCTTTGTTGATGCCTCTTGCTCTTCTTCCGTCACTCCTAAGATGCTGGTGAACCTTGTGGCTGAGAATAAGGCCATTTCTTTCAATGGATGTGCTGCCCAGTTCTACTTCTTTGGCTCTTTCCTGGGAACTGAATGTTTCCTGTTGGCCACGATGGCATATGACCGCTATGCAGCTATTTGGAACCCTCTGCTATACCCAGTTCTCATGTCTGGGAGAATTAGCTCCTTGCTAGTAGCTACCTCATTCCTAGCAGGCTTTGGAAATGCAGCCATACACACAGGAATGACTTTCAGATTATCATTTTGTGGCTCTAATAGGATCAACCACTTTTACTGCGACACCCCACCTCTGCTCAAACTCTCTTGCTCTGATACCCACATCAATGGCATTGTGATCATGGCTTTCTCCAGTTTTAATGTCATCAGCTGTGTTATGATTGTCCTAATTTCCTATCTGTGTATCCTCATTGCCATCTTGAGGATGCCTTCATTAGAGGGCAGGCACAAAGCCTTCTCCACGTGTGCCTCCCACCTCACGGCTGTCACTATATTCTTTGGAACAATTCTCTTCATGTATTTGCGCCCTATGTCTAGCTACTCAATGGAGCAGGACAAGATTGTCTCTGTCTTTTATACAGTAGTGATCCCTATGCTAAATCCTCTCATCTACAGTTTGAAAAATAAGGATGTGAAAGGGGCCCTAAAGAGGACCTTACAGAAACACTTACTGTAAAGTCATGTTACACACCATCCTGTTATGTAGAAGAAAATATGTTCCATATTAATTTTATTGTCAGATTGCTTAAGCTTTTTTTCTATGTTAAAGTAGATTGTTTAAAATGAGGTCTGCTTCTTAATCTCCTGGTATCTTAAATGTGTATCCATAGACCTATATGATGAATCAACGCAGTGGGGAAGGGTAGTACCTGGTAACGTATCAAAATACTTGAAATTGGCTGATCTGGGTTTAAGTTCTAATTTCAGTATTTAGCTTTTCTTAATCTTAGTTTTATTATATATACATGAGTGTCTTTGATTGGGATCTGGGCAAACAGACTCTGAGACTGATATTTGTATGCAGGAAGTTATTGGAGAGTGTTCCCAGGAACAATACCTGTAAGGGAGTGAGGGAAGCAGAATTGGGTAGAAAAAGTTGAATTGTGATGAAGTTGCAACACAGTACTCAACCAATTCCACATGGAGCTCTGGAGCTGAGATGATCCTTCAGAGATACCCTAACTTGTGGAAAAAGGGCCAGGCATTTTTACCTCCATAATGACCGGTTTTGGTTATAGATGTAATCTTGGGCATGGCAATGAGTTTCAGCAGGGACATCCCAAGAGAACTCAGCTGTGAAGTGTCAGTTGCCAATTCACTTGGAAGCTGAGGAAATAAATACTTCAACCCTGAAAGTCAAATTTGTATGGTATACCACAGCATCCATTATAAATAATAACACCATTTCACTCAGTGGATTCACTCCTGGAATACCAAATAAGATATAAGAAAGAGACTTATCAGGTGTTATAATAATATGGGTACAATAGCAATTAACAGAGCAATAGTTTACTGACTTTTGGAATTAATTGGGATATTTTGAGGGTAGTAATCAAAGTACTTTAACTGTTTAATCTTTACTTCTCCCAACATTTCACATAGTTTTCAATAAACATTTATCAAATTAAATTATCTATTTATTGCTCATTGTAATGGGGTGGGGAGCTGTCAATTTTGGAGTGAGGGAGAAATGACTTTCTTTGATGAGATGGCATGTTGAAGGAAGCCTAATGATTTGGAATCAGATAAATGTTTGCTCCCTATTTCTTCCCATTCCACTTCCCCTGCAGACCAGGAGAGAGAGCACCAGTGTCCTGCGTGCTCCAAGTGAGACCTCCTCACCCCTGACAAATTTGTTAGAGAGTGCAAAGAAAGAGTTAACTCATCCTGTTCACTCTGAGCAGTCCTCCCATCTCCTTATAACTTCCACTTTCACCTGTTAAACATGGTTACTCTCGAAGACATTCAAAACTGTGTCATGGCTGGCATCCTCCTTCATGTTCCCTTTCATTCTGACTCATCTACTATCACATACAACTTTTAACTGCTTCTTGTTCACCAAGCTAAGAAAAATGGCACTTTATCATTAATCATCACTACTCTCACATCTACATTTCAGTTATTGCCCAACTGTGATTCAACGGTCCATCATATAATGACTCATCCTCAATCAGTCTCAATTCCATGGTTCTACTTTCTCTCAATTCTACTCATCTGATTAAATCCCAATTTAGTTAAACTTAATTGTTTATTCTCTCTGTCCTCCACTTAAGCTGCTTAGTGCAATCAGAGAAAATCCCCCAATACTTCACTCTGTTGCTGATCTTGTCTCATAGTTCATCCTTCAAAATATAAACAATTAGATAAAATCATCTCCATCTTAATGCCTCTAAATCTTTATATATATACTTTTCTTCCTACCTGTCATAAAGGATAATATATCTCTGCTTCTACCTAAAACCAGTTCTTTCACAACTTTGGAGCTTTCCATGAACTTTACTTCAGAAATTATATCTCTACTCTCCCTAAGCATCAGTTTCTCAAACTCTCCTGGAATATTCTCACTTGTTTACAAACATCATCTGGTATCATTCTTCTTAATAATTTCCTTGGCTGAAAGTCCCTCCCGTCACCAACTTTATTCTCTGCTCTCGTTACAATTAATCTTTTCAAAAGAACTACCTCTAGAGGGGCTGGCCCTGTGGCATAGTGGTTAAATTCAGCAGGCTCCACTTTGGGGGCCCAGGTTTGTGGGTTCAGATCTCAAGTGCAGACCTATAGCACTCCTCAGCTGTGATGAGGCAGTGACCCACACGCAAAATAGAGGAAGATTGGCACAGATGTTAGCTCAGGGCTAATCTTCCTCACAAAACAAAACAAAACCAATAAACAAAAGAACTACCTCTAGTCATTGTCTCTACTTCCTCACACCCCATAACTGTTCTAATTCTCTTTCGGTACCACCTCTCCATTGAACCTAATCTTGTCAAGGACACGTGAAACCTTAACACTATTGCATGCGAAGTTCGCTCTTCTATCTTACTTTTACTTGATATCCCAGTAGGATTACCATGGTTACTTCCTTCAGCTAACCAAAATAAATCTCCTTTTTAGTTTTCTATATCACTTCAATCTTCTGATTTACCTTCTCCCTCAACTACCATTTCTTCGATGGCTCTTCCTCCTTCTCACGCAGGTCTGCAAATCTTGGAGCCAAAGACTTAATCCTTACATTGCTTCATTGGTACCTTGGTTCTCCATCTTCAGCCACTTCTTAGGTGATCTAAGAAGTCTGCAGTGATTCCAAAATCCATATCTCCAGCCCTGACCTCTCACCTGAGTTCCAGATTAGTATATCGAATTCAAAACCTGACATCTATGGATTTTGGACACATAAAAGGATTAAGAAATTAGCTTTCCTTACTCTGTTATCATACTCATACATCTATAAAATAATGACACCTTTTGTACTCCTAGGAGGGTCTGTATTTTAGCATCATACCTATATGTCATTGAGCTAAAAATATTCTTTTCCATGTTAAGTTATAAAAGGTATTTTCTGTTAACTTTCTTAGTTTGTGCTTGGGACAATAAAATGGACATCCTTTATATCTTTATTTACATGTAATACATTCAAAAATTATTCATTAATATACAAAAACTGCACACGTTTAATGTATGTAATTTGATGAATTTGGGCATATGCATACTTCAATAAAGCTGTTAAAAACACTATTAATGGAAAAACTAGCATGTAACATGCGCTGGAGATATAAGAAGTAAGAAAACTGACTTATATTTGAGTGAGGAAGACTTCATTGTTTATATCAAATGTGCATACATGTATGCCTAGATGTGCATGTGTGTGTGTGTGTGTGTGTGTGTGTTTGACATGGATATGAGTGATGTTTTGAAGAAAAATAAAGCAGGCGGTCAAATAAGGAGTGGTGGCATCAGAGAAGAGCTCTCTGTGGAAATAATAACATTTGAGCAAAGCCTGGTTAGGGATAGTATCATATGAATGTCTGTGGAAGAGCGTTCCCGCTATACGTACAGTACACAAAAAGTCCTTGAGGCAAGATCCTCCTTGGTTAAAGGAATAGTAAGGAGACAAGTACTGTGGACCAGAATGAGTGAATGAAAGGAGGGAAAAGCTACATTCAGGAAGGTGTTTGGAAAAAGTGGCAGATCAGATAAGCCTTGTAGTTCATAAATAGGCTTTAGACGTTACATTATCAAAACACGTTGTGATAGCTGTTTTCCCCTAACACCAGACTGTAAGCTTTGTGAAGGAATGAGCAAGATTGATTTTGTTGGCTACTCTACCAGTACCAAAGTTATGTCTGCTCCATAAAGCAAATTAGTAGAAATGAGTAGGGATTATATTTTAAGTGGAATTCTGAAATTTGGAGGTGGGATCTGACCAGTCTTGTACCACTTAATTCAAGGTTGTGCTCAGTGGAGTCTCAGGACCTTGAAATAGATTCTGCACTTCTCTAAATGCCTAATTTACTCCTCAGAGTATAAGTGGTTCACTGGAGAGAATGTAGTTCAATCATCAGTGAAAAAATAAATGAATGTCTCAATTTCAGGTTAGTGTATTTCAAGCTTTAGACTTTTTAGTGTTTTGCGGAGACAAAAATCTCAAGAGAATGATCACAGCCTTAATAAGGTTGACCCTCTGCCTCAGAATCAGAAGCAACGTTTTCTACTCTTTGTTGAACTAATTAACCATGTCTTAATTCTGTCATAGCTGAATCTTTTATGCCACTTCCATTTTCATTAAAGCTATAAATTTCACATTGTAAAAGAGAAAACTTGTGTTTCTCCAAAAACCAATAAATAAAACAAAATTAAACTAATAAACACCTTTACTTCCAGCGAATATTTTTTAAGGACAAAAGGTAAGATGATTTAATTTATCTCAAAGTGTTCAGATATAGAAAGTTTCCAAGAGGACTCAAAAACATTCAAGTAATTAAGACTAAACATCTCAATTGGAATATGTCTGAAACACTGGATATAGTGTTACCAACTAAATGAATGTGGACTTTTTTAGAAGACAAGGATTTAGGATCACTAATAACAGATGAGAATTTTATAGAATATTCAGCATATCCACACACATACATACAGAAATGTATGTATATATGTATATATATGTGTGTATATATACATACACATATGTGTGTGTGTGAAAAACAGGCAAATTTAAGTAATTTTAGAAAGAGTGCCAAAACACTTTGCATATTTAAGGCCCTCTAAAGGGCATTAAATAAAATAATTTTATGCTCTTGTATGCACAAATTGAGAAAATGACCACAATTTTCAGCTTTCTTCTTGTGTGTATTTATGTTTGTGTATATATACATATATATATACATATATATATGTACACACATATATAAGATCATATATATATCATATAGAGTATAAATTCATTTATGTCAATTTATATGTTTATTACATGTATAATGAAAGTGTGTTTGTATATATATATGCATAAAGTAGAGCTCTATAAAATGGTTGTAAATTTTTGAAAGTGGTTATTTTGCAGGGTAGGATTTTAGCTGATTTTAGAGATAGAAAGATCAGTTGAAAGACTTTTGTAGTCATCTAGATGAGAGATGTTGTTGACTCTTGTGCCTTGGTGGTGGGAATGAAGGTTGTAGGAGGTAGCTGGATTATTGATACAGATGTTTTAAAGATAGAAGCCAACATAATTATCTAATCAACTGGTTACGGAGTGTGTGAAAAAGAGAAGATGTCAATTTCTCCAATATTTACTTATCTGTTTATTTAATTTCATCTAAGCAAATGGAAGCATAGATTTGACACTGACTTGAGACAGGGAATATTTGTTTGCAGTAAATCAAAAAAAGGCAGGAGGAATTTAGTTTTGGGTTATGTTGAGTTGCTATTTGACATCCCTGTGGGGATGTGAGTAACCAGTTGAATTATAAGTCTGGAGTTTGGAAGAGAGGTCAGGGCTGGAGACCTAAATTCAAGAGTTATAGGTATATAGATGGTATTTAAAGCCATGAGACTGAATAAGCTCACCAAGCTAGAGTGTAGGTAGAAAAGAGAAGAAGATCAAGGACTGAACACTCAGCTACTCCAACCTTAAAAGTCAGAGAGAGAGGAGGAATAAACAAAGACGACTGAGGAGGAGCAACCCATATGGTAGGAGGAAAACTCAAAATCTAGTGCCTTGGAAGACAAGAGAAGAAAGTCTTTCAAGGAATGTTAAGCAATCAACTCCGTTAAATGTTATTGATGGATCAAAAAGATGAGCACAGAGAATTGACCACTGAATTCGACAAAATATAAAGACTGTGATGACTTTGATGAGAGCAGTTTCCATGGAGTAATGGGGTGAAAGCCTGGTTAGAGGTGGCTTAAGAGAAAACAGGAAAAACAGAATTGGAGGCAGCAAATATATTCGACTGTATCAGATGTTTAATTACCACGGCAAATGCAAGGAAATTGGATGATAAGTGGTGAAGGCAGTAGGATCAAGGGAGGAGGGAAGAAAAGTTGGGAGCTAACGGTAGGATATGGACAAATAGGGGTTGATCATCAAAGACCTCAGAAACACTCACACACACACACACACACACACACACACACATTCCTTTTTAAATAAAATAGTTTACTGAGTTTACTTAAGGAATCTTGTCTTTTTTTTACTACAGTAAGAAAATAAAGATGTTTATCACACATGTTCTCAGGACATCTTAGAAGAAATCTTACCTATAACAGAGAATGAACTATTTGATTTTTCTGGTATTTTTTTTTTGTACAATTTATGTCCTGGATTTCTTTCTTATCCTAGTAGATGAACCGTCCATTCTGAGAGACAAGTATGAGCAACCACACAACAGTGACTGAATTTATTCTCCTGGGATTCAAGGATCATCCAGAGCTACAGTACCTTCTCTTTATGGTGTTCCTAGTCATCTATATGATCACTGTGTTTGGAAATCTTGGCATGATCCTATTAATCAAGACTGACTCACGTCTCCACACTCCAATGTACTTTTTCCTCAGTAACTTGTCCCTTGTTGACTTTTGTTATTCTTCTGTTGTTAGCCCTAAGATGCTAGTGAATTTCTGGGTGCAGAACCCAGTCATTTCATTTAATGAATGTGCCTCACAATTCTTCTTTTTTGGTTCACTTGCTGGCATTGAGGGCTTCCTGTTGGCCGTGATGGCCTATGACCGTTACGTGGCCATTTGCAAGCCTCTCCTTTACATGGTCACTATGTCCCCCCATCTTAATGTCCTCCTGGTGTTGGCCACATACCTTGCAGGCTTTATGAATGCTGCCATTCACACTGGCTTCACCTTCCAACTGTCTTTCTGCCACTCAAATGTCATCAAGCACTTTTTCTGTGACACTCCACCCCTCCTGAAACTGTCTTGTTCTGATACACATGTCAATGAGATTGTCATTTTTGCTTTTGCCAGTTTTAATGAGCTGAGCTGCCTTGTGATTATTGTAATTTCTTATCTCTACGTCCTCATGGCCATCTTGAGGATCCATTCTGCTGAGGGGAGGCACAAAGCCTTTTCCACCTGTGCTTCCCATTTGATGGTGGTCACCATCTTCTTTGGCACAATCCTGTTCATGTATCTGCGCCCCAGCTCCAGCTACTCAAAGGGCCAAGACAGAGTGGTATCTGTGTTTTATACAGTGGTCATCCCCATGTTAAATCCTCTCATCTATAGTCTGAGAAACAAGGAGGTCAAAGCTTCCTTAGGTAAAATTTTTAATACAACCTGTTTTTACTTTTGTACTTAGAATCATCAAAGCATTGGATTAAGGACTGAGAGGGAACTTAGAAGTGACCAAACCCACCTCCACTGACCCGGGCTCCATTTCATTCTGTCATGAGGTTTCTTTTATTTTTTGGATAGTGGAGTTGGACCAAACGTCCTAAGCATCCTGAGGAATATGATCACTCTGTATAAATCCCACTTATTCCACAGAACCTCTACGCTTGAAAATAAACAAATATCACATTTCAATTCCCTGTTCAGAGGTATAAAATTCAGTATAAAAGCAGCTGAAAGAGAAAATACTAAGTGGCAGGAGGAATGACCCCATTTTGTCCCCCATTCGGTGACTCCCTCAGTGGTTGGTGGTGTATGTAACTGACAGAGGACAGGTGATAGGGAGTAGACCGAACCAGAATACGGCCAGGGAACTGAAACATGGCTTAGAGACTGCCTCTTGTCCCCAGTGAACTAGAGAGAAACATCAGAACTAAATCCTGGTTAGAAGTGCTGAAATCAAGTGTTTCTAACCTGGACAAGTGATCTAGACCACTGAGGGTGTAATGGGAACAAACCACAGGGTAAATGTAAGGGGGAATCACAGAGCAAAAACACCAAGGATCATGGAATGGAAGTATCTGGGGCTTAGAAAAGAGGAATTCTTCATAATCCCTGAAAATAAAGTGTCATGTGGCTTGATCTTTGAATGGGTAAGCAGTTTACACTTAAAGAGCTAGGGCAAGATGGATATCTTTTCCCTGATGCCTTAGCAGTTAACCATACCTCTCTATTTTACTGCTGGTTGCAATTTGATTATAACAACTTTGAAGCTTTCCCCTGGTTTGACCAGGATTTTCATAACTGGGATATCTCCCCAGTAGAACTGGGTTTTCTTTACAGATAGTGACCACTGACATGTGAACATGAATGTTTTAAACTGGTCAGAATTCAGTAAAATATACTAAGTGTGATCCTAGTATATCCCTTTCTCATCGAAAGACTGATTGTCATCCTAATAGAAAAGTAGCCATTTAAAAGAGACTAAGGAATAATTTTGCTTTCAGCTACAGCCTATGGTTTTTGATAAGAAATTAAACCCAGATCTTATAATTTAATCCTCTCTTACTCTGCTTTTCAGGCATTGTGTATTAAAAACACATAATTTTTTTGCTAATCCAATGGTTTTTGTCCATTTTGTAGTTATTTTTATGGAGAGCTCTTCACATTTTAAGACACAGCACAAATATAATCTCTTTTTTGATTGTCCCTAACCCTTCTTCATCCTTCCCAAACAGTTACACATGCCCATTCCTGTGATTCTAAAGATATTGCAACACTAATCAAGCTCTTAGTCACAGAAACAAATCACAGAAATGCTGTGTAATGTTTCCTAACATAGACTGAGCACTCCTTGAGAAAATAAACCTCTTTATATCTACCTTTTCTCTCCTTGTCTTTATAATCATCAATAATAGTTTTCAAATTAAAAAAGAATCATTCCACAAAAATGTACAACCCAAGATTTCACAATGTTAAAAACTATTAAAACATCAATAAAATAAATAAATTAATTAAAAAAAAAAAAAAGAATCATTCCAATGGAAAGCACAGGGTGTGGGAAGACAAAATGTTGCTTCTGGCATCTGGAACTGAAAGTATTCAATAACCACAATTTCAAAAAGTTAATATTAGAAAAGAAAAGTTATCTTATATCTGGCTGGATGATCTGTTGGATAGTGTTCTATTTTTAAAACAAGCTGTCCTATCTTCTTTGAAACAAAACATTTTAATAAGCAGATGATATTTCAGTGTCCTATATCTTTCATTTTACATAAAGTAAATGTGATTTCAACATATAGTAATAGAGTCTTCAGGACCTTTTCAGTGAATGACACAAAGTTAATTCAAACTAACATAGACCTGGAATTCTCTGTGCCACCAGGTCTCTCTCTCTGTCTCCCTGTCTCTTTATCTCTCTGTCTCTCATTTCCTCTTTCATTATGGATTCATTTATTCTCTTTCACAGACTTTTCACATGATTGTCTCAAGTTTGCATACTTTTAGGGTGACTGCATTACAGGCAAGGCTGTGTCTCTTTAGAAAGGACAGCTATTACCTGAAATGGCTCAAAACTTCATTGTGTAGAGGTGTATGTATTTGCCTTTGTGTGTGTATGTTGGTGGTAAGGGTGGGGTCACGAATTATCAGAAGAAATCTTACTCTACAATAGCTACTGCAGTCCACTGTACATTTACTCAGTAACATTAAATTCCTTGCTTATCCACTGCTCATTTTATTTGCAAACTCCTAGTTTAGGCAGTGATGCTGTATGCTATTTATACCACAATAAGAATATTAAAACTAGTGTTAACGTTATTGGTAGATGGGTTAGATGTTTTTCCATGGATGCAATTTGTAGATTCCTTTGTTCAAACATATTTGCAACACTGCCTATCATAGTGCTTAGAATTCTGCTGATAGAAAAATGCAAGTATTTGCAGTGTTTTTAGCACATGGGATTGCAATGCTGATCAATATTATATTGAAAGTGATTGACGTGAGATTGCTTTTCACATACCGAAATGGTCAGAGGCCCTCCAACTAGCAGTATTAAAGTCAGTACATTTTGGCTTATTAAGTCTGCTGACTGCCTACTTATTCTCATATATTTAAAAACAAAACCCAGGAGTCAGAAGCTTCTTAGTATGTTTGTAATTGTTACACATAAACATTTGGACTAAACTAGCCACTAGACCCTCTTTATGGAACAGAGGATCACGAAAAAATCAAGCCATAAGGCATTACAGAAGACATGACTTTTAGGCTAAAACTTGGAAAATGCAGCTGTTGCTCCTTTGGTTTTTCTATAGTGTCTAGATGTGAGTTTCATGTGTTTTCTTCTTTCTGCTTATATCAGACTGCCTAACCAACATAGAAATATCATCTTTACTTATTATACTGACCTTTCAGTGTGCCTAATTCTCAAAGACTATGCAGTGTGTGTGATGGGTAGATTTAGAAATTCATTGGTCCCATCAGCCTGGGTGAACACTCTTTGCGGCCCTGTCTCCACAGAGACGGCCCATGAGTAGTTGCCTTGACAACCCCTGTTCCCTGTGTAAAATTCTCCATCTGACTACCTCTCTTCCCCCTCCCCCTCCTCTTCCTCCTCTTCCTCCTCCTTCTCCCCTTCTCCTTCTTCTTTCCACCTCCCCCCACCCCACCCCAGGCTTCAGTGACGCTGGGAACAAAGAAAAGAGAAGAGATAAAAGATAAACCATATAGCTTTCTGGATTCCATTCTTGATGTAATTGTTAAAAAAAAGTTCTAGTGAAGAACGGGTTTGAGGAAAACTTTAGCTTTCAATGTTTAAGCCTTTGGTTTGCATTAATCTCTAGTATGAAAGAGCCCTTATAACATTGTGCTGTGTTGTTTTTTTTAATCAGTACCTCAGTATTAAACAACCAGTGAGTAATTTGATCTGCTTGACTCTGAGGAAAGCAAAATTTATCTTTAAATCATAATTTATGGAGGCAAATTTACTCACAATAAAATGTACAAACTTTAAGTGTACAGTTTAATGCAGTTTGACAAATGTGCAAAACCACGTGATCACAATTCCAGTTTTCAAGGCTACTATGCAGCTGGGAATAGGACAAGTAAAAACTGCCAAGAAGCTCACTCTTTTTAGCAAGATTCTGTCATTTTTCCAGACTAAACACTTCTAAGATTCTGCCAGCCCTTGATTGATTTCCAGCATTCTGAAAAAGTTTTAGATAACTTTTGCCTGTGTTCTCCTTGCTTTCATGGAGGAGTGGGTTTTGAGAGGTCACCATGAAGCCCAGTGCCTGAGGATTACTGTAGGTAGTAAACCAATTTGCTGTTGTCCTGTTTAACTTGAGGGGTGACTCAGGGGTCTTGAGGATTTGTGAGCTGGTTTTGCAGAAGAAATAGAATGCCTTCGGGAACGTTGAGATCACTAGATAGCTGGATGGGGACCCTCAGCAGCCATTGAAGCCCAGAAGTCAGAATGCCCAGGGGCTTAGAGGGAGTGACCCCCTTGTTTCTCTGAAGCTTCTCCTGCTGAGCCCCTTAGCTCTATAAAAACCTCCTACTTTCTGTTCTTGGAGAGGCGGATTTGAGTGAACACAGGCTCCTGCCTTCTTGTTTTGGCCAATGCGAATAGATCTTTTTCCTTCTCCAAGTACCAATGTCTCTGTGTTTGTCTTGCTGTGCATCGGGCACAGGAGTTTGAGATTAAGAGGTTTGGTATCAATCACTCTACCATTCAGCAAGTTGGGTCCCATCTCCATATAATGTTTTTGAGATTCATTTAAGGTGTGTGAGTAGGTTGTTTATTTTTATTTCTACATAGTAGTCCATTATATGCATATGTCAAAATTTGTTTATCTATGAATCTGCTAATATACATTTGAGTTTCTTTGTGGATATATGTCCTCTTTTCTCTAGGTTAAATACTTGAAAGTGGAATTATTGGGTCATAAATTTTTAAGAAATTGTAACTTTATAAGAAAAAGAATGCCAGTTTTCAAAGTAGTTGAATTATTTTACATTCCATCAAGTAGTGTATTATGAGGGTTCTAGTTGCCTCATACTATCACTGTCAATCATTTTAATTCTTACCATTGATGAGATTGTGAAGTAGTATCCCATTTTAGTTAAAATATGCATTTCCTTGACAATTATAGGTACTGAAATTCTTTTCATGTGATTATTGGATATTCTTATATCCATTTTTGTGAAGTGTCTGTTCACATCTTTGATTTTTTAAATTTAATTGGCCGGCTAAATCAGTGAATTGTGGAGGATTTTTATGTATTCTGAATACAAGTTCTTGTCAGAATTACTTAATAGGAAAGTTTTTCCTAGTCTGTGGCTTGCCTTTTCATTATCTTAACATTATTTTTGAAGAGTGCACATTTTGAAACTTGATGACACAAAAAATATGTATTTATTGTTTCATAATTAATGCCTTTTTGTCCTTCCTAAGAAATCTTTGGTTACCTCAAGATCATGAAGACAGTGTTCTATTTTCTTTTCCCTAGAGGACTTGTAGATTTAGTATTTACATTTAGTTCCATGATCCACATCAAATTAATATTGGAGTATTGGAGTATGATATGATATAGGAATTAAAGTTAAATTTTGCTATACAGATATTCAATTGTTCCCTCAACATTCCCCATTGAAATACCTTTGTACCTTTGTTCAAAAATCCACTGACTATACCTGAGTGGATATATTTCTGGATTCTCTATTTCATGCCATTAATCTATTTGTTATCCTTAGATCCACACATTGTTTTGAGTACTATAAATTCTTATTAACTCTTGAAATTAGGTAGTGTAGATCATTCAATAATTTTTCTTTTCTCTCAAAATTATGTTGGCTAATCTAAGTCTTTTTTGTATGTGTATATATTCTATAATCAGTTTATTGATTTTTGAAAAAATAAGCTTGCTGAAATGTTGACTGGACTGGCATTAAAACTATTGATCAATTTAGGAAGAATTGATGACTTTGTATTGAATTGATAACTAAATATAAAGCAATGGGATCTATTAGAGTATACGAGGCAACCATTTGGTTTATAACTAATTAGGCCTGGCCTTGTTTTTCTAAAAAGGACTGATGTGGCCTGTTGGGCATGTATTATACATCCGATTTAAACATTTACAATGTCCCAAAGGCAAGACTGATGCCCTTAAAGACAAGGATGTAATTTCCCCCCATATTGGTTTTTCTTTAAAGATAAGCATCTCCTCCCAGAAACTAAGAATTAATTATGGATCTGCTGAGTTCACCTTATGACCACTGGCCTGCTGTGCCAGCAAAGAAATCTCATAACTACTGTGAAAGTGATATTCCTGTCATATGTGGAGTATGCTCTTTGTTCCAAGACAGTATATAACCACTCTGTACACCTCACTTCTTTGGAGTTCTACCTTCCTTCATGAAGGTACTCTCCCGGGCTATATTGTCCTTAGGTCTGGCTCATAATGAACTCATCTCAATTTTTACTTATAGATTAATTATGGATTATTTGCATCCACAGAACATTCCAATCTACAAGTGAGATATATCTCTCCATTATTTAGATTTTCTTTAATTTCTCTCTGCAGTGTTTTGTGATTTTCAGTATGTATCTCTTGCACAGTTTTTATTATATTCATTTCTAAGTAGTTTATGCTTTTGATGTTATTATAAGTGGTATTTTAAATATTTTATTTGCCGGTTGTGGTTGTTTTTTACATAATAATATAAATGATTTATGTGTATTGATCTTTATCATGTCGCCTTCTGAAAAATATTCTTAACTTTTCTTTTGCATCTATATTTTAGTTTATTTTCAGGTGTACAACTTAATGATTCAATATCAGTGTCTATTGAGAAATGATCACCACGGTAAGTCTAGTTAACATTTCTTTTTGTATTTTAAAAGGAGAATCTATGTAAACTATCATGTGATCTGTAAATAACACAATTTTATTTCTTTGCCAATCTGTATAATTTTATTACATAGTTAGAATTTCCAGTACAATGTTGAATCTACTATAACTTTTAAAAGATAGCCGATTGAATAATCACAAAAATATGAGTAAGAGGGGCTGGACCCAGTGGGGCAGCAGTTAAGTGCGCATGCTCCACCACAGCAGCCCAGGGTTCGCAGGTTTGGATCCCGGGCGCACACCAACACACTGCTTTTCAAGCCATGCTGTGGCGGCGATCCATATAAAGTAGAGGAAGATGGGCACAGATGTTAGCCCAGGGCCAATCTTCCTCAGCAAAAAGATGAGGATTGGCATTGGATGTTAGCTCAGGCCTGATCTTCCTCACACACACAAAAAAAGTACGAGTAAGAAACTTACAGCGTCAGAAGGATGTTTCCAACTATCTGACTATTGTGACATTTGTGTAGCTAAGTCACTAGGTGTCCTTTTAGCAGACACATGTCAACTGGTAATTGCAATTGAAGCACAATGATATTAACTAAGGAATTCATGTCATCAAGTATAATCTACATAGTCTTCTGAAGGCTTTCTAGGAAAGTAAAACAAGAATGCATAAAAGTCTTCTTTGAGTTAGTATTATACACTTAGGTAAAGTCTGGATCCTCTAATCTTATTCATTACTGTACAAATAAATGAAAATCAACTTCTTATGTACGGACTTCTGATCAAGGGATCCCATATTGAAAAGTATGGGTACTTGCCCTTCCAAGTCTAAAAATGCTAATTCACTACTTTTTGCCTGCCTATTCAGTTACTACAGAGCTAGTCCTGTTTCTTGTTGAAGAAAAGATTTTGTAAATCTTATGATTATTACAACGCTATTATATATTAAAGTATATTAGAAAATACTTAAATTCATACATGCATAATCACTTTAGGACAAATTTTCTTCAAACTAAAAACTGACATTCTGTTTAAAGAAAGGTCAAGTCTTCCACTATTTTTATGTAAAACAAGAAATCTCCACATTAAGGCCTCAGGAAATGAGGGCTCTGCAATCCTAAAATTAGCTCTACAATCTTACAAGAAACTTTTATTTCAAGGGAATATTTAGCAGTAGATTTTATTCTTTAAATTTTATTACTTGTGCAGGAAGTCAGGAGCCAATTGAGATAAAAATTGAAATAGAGAAATCTTTCCACTTCAATTTGAAAAAAAATATTGTAATGCTCAAATCTTCTCAAATGTGGTGAGTTGATAATTGTCTACATTTTGACACTGATATACAGCTTTATCTCATGACTGATTTCTTACAGTGTAACGCATCATTTGGAGAACTAACAAAATCAGAGATGCTTCTCTTGGTCAGACTACACTTTGATTTCTTTGATTGTATCGACTTGGAACTATTAGTGCACTGGACAGACTAGTGAAAACATCTCTATATTTCTTTATTCTCTAACAAATGCAGCACCAAACAATGTTCAAATATTCTTTATTCTAATTTCAACCCTCCTCCTAAACCACCAATTTTAAGAATCATCAATTTCATGAATCATCCTGGCTCTCAGACTCATTTTTGCTTCCTAGCATGTTGATGAAATTAACTCAATGGGGCAGATTGTTCCAGTATAAGTCCATAATGTCCACACTGCAAAGTGTCCTCACCCCTGACCAGTGCTTCTACTTCCTTCCACTGATTATGTCACCCTTTTGCCCTCCACACTCTTTCTGCTCCTCAAATCTTTCATTGACTTCATCGTCCTTCTCCTCACTCTCATTAGATGATCTAACCTCAGTGTTTATAGAGAAACATTGAAGACTTCTGTTGAGAATCCTCTCATCTTTACTATACCAAAAATACAAAACTTATCTACCCATGTCTCCCTCCTTCCATATTATTAAAGATGATGACTAATTTCTCTAGCTGTGCTAAAGATCTCACACACTCGGTACCAAGCAGCATACACAGATGTAAGGTAGATATTTTGGCCTCAAAGGAGAATCTAGGATCTCAGAGCACGAAAATAAAGTTATACTCTTGAGGAAAAAAGACTATTTTTATTGGATGTTTTAGAATTGTTTTTAAAATACCCTAGGGAGTATAACCAAGAAATACATTATAAGTCTTCTCCCATCATTTTTACAAAATATGGAAGTCAACTTTTACAGGTAGGTCATTTTATACATTTGTTCACTAAAAATATGCTTGTTCTTTTCTGTGAAGATTAATATCCCACCAATGTTGAAAAATTATTTTTATCAATTTTACTTGATTTTTCTATTCATATGTTAATATTTCATGACATCTCTAAAAATTAATTATTATATGCAATCTCTTCTGATGTATACGTGAAAACTAGATAAAAGTATCCTTAGGGTGCAATTCTGAGGTACAATTTTTCCAGCTGTATCTTATTTTCACAAAGAATTGAGAGATAGTGGCTCCAGGTGGGAGCTAGGGACATATTTAAACATGATCTGTATTTCCCTAGACAAATATTTTCATATGTGTTAGTTGCACGTAAAATGGGGACAGAAAAACCTCACATTCTTCTCCAGATACTTGTATTCCTTATTTACTGCACAAATTCTAGCTTCTCAGAAAGGTCTTTCTTTGAATGGCCATCTAAAAGCATCCAAGCCCCCATTTTTCTTCATACTGTTTGCTTCTAACTGACATGTTATCCATCTTTATCTGTGTGTTTAACATCGGTACCTTTTCCTACAACATATGCTCCACGAGGATGGGGAATTCACTCACTGCTATAAACCCAGAAGCTGGAACAGTAAAAAAAAAAATCAATCTTTGTAGTGTACGTTAATAAAGGAGTGGGTGAATTTACAAAGCGGAGAGAGCAATTCTTCATTCTGTACCTTCTAAGCCATATGTCAAGTGATAAATTTACAAATTCAATGCCTTCTGAAGGAAATTAAGCCAAGCAATTATGAATTTCAAGTGAAAATGCTGTACTGAATATTTATTTTTGATTTTGCATCTAAAAAATAGGATATCTGATCTGGAGGGATGCTAGAAATCCAACTTGGTTCAGTTTTCCATTT
This sequence comes from Rhinoceros unicornis, assembly GCA_028646465.1. Lineage (NCBI taxonomy): Eukaryota > Metazoa > Chordata > Mammalia > Perissodactyla > Rhinocerotidae > Rhinoceros > Rhinoceros unicornis. The sequence goes on along the minus strand of CM053540.1, from coordinate 13,999,422 downwards.
GAATGATGCCAAGGACCTGTTGTTTTTTGTATCTGATTTTAAGTCTTGTGCTTTTTTTTCCACAAAATTTGGAAAAAAAATACCAAATATGGAGTTTTCCATTATGACAGGTTTAAATGTGTGATGCGTTTGTTGAAAAAAGAGTAATTTCCCAATAGATGAATAGATCAAAGACTAAATGATGAAATGCATTTACTGGAAAAAATGGAATAAATGCAGAATCTGGATCAGACAGAATTCTTCACTTTCAGTGTTCAAGAGATAAGAAAATGTCTTCTCAAAACCACACTCTAGTGAGGGAATTCATTCTCTTGGGACTCACAGACAATCCAGTGTTGGAGAAGATCCTGTTTGGAGTGTTTCTGGTGATCTACCTAATCACACTGGCAGGGAATCTGTGCATGATCCTGCTGATCAGGACCAATCCCCACCTCCAAACGCCCATGTATTTCTTCCTTAGCCACCTCTCCTTTGTAGACATTTGTTATTCCTCCAACATTACTCCAAATATGCTGCACAACTTCCTCTCAGACCAGAAGACCATCTCCTATGCTGGATGCTTCACGCAGTGTCTTCTCTTCATTGCCCTAGTGATCACTGAGTTTTATATCCTTGCTTCCATGGCACTGGATCGCTATGTAGCCATTCATAACCCTTTACGTTACAGCACCAGAATGTCCAGGAACATTTGTATCTCTCTAGTCGTGGTCCCTTATACTTTTGGCTTCCTCAGTGGACTCTCTCAGGCACTGCTGACTTTTCACTTGTCCTTCTGTGGCTCCTTTGAAATCAATCATTTCTACTGTGCTGATCCTCCTCTTATAATGTTGGCCTGCTCTGACACCTATGTCAAGAAGATGGCGATGTTTGTAGTTGCTGGTTTTACTCTCTTAAGCTCCCTCCTCATCATTCTCCTGTCCTACCTTTTCATTATTGCCGCCATTTTGAAGATCCGCTCTGCTGAAGGCAGGTACAAAGCCTTTTCTACCTGTGCTTCCCACCTGACAACAGTCTCCATATTTTATGGAACCCTCTTGTGCATGCACTTAAGGCCCCCATCTGAGACGTCTGTAGAGGAGTCCAAAATAATTGCAGTCTTCTATACTTTTTTGAGCCCAATGCTGAACCCATTGATCTACAGTCTAAGGAACAAGGATGTGATCCATGCCATGCAGCAAAGAATTAAGGGAAATTGTTCATGAAATTGCAGTTTAGCCATCTGTTCATTTGAAATGACTAAGTGTCTGTGATAAGATAGTGATTAGCACCTAGAAATGAGTAAGAGAGAGGCCCTAAATGTAATAGATTCCCTCATTCCAATTTCTTTTTGAGGATCAGCATCATTTAGTCTGTGGAACATTTTCTTAATTCATAACAAACTTTCCTTTTTGTTAGGCAAAGAGTTGTTAGCAACCATTCCTATCAACCAGAATATGCTGATATCCAGATTTATAATCCTATTTGAAAAATATATTTTAGAATCATTGTAAAAGTACTCCTTATTTTGTCTAAATAATTGTATGCTTCCTTTTATTTTTTAGTGCTAAGAACCACTGTGGCTTTCAGGAGCCAAACTTAAACTTAGTCTTGGCAATTCTCTTAATCCAATGGTTGATCTCTTTGTAGTCTTTTTTTAAATATTCTATTTATTTATTTCTATTTGTGATTTAATTTTTCCATTGTGTAAGTTTTGGGGTGAGAGTCACCTCAGAATTTCTTTAGAGACAGGATAGAACATAAATCAACATGCATAAAAATAATCATAAGTGACACAATTATAATTCGGTTCTCATTTTTATATCACTATTTATTTTAATCCTTGCAACTGAACTAGTGAGAAAACTATGATCTCCATTTATTACATTTGGAGTCTTAGGCACAGAGAGGTTAAATGACTTACTCAAAGTCTCTCAGCCACTAAGTAGCACAAAGGCAAATCCCTCGATTCCATATTCTTTCTCTTTCCAACTCATACTGCAGTGGTTAAACTCCTCAGCACTGCAAATGCAGGGCAGAATGCAGGGGATAATAAACCAATGAGGTTAGTGCTGTACACGAAATCATGGTGATTGTGTTGAGAGTGATACAGCTGATAATAGCTAATGTGGATGTCCTCTGACATTTCAGGTAAAGATGGTAATTTGTGTGCAATATAGTTTGAATTACCCCACTGTTCCATGTAAAGCAGGCAATTTTTATACGTGGTAGACTCATTTAGATAGTATTTTATGGATATATTTTCCAGATTATAAAAGCACACAGGTTCATTTTAAATAACAAGAAAATGCAGACAGAAATGAAGAAGCTACATTTATCAGTGATATGTCCTAAACCAATGGATAATTTCTGTTTATGTTTTTTATATTTCTTCTCAATAATTTTATGCATATATATTAATTAATAAAACAAAATTGGAATAATTTGCCATATACAAGTATGAACATTGATTTTCACTCTGATGGTATAATGTTTGCATTTCATGTGGACTAAATGTTTTTGGTGAACACCATTTTTAATGTAGTATAAAAATTAATTCATTTTGAACTTAATTACAAAAATAATACATATCAATTGTAGAAAAACAAGCTAAAAAATACTGAAAGATATGAGGAATGAAAGCAAAATTTGCTTGTAATCTCCTCCTTAAAGAGAACTGCTCTCAACATTTTGGTATATTTTTTTCCACTTGATTTTTCTTGCAAACCATTATTCCAGCATATTGATGTATCCTATTTTTAAGATTGAGTCGTATCTCTATGTAGGTATCTCTCTGAATGTTCCTAGAGGTGCAATTGCTGAATTAAATACTTTGAATGATTTTGCAGCTCCTGCTAATTTTTTCGGTGGTAAATTTTTCTCCAGAAAGCTCCTAACAATTTATACTTATGACAAGTAATATTTGAGATTAACCTTTTCACTATACCATTATTAATATTAGAAAATGTTATTTGAGATTTTTTGCTTCTTTGATTTCTCAACTGAAATTCTTAGGAAAGGATTCTGGGTTTTTTTGACAGAAAAATTTTTGAAATGTATTTTTAACAAAGAATATACATCAATTTGATGATTGCCTTTCATGTTATTTCTGATGACTTCTCACATGAAGAATATTTACAGGAATGTCTTGAATTATTCCAGAGACATTTGTGTTGTATGATATAATATTGCACATAATTTTTCCTTCACATTTTTAACTCATTCCCTCCCATTATTTGTTAAGGAACCCCTTTTTCCCCACCGATTTGCAGTGTTACCTTTATCATATGCCAAGTGAATCCATTTCTGACCTATTTCCTCTATTCCTTTGACCAATGTATACAAATATTTTAAACCAAATTATCATAATTAAGGTAGTGTGGGAGATCAAGATTTGGCCACCCTGAAATCTCTTTACCTTGGTTGTTTTCTCTGAGGACATTTGACCTGCCCCACTACCTGCCTAAAGAATTTGACATAGTAACTCCTTCCTGGAACAGATCTTCTATCTGATGGCTGTAATATAATGTAAAATAGATGTTACAATAGAAAAGACATCAACAAGCCCATCTTATGTCTCTCTGGCCACATTCTCTGGATGGCCCTGCAAGGAGTTGTCAGAAAAACATTTACATTTATAAGGGAAATCTCCATTTGTAAAGGTATCTCCCTCTCTGTATTGGGAAAAGAGGGGATGGCCTCATTTCTAGAGACTTATCAATGTGGAAGCTGAGGCCTTAAATCTGCATAATAACCTTACTCTTGTTTACTGTGCTTTAGCGGTAATCTCCTGTAACTGACTCCCCCCCGCCCCAACATCCTCCTTTGTCATTGGCTGAACATGGTATTTAAGACAAGAATTTCTGCTATTGTGTTGAGAAATGCAGTGTCCCTGCTTTCTCTCATGTACACATGTTATTAAACTTGGTATTATTTTCTCCTGCTAACCTGTCTTGTTAATTATTTGGCCAGCCAGAAGAACCTTAAGGAAAATGGCTGAGGGAGATTCTCTCTCTCTCCCGACAGTAGATTTAAAATGTGTTTTAATTTCTAGTAGAGAAATTCCATCTTTGTCATTTTTTCCTTTCAAATTTATCTTAGGAGAATGCAAATCAGATGCTTCTAAGCTATCCAATATTTTTAACTCAGAAATTATGAATGTTCAATCTTGAAAGTACATGCACACATTAATAAAGATCAATTATGGCTATACATACAATACATATCCATTGTAAATTATTTTAGAAATATGGAAAATATTTTAGTACTAACAGTATTGTTATAGCTTGGTCCCCAGATCCAACAGGGAGATATATGGCATGGAGGCCATAGAGAGGACTACTTAGGGAAGAAAGGTTACAAGTGAGATAAGGTTTTTTTTTGCCAGAAGGCAGAGAGGTGCTGGTAAGCCATAAATGAGGAGAAAAGCATTTAACCTTTACACATTAAGGCTGTATATTTGTTAACATTTTTACACAAACACTTATTTTTTCATTATACCATTATGTGTCCATTACGCAACATTATTTTTCAACAAAGATAACTAAATACAGAATCTTCTTCTTAACTAGGTTGTCTTTTGCCAGCAACTAACCTCCCAAAGAACTGACATGCCCACACATACTCAACTGTGAGTCATTTCAAACACTGAAAAAAAATTTTATATTGATCCAAAGTAAAATAATTATTAAGTTTTTAAATAATTGGAAGAAATATTGCTATGCTTAATTGCAGTAGGGAAATTCACAGTGGAAAAGTTACTCGAATTTGACCATAAAGAGACATCCAATACTTTGGCAAAGTTTTTGCCCCAGATATGGTAAAGTGTAAACTTATTAAGATATGATAAGTTCACAGAAATCATATGAAGTACTGAAACACTATCATATAGATAAATGTTGAAGGCTATATATGAAAAACTGATAAAAATATAAACATATTAAAATTAATGAGTACTAATGTTAGTAATCAAAAATATGAATTAAGAGACTGCTTTTTGTAGTGTTCATATTTAAGAGAGTTCAAAAAAGACTGGCCCTTTCTACACTGATGGTGTTGTAGGGGAGGAACACAATTCCTCTACTCTCTCTAAGTCCTTCTGGCTGGCCTAAGAATTAAACTGACGTGAGACAGAATAATAGGAGAAAATCAAACAAAGCTTTATAACATGTATACGTAGGAGAAACCCAGGAAAACTGAGCAACTTACCAGAACAGCTGAGGTTGACACCTTAAACAGCACTTTTAGATAAAGACAAAGGAGAGTGTTGGGCTTAGTCCTTTGGGACTTCAGGAGGGAAGAATGCAATTTACATGGGGATGGAAATGCAAAAGGGCCAACTCCAGACAATGTGACCTGAGAGACACATTTTACATTACATTATAGTTATCTTACGGTATTAGCACCTTCCTGGAACAGGCCCTTCTTTTTTAAATTCTTTTAGGCAGTTGCGGGGGACTTCGAAGTTTCTTTCAGAGTCATTTGTTCTTAAAAATAATCAAGCCACAGAGACACATTATGGGGGGGCCATCTATGACCCCCACAGTGTCAAGAAGAACAATATTATGCAGTTTTTCCGGAAATCAATTTAACATTATGTTTTAAGGAATCTTAAAAATGTTTGCACACTTTTACTCAGTCCAATTTTAAGAATGTGCTGAAGGTATAATAAGAAATGGAAGATTTTCGTAGTAATGTCTGCTTTATTGTTGAGAAAAAGGAAAGAAGTTACATAGTAAACACAGGCAGCCCTCACTTTACACAGTACCAGGTTAACTGAAACCTGTACAGACTGGGAACGTGTCCTTGCTTTGCATGGATCCCAGTTACCACAGTGCAGTGCGGAGTGAGAGCTGCCTGCATTTAATAACCGGTTAGGCACAGGTGTATGGCAGACAGAGTAGAAGCTGCCTATAAATAACTAGAACCCTGGAAGAGTGTGTTGGCTGTGATCATGAGGGGATTGGGACTATCGAGTGACAGATTTTTGCACAAGAATGTTATACAGACATTAAAATGAAGAAGTTCCCAGTTAAGGAAAGGGCAAATCTTTTATATAGGTTTTCATGAAAAAAGAAGTGTACAACAATATATATATTATAATAACCTTGTAAAATACTAAGATTAAGGAAAAGTAAAACTTACTTATTCTTTACATCTATGTACCAATTTTCCATGATAAACAATTATTGTTTTTATAAGCAAGAAACAAACAAAAAACTGCATGTTTTCAATATCATCCAGATCTCTAGATATAAAATTAAAGGGTCTTTATTGATTAATGTTAGAATTTAAATATGAAAGTAGGAGAAAGCAGAGGTTCAAAACCCCTTCGATAACAGTATTGAACTGGATGGTCATCTAGATTTTTCTAATTCAAGCTCCTATTACTTTTCTCCTTAAAAATATCATGCTTCTGAATATTTTGAGTGTCTTCAGTGATAAATAAAGTTATGCTTATGTTTGTTGAGTGCGTTATGGGGACAAGTCAACATCAATCTCTATCTACAATGTTTTAATCTGGAAAACAGAATTTTTCTTTCATTCAGAAGTTTTCTTCTCAAGAGACAATTCTTCCAAATAAAGGCTTTTTTCTTCTTCTTTTCAAGCTTAAACATCACCTTCAGGTACTGATCATACTATGACACTGAGAAGAAGTGAAACAAATTAAAGTTGAGTTTCAATAAATTGTATCTGATGGATCAATGTTTTCTGCATTGATTTATATCTACTATATTCACACACACACACAATAGAATGAACACTTTCAATGCATTTGAGGATGTAGAGAAACTTGGGTATCATTTGCTGGTGGTGACTTTACACATCAGTACATCCAAAAAGTATGAAATATAAAAAGATGCAAGAATAAAACTGTAGAAATGTATCTTAAAACAGTAACTCATCAGAAGCACTAACTTGTATTTATGAACATTTTCCTAAAGAGGGAAAAATATAAAACCTGCCTAAATATTTAAAGAAAGTAGTACTTTGTTCTTTTGAAAATTGGTGTTGCTGACTAAAGTGGATAATATATTGGACAAACATAATTTATTTTATGTTTCATATATATTTCATATTTATTCAATTTACCCCATACACTCAATATCACACTTTGTATTTAACTATGAGGAAATCTTGTCTGTTCTAATTTCTAAATATTATATATTGAATCTTAACACAGCTTGTCAGCATTTCCTCTGCTACCAGTCTGGTCTAAGATGAAATCATCTGCCCAAGCTACAATAATGATCATTCTCCTTCCACACTTGAAATCATCTGTTTCAATGCAAGCCAGTGATCTTTCATAAGTATAATCACATCATGTTACTGACCTGGTGAAATAGTCCAAGACTTTCCATCACACTTGGGCTAAAATCTAAACATCTTAAGAAACATCACAGAGCCTACAAGGACTTAGGTGATGCTTTCCTATCTACCTCTCCAAACTCTTTGACCACTTACTCTTCAGTACTTCTTCTTCTGTTACATTGAACTTCTAGCTGTTTCTTGAACATGCTGAGCACATTCCCACTTCAGGGCCTTTGCACATACTATTCCCTCTGCTTAAAAAGTTCTTCCCTCAGACCTTTGAGTAACTCATTCCATCACTTCATTCAGATCTCTCTTCTAATAATACATCTTCTGAAAGGCATTACCTGGCCACTAATCTAAGTTACTCCATAACAAATAGCTCTTTAATCATGAACCATGATCTATCTTTCTTTATATCATTTATCACTTCAGAAATGATTATTTATGTATGTGACTCTATTTATGTGACAGTTCCACTCCTAATGCTGAAATGGCTGGGCGGTGGCATATGTCACTAGAGCCCAATGAGAGCTAGAACGGAGAAGAAAGTCCCTGGTCACCTTCTTCCCCAACACACACCTCCACGGTAGTTTTCCCCGGAAGGTTTCAGCCACTCTAGCACCTTCGTTGTGAAGCTGGGAGAGAATGAGAAAGAAACTGAGCTACTTTTCTCTTCCTCCCACCTCTGACATCCTGCTGGTTTCTTCCATTGGTTAAACTGAGCTGGAAACTAGTTACCAAAGGAGCTCTATTGACGTGACGCCTAAAGGTGAAATTCCGGGTGGACAGAACAAGGCAGAGAAGAAAAGGCAACAGATCAGGGTGGGGTAGGGCGACAAAGGGAGAATCACTAGACAACTATATTATCCATGCATCTACAATGTTCCCATAGCTATGTATTATTATTCCTACTGAAAAATAAAGTGCAAGACTCAGATTAGTAAATAAATAAATAGTCCAAGTTCAACAAAAGCTAATTCATCTTCCAGTGGTTTTCCAAATGCCGAAACTTTCTCCCTACACCACACACTATTCTATCTTACATGTTGTAAACAGGAGAACTTAATATTTCCCTTGAGTCAAAAAATATTAAGACATTCAGGCATAAATTAAAATTAATAATGAATCCCATTGCTTTATCATTCTCGGGAAATTTGATTCTCTGATGATATTGGCGTGTGGGCAAAAATCATGTTCTCAATAAGAAGTTTATGATTTTTAAAAGAATAAAAATGATAGTGGTTCTTCACAGTCTGAATGACTTTCTGCTGGAAATAATTAAACCACGGGGATTTGGTCCCTTTATAACAGTTCCATTATAAACTCTTCAGTTCTTCATATCCATGCTCTCGTCTGGAAAACACTCTTCTTTCACAGGTAGGATGAGGTATTGTAAAACATATTTTAGAAACTGAAATAAATATTTTAATCAACAAAAATAAAATTATGTGCTGAAACATGTTCTGATGAATCACTAAATACCCTGAATGAAATTCTACTACTGTCTCAGAGTACAAGTCTTTACGTGTTTACAATGGAGATGAATAGCTTGTCCAAGCCCTGCAGCTAGGGTAGAGGATGTGGGATTTCCAGCTGGGAAGTCCGGCTGCAGACGCCAGTAACTGTTACACTCTGCTGACTCTCAGGAACTAACTATGCTTACTTTCTCATTTCACGAAGAAAAACAAAGTGGTATTAAATAAACTATTTGGTTCCTTCCGAGTTAACAATGCTACTCTTTATAATTAATAAGCATCATATCATGTAATGGTCTGCACCCCCTTCGTGGAGAATTGGCCACGTTTAGGTTATAATCTATATAAATTATTTAAAATTAATTCAAAGTGCACTTCATGAAGATATCTTCTCTAAATTTCTTTTTCCACTTCAAATTGAACCACAACCACATGCCAAGGAGACATCATCCTTGTTAAAGCTAAAGACCAACCTTCTAGACTCTTTGGGTCACTATGTAGTGGCAGCAAACATCCACATGCGAGAGCCTCAGGGTGAGGGTGAATGTCATGAGTGTAAAGCCGTGGGTGTCCCCAGAGGCACATCTGTCCACATGCAAATACTTCTGTCTGAAGTTTTCTTGCTCAAATCATGTAGGACGTTGTGTTCTGTTTCTTTAAATGAAGGTTATTACCATAAAGTACTCAGTTCAATTATCTGGATTGTTCATTGCTTGCATTACAAGCATTCAAAAATGAATCGAGGTATTGATTATTTTGGCTCTTAATTAATGTTTAAAAATAGAGACTTATTAAATATACCATCATAGCACCAAGGAATATTTGCCTATTATGACAATTACTATGACCTTATGAACTTAAAAAAGAAAAATAAAAAATGATTTTGATTCTATTGATTTATGAGACTTTTCTTGCATTTTATTACCCTATTCAATACGTCCAAAGTGCAGAATAGGATAATGCAATGGGAAAGAATGTTGGAGTGGTACATTTATAAAGTACCTTATAAAGTGACCTGTGTCCCTTTGTGGCACAGTAGCTATCAACAAGAGTCAGTATAATATTTACATACCTGGGTATGTGTTATTGAAAGAGAATGTAGATTTTTCCTCAGTGGTTTTCATGGCCACTTTCATCCTGCAAAAATGTTGGGAGATGCACTCCATGATATTTTATGTATTGTCTCAGTGTATAGGTAGTATTATTATTATTTCAGTATGACCATTTACATGTTTTAAAGAACTTAAATTGATTCATGTTATAGGGTTTTTCTCATTTTTTGCAAGAGTTAAAATGAGGTAGAGTTATAACAAAATTGTTATGGTCTGGGGATATGTTTGGCAATCTTTTTTTTCATGATTATCTTCCCCCCACCTGGGAGACTTTTAATACATTATTTTATCACTCCCCCATGAATATTTAATACCACCAATATATGTGTATGTGTATACCTACACACACACACACACACACACACATATTATTTGTGTATGCTATATACATCTGTTTTTATACAAACACTGATTTATTTTTGAGACTCATGAACCAATTTTTGCCTCCTTATATAATTGGCAATAATACAGAAAGCAAAGAAGATCCTTTGAGATGAGTCTTAAAATTTAAGTAAAATTTGGTGATATCAGGGCCACGTGAAATAGACTGGAGTGGGGAAAAAGGACAGATGTTGCAAGGAGAAGGAAAGACTGAAAATAATCTTGAGTTTAGAGAAACAGGTAGACAGATCCTTGTTTTACAAAAACATTTGCCATACATCAGTTCCATTTCCCAAAGTCCATTCAGCTCTGAAAAACAGATGAATGTCAATGACAGATACTTTAGATACCACATCAAAAGGTGTATTGAAAAACAAAGGATTACAAATTCAAAGACAGCAATGTTGAAGGAAATTGTCTAAGGAAATTATAATTGAACAAATATGATAAAGACTTGCAGAAAAAATAAAGGCTTTTCAAATATGAAAAGATTTGCAGAAAAGCATTGAAAAATAGGACTGCCTTTATACAAAGGGGTTCTATATTAATTTAGATATTTAAAACATCAGTCACTTGCTTACTTCTGCCACATGTGTTTACAAGTTTGAGAGAAGATGAAGAAGTACCCCCATGATGAGGGTGATGGAGAAATGACAAAAGACAAATGCATTTTTATTTCCTTTACTTTAGACCTCATTTGAAGCCAAGCAAACACAATGTTAAAGAAAAACTGCACAACAGTGACTGAGTTTATTCTCCTGGGACTGACAGATCGAGCTGAGTTGCAGCCTGTGCTCTTTGTGGTTTTCCTAGTCATCTACCTGATCACACTGATCAGCAATGTGAGCATGATTTTGTTAATCAGAAATGACTCAAAACTTCACACTCCAATGTACTTCTTCCTCAGTCACCTCTCCTTCATAGATTTCTGTTATACTACCAATGTCACTCCTCAGATGCTGGTTAATTTTTTATCCGAGAGAAAAACCTTTTCCTTCATTGGTTCCTTTATCCAATTCCACTTTTTCATTGTCCTGGCGATCACAGATTGTTATATACTCACAGGGATGGATTATGACAGCTACATGGCCATCTGCAAACCCTTGCTGTATGGTAGCAAAATGTCCAGATGTGTCTGCCTCTCTCTGGTTGCTATTCCTTACATTTATGGCTTTGCAAATGGTCTGGCACAGACCCTCCTGATGCTTCGTCTCTCCTTCTGTGGACCCAATGAAATCAACCACTTTTACTGTGTGGACCCTCCTCTCTTAGTCCTTGCCTGCTCATATACTCATGTCAAAGAAACTGCCATGTTTGTGGTGGCTGGTTCCAACCTCACGTGTTCTCTCACCATCATCCTCATCTCCTACATTTTCATTTTCACAGCCATTCTGCGTATGCGCTCTGCTGAGGGGAGACACAAGGCCTTCTCCACCTGTGGGTCCCATCTGACAGCTGTCACCATCTTTTTTGGGACACTGTTCTGCATGTATCTGAGGCCCCCTTCTGAGGCATCTGTAGCACAGGGGAAAATTGTAGCTATTTTTTATATCTTTGTGAGTCCTATGTTAAACCATTTTATCTATGGCTTGCGGAACAAAGATATTAAAACAGCAATCAGGAAAGTGATCCAAAAGAAATTATTTGCTAAACAAAGTAGACATTTTGGTCACAGGCGTGTAATAAATCCATATTATCTGATCAATTAATGAGAGTTTTACATTAACAAATCACTTTCTGTTATTGATTAGTTTTGTCTTTCATAATTTGCATATAAGCCTTGCAAGAATATGTTAAACTATTTAGTCGCATTTACAGTACCTTCTCCGAGAATTAAAAAATATACTGCATAGAAATTCAAAGACAAGACCAGAAGGCATCGTTACTGCTCTGTAAAGTCAACAAAGGACAGATGATTCCGTCCATAATACCCATACTGCTACAAATGTGTAAAAGACAGAATCACCAAATGAGGCTATCACAGATACCATGCATTAGATTTTTACAGTACTTAATAATTTCCAAACAGTTTTCCAGAAACTTGTCAACCGTGGCAAGTGAATCTTTTTCCTTTTGTACAAATTGTATAGCAGTGAAAATCTATGGGTATCTCACATTATTACTCTAAGAAATATCTTTAGAATGACGATATTGGTCCAATGAAAGTCTCACCCATAGGCTTTTCATGAAATGCCAAATTTCCTTTAGAAGGTCTTTTTTTTTTTTAACAATATACATCCCGATCACAAAACTGGTTTTGTGGTTTCACCTGTTAATTTTTTATTGTGGAGTCTTTCCAACATACAGCTAAAAATAGAAAATTAAAGGCCTCTTTTGTAAGTGTAACTAATCATTATTAAGTTTTCACACAATGCCACTTCTGTTTCTGATATTTCAGATGTTCTCAAATTGAGTCCTCCCTGCCTGATTCTGTTCATCTCTCCATTTCCTGCATTGAAGTTCACATGAGTTTAATGTTATTTATCCCTATGTAGAGTTTTGCTGATGTTTATGTATCCACAGAATTATATATTATTTTGCTAAATTTAAATCTTGATATAAATGCAATCACTCTACGTATCATTCTGCAATTTATTTTATTCTTCACTAAATACTGTTTGATTTATCCATGTTGATTCATGTAGCAGTAATGTTCACTGATATATGCTATGCCAATATATAAATATGCCACAATAGATCTATCCATTCTACTATTGATGGATGAATACATTTTTCCTGTTCCTTGGTAATATGAAAATTCAGCAATACACTCTCTGCAGAATTCTGAATATGTACCAGTTCAAGAATTATTCTCATGTATATACCTAGGATGGCAAATTCTGGGTCATTAGATATGAGCATCTTTAAATTTAGTCGATATTGCCGAATCCCTCTACCAATTCGTTCTTCCACCAACAGGGTGTGAGAGGGCCCTTGACTCGACAATCTTGTCAGCATAATATATTGTCAGACATTTAAAATGCTTTCCAATCTAATAGGTACAAAATGGATTACCATTTCTTTTTTTTTTTTTTTTATTGATGTTTTAATGGTTTCTAACATTGTGAAATTTTGGGTTGTACAATTTTGTTTGTCCATCACCATATATATGACTCCCTTCACCCCTTGTGCCCACTTGTTTGTCCATCACCA
>CM053540.1:13885642-13985511 GCA_028646465.1 Rhinoceros unicornis | reverse complement strand
GTTTCATGCTCTCCTGTCACAGTCTTGAAATTCATAGTAATTTTTGAACACGGATCCTTTACACTTTTTTTTTTTGTCCTGGACCCTGTATATTATGTAGCTAGTCCTAGTGGTGGGTTTCACAATTTGTAGTTTTTTACTGACCTTGAGCTACTCCTTTGCTGGTTCTTCCATCAGGTAGAGGCTCTCCCTGGTTGTGCACTAGTAAACCCACAGGTGCCTTGTTCAGAAGATGTTCACCTTTGGCTTCGGCCTGACTCAAGCAGTCAGTTTGGCTGTGGTTTCTTTCTCTGTAAACACATACTATTCAGTCCTTTTTGCCTCTTCACTTATCAGTACCTCTGCTCTACTTCACCTGGATATTTCTGTACCCCACACAGGTCACTGAGCTTGTGAGTCAAGACCATTTCAGATCCCACAGGCAGTCATTAGTGACATGCAACAAATGAGTCCTTCTGCAAATGGGCCCCTCAAATCCATTCTCTTGTTATGTCTTTATACGTCTGAAATGCCCGAATCTTGATCTTCTTTTTTCCATTTTGCTCTGTTCTGTTAATCAGCATCTATTTTCTCTCTGAGGTTTCCTGGATGCAGAAGAATACAAAAATATCTTCTAAGCCACCTTGCTGCTGCCATACAAATAAGTATTCTGTGTTCAGAGCATTTCTTGGGACACACTTCTTGAAGAGAAGCTGCAACTAACCGCTGACTCCTCTTCTCCAGGAAAGGCCGTTGATATTCTCGGAAGGAAAGTCTTAGGTGGAGATGAATCAGACTTTGAATGAAGTGAAACATTTGCATTTTAGGGAACATCTCAGTTGGATTTTCTGCACTCCTCTGCATGAACACTGTACACACACATCACCAGCAGTTCCGCAGAAAGATCACATACCGTCTCTTTGCATCTGATCTTTATTTTTCCTAGAACATCCTTATTAAAACAGCTTTGTTGTTTGTTCTCTTCCTTCTTCAGTTTGTTGCTAAAAAAGTCACCTTTTAATGAGTTCTTCATTGATGTTACTATTTAAAATCCAATCACCCTTTCCTCCAAACTCCATTTTCTTTATTTTTGTCCACAACAGTGCCATTTGAAACACTATTGAGGAATCCAAAATAATATCTGTCTTCTATACCTTTGTAAATCCAGTGCTTAATCCATTCATCTACAGTCTATGGAACAAAGACGAAAAGCAGGCCTTGAAAAATGTCTTCGAATATAATATGATCGCTAAGATGGCAACGCCTCCACTTTCCAGTAAACCATAACTGTAAGATTTTGGCTCAAATGTCTTTGCATTTGATGTTGAGTTTTGATATTTTCTACAGATATATCTCAAGTATCTCAACTAAAATCTCAGATCTTGGAAAAAATGAGCTGCACTTATTAGGCTGAGGCCTTGCCCCTCAACGTGTGGTCCACGGACCAACAGCAATCACCTTACCTTCGAGGTTGTTAGAAATGTTACACTACATTCTGTACCTCATATCTATCTTTCAAATCTGTATTTTAACCAAATCCTAGATTAAAATACATTGAATTCTGAGAAGCACTTCTCTAAGTGACAATTCCCACTTGGTATGCCCTGGAATACTGGTGTGCTCCTATTGTTTACAACAGAAAACAAGATAAATATGCTCTCAGCTCAGTTCCTTGAGTTGAATCTATTCTTATTACTCTTCATCTTTTGGAGCCAGGAGTCTTTAAGATATATGCTTCTGTACTCCTCCCCTGACTACTAAGTAAAACCAGAAATGATGGGTCATGGTGGTGGTTTCTTGTTTCTCATGACTGTGCTTGTGTAATGATCAGTATGGAAATGGGCAGAGAGAGGAATAGAATGATCCTTCTTTTCCTAGACCTGAGTTTGTGCATTCAGTTTGTCGCCTCTGAGCTATGGGGACCTACTTCCTCCCTCTGACCCGCAAACCTGGGTCCTCAAACTCAGGTCTAGAAAAAGAATGAATGCTTTCTGCTTTGAAAAATTTAAGATTTACTTGCAATTATTTTTTCACCTGAACACTGCTTTAGCTGAAAACTACAAATTTTGGTATTTTTTTATCATTTAGTTTGCAACATTTTCTTATTTTCCTGGTGACTTCTTCTTTAACCTATAGGCTGTTTAAAAGAAAGTGCTTAATTACCATATATTTGGTATTTTAAAAGATATTTTATTGTTACATGTTTATAATTTGTCTGTTGTCAGATAACATATGCCTTATGGTTTTAATCCTGAAAATTTACTAACTAATATTTTTTCCTGCTTTATTGAGATACAATTGGCGCTTAACATTGTATAAGCTTAAGGTGTACAATGTGATGATTTGATACATATATATGTGATATGATAATCACAATAAGGTTAGTTAACACATCTATTATCTTACATGAGTACATTTTGTGTGTGTGATGGTGAAAACATTTAAAATCTATCCTCTTAGCATTTTCAAGTATACAATACAATATTGCTAACTATTCACCATGTTGTACATTAGATCTCCAGAACTTATCCATCTTATAGCTAGAAATTTGCACCCTCTGACCAACATCTCCACATTTCTCCCAAGCCCAGCCACTGTCAACCACCAATCTACTCTCTCCTCTCTGAGTCCGACTTTTTTAGATTCCCCATAAAAGTGAGATCATAAAGTATTTGTCTCTCAGTCTGACTTTTTTCACTTAGAATAATGCCCGCAAAGATCATTCATATTGTTGCAAATGGCAATAGTCTTCTTTTTTATGGCTGAATAATATTCCACACCAGATCATCTTACCCATTCATCTCTCAATGGACACTTAGGTTGTTTTCTTGTCTTGGTTATGGTGAATAATGCTTCAATGTTCTCTGGGTGCAGATATCTCTTTGGGATCATGATTTCATTTCCTCCAGATATATATATACCCAGACGTGTTCTTACTGGATCATATGATAGTTCTATTTTTATTTTTTGAGGAAGCTCCATGCTGTTTTCCATAGTGACTGTACCAATTTATATTCCCGTCAGCCTGTGCACGTGGTTCCCTTTTCTCTACATTCTTTTGAGCTACTGTTATTGCTCGTCTTTTTGAGAAAAGCCTTTCTAACAGGTGTGAGGTTCTATCTGACTGTGGTTTTCATTTGCATTTCCCTGATGACTGGTAATGTTGAGCACCTTTCATGTACCTGTTGGCCTTTTTTATGTCTTCTTTGGAAAAATGTTTATTCAGGTCTTTTGCCCATTTTTTAATGATATTATTTGCTTTTGGTATTGAATTATACAAATTATATATATATATTATATATTGTTATTTCTTAATTATATATGGTTTGAAAATATTTAGGTTATGGTTTACAAATATTTTCTCCCGATATGTAAGTTTCCTTTTCATTTTGTTTATTGTTTCTTTTGCTGTGCTGAAGCTTTTAAGTTTGCTGTAGTCCCATGTGTCTAATTTTGCTTTTGTTGCTTACACTTTTGGTGCCATATACAAAAAGCCATTGCCAAGACCAGTGACAAGGAGCTTTCTTCCTATGTTTTCTTCTAAGAATTTTATAGTCTCAGGTCTTATGTTTAAGTCTTTAATCCATTTCAAGTTAATTTTTCTGAGTGGTGGAAGATAGGGGTTCAATTTAATTCTTCTGCACGTGATTATCCAGTATTCCCAACACCATTCATTGCAGAGCCTATCCGTTCTACATGGAGTATTTTGGGCTCCCTTGTCAAATATTAGTCGACTGTCTATAGGTGGGTTTATTTCTGGGCTCTCAATTCTGTTTCATTGGTATAAGTGTCCATTTTTTATGCCAATACCGTGGTGTTTTCATTACTATATCTTTATAAGATAATTTGAAATCAAGAAGTGTGATGCCTCTGGCTTTGTTTTTTTTCTCAAGATCACTTTGGTTATTCAGGGTCTTTTGTGGCTCCGTATGAATTTTAGGATTGTTTATTCTATTTCTGTGAAAAATGTCATCGGATTTTTGGTAGGGATTGAATTGAATCTATAGATGGCTTTGGGTACTATGGATATTTTAACAATTTTAACTCTTTCAGTCCATAAACATGGCATATCTTTCCGTTTATGTGTTCTTCAATTTCTTTCATCAATGGCTTATTGTTTTCAGTATATAGATCTTTTAACATCTTAGTTAAATTTATTCCTGAGCATTTTATTGTTTTTGATGCCATTGTAAATGAGACTGTTTTCTTTATTTCTTTTTCAAATAGTTGATTGTTAGTATATTGAAATGTAATTGATTTTTACATTTGATTTTGTACTCTGCAACTTTGCTAAGTTTATCAGTTCTAACAGCTTTTTGTTGGGGTTTTTAGGGTTTACTACATATAAAATCATATCATCTGCAAACAGAGACAATTTTGCCTCTTTTTTGATATTGGATGCTCATTTCTTGCCTAACTGCTCTGGCTTGGACTTCTAGTACTATGTTGAATAGGAGTAGTGGTAGTGGGTACCATTTTCTTGTTTCTGATCTTAGCGGGAAAGCTTTCACCCTTTCACCATTGAGTATGATGTTAATTGTGGAATGGTCATATATGACCTTTATTATGTTGAGGTATGTTTTTTCTATACACAATTTGTTGAGAGTTTTTATCATGAAAGGACCTTGAGTTTTGTCAAATGCTTTTTCTACATCTATTGAAATGATCAGATGATTTTTATCTTTTATTATATTGATGGATACATCCATTTCTTCACAAATACTCCCTGTGGAGACAGTACAGATAATGCAGTACAAATGAATTTGAATCTTCTTTCTAAAATTTGATATACGTCCTTTTGGAAAGTGATTTAACTTCTTGGATTCTGCACTTATACATTGTGAATATTATTATTATATATATATGTGAATAATATATATATATTATTTGGTAATAATAACAAAACATAATTGGATTTTTAAAAACTTTATTTTATTAATATGTAATTTACAGGCAATAAAATGAATCTATTTTAAGCACAATTCAATGTGTTTTGACAAATGTGTATACCCATATAACCACCACTGCATTTGAGATATAGAACATTTTCATCACTCCCAAAATTTCCTTTTTAGCCCTTTCCAGACAGTTCCTTCCCTGCATATCCAGCCCTTGGTAATCACAGATGTGCTTTCCCAATTACATTTCATATAAATGGAATCAAACCATATATAGTCCTTTCTAAATGAAGAATGAAAGGAGTTTTTACTGGTATATCATTGGCTAGTACAAAGGCATAAAGTGTAGCATTATCTATAATTTAGGTTCATACATTGTAATAGGTACTGTACTCTGCTTTTATATTTGTGACACACTGGAATGGAAACTCAAGAGAAGGGGACGATGCTGGAGGTCTTTATGGCTGAGTAGGCAAGGAAGGTGCTCTTTCCTGGGAAAGTAATATTCACATGAGACGCATAGCTCCACCAACTACATGACTTATCTACCTTTTTCTTCATTTCCTACCTTAAAATATCATTATTTACCCAGCTATTCTTGGAGACTCGTGAATGTCTTAATGACCAGGTGAGGTTGTTTCTAGGCTGAATTACCGAAACTAAATTCAGTAACCCTTATTTCTATTTTCTGCCCTCCTTTTCTTGGTTTTAATATTCCCTAGTCTCCCTCTCAATCCATTTTATGGAACCACAACATGATGACCTTATGCGCATGGAATAGTTAGTAAATGTGACAGCAGTTCAATGTTATCCTGCTACCTTGGACATTTGCATTTGAACTGGAGCCTGAAGAGGGCAAATTTTTCCCCAAAGGAACATTTCAACAAGTAGTATTTCAGATACCAGCGACTACTTGTAGATATGAGCTTTGCACTTTTATTGATTGATTGCTTTTATTATTTTTTATTGAGTGAGAGAATGCGAAATTCTTGGCACTCCAAATTTTCACCAAATAGTTATCATGTTTCCCAATTTACCAAAATTGTCACCTCTGATTTTTTGTGCAATCATCCCTACTAAATTACAAATAATGCTTTGTTTTCTTGCATTTTTACATAATAAAAAATAAACGTATATACATATCAATATCCTTATGAATCAACCTCATCTGCATGAACAAATCTGTGTTGTCTCTATTATCTAGTTTATCTATGATCATTCCAATCCTAAAGAAAGCAATTTGACAATAGTGAGTCAGTGAAACCTTATGTAGAGTTTTATTTCAGTTATATTTCTTGAAATAAAGAACATAGACTAAAAATCTCATTGCTACCTACATAGACTCCTGATTACCCAGAGATTTCAAATTAGACATCAATGTCAAAGGGAAACACCTGTTTAGAAGGATGCTTGATTCACCTGCCTCACTAAAATTTAATTATTTTTCTGTGTGATATTCCTCATACAACAAGCAAAATATCCAGGACTATTAAAAACTCATTCAGTAATCTCTCCAATAATTCAATTACCTGGCATTCCATATTGCAATAGGAATTAGAAAATGATAGGAATCATGGAGGATAAATTTTGCTACTGCTTGCATAAATATCAAATATGTAAACAATCTTTCTAACTAAGGGACACACTGGATGCAGTAAAAATTAAATAGAAAGCTATCAAAGGCATCTCCCACAGTCATTAAACATGAGTCTAGGACACATCCCAGCAATGCAAGTTCTATTGGCTTTTGCTTATAGAAACAGAAATAATCTTCAGTTGAATTTCTAGTAAGTATTCCAAAATTATTCAGATACTTACTTCCAGTGGAAAAAAAGGCTTTAGCTCTAATGCAGAAACTTTGAATTTATCATAGGGATCTACCAAAAATATGTAAAATTTGACAACAGTATTTGTCATATGCACATTTCAGATCTAAAATATCTTTTTTAATTGAGATATTGAGGATCATGTTTCTCAGCTACTTTTGGCCTTTACAACGTGAATCAGGCAAGAAACTCAATGAAAGTGGTCTTGGGAACAAGATGGTGGATGGCAAGATAGGGCTGAAAAAGAGAGAGTAGGAGAAACTAGAGAGGTATGATTTTAAGAAAAACTTAACATGCAGTAATTTCAACACAAAAAAATTAAAATGTGTGCAAATTATATGAGAGTATATAAAATATTTGGAGCTTGTCTCATGGTATATCCAACGATATGTTAATTTACCACATGCCTTATTCCAAATAGATGCTTAATAAGCAACCATTATTATTTCTTTGATATGATAAGATGAGCAAACAAGTGCTAATAGTTAAGGTCCAGCTGTACAGATTATGAATTTGAGGGTAGAAAAGACTTGTGACCATCTGTGATTGAGGTACAGAGCTCTGATGTCACATCGTAGTCTATATCCCTCCGAACTCAGATTTTTTCTTCTTGTCTCCATTGTCTCCTCATTTGTGAAGTTCTTCTTCCATGTTTAGTATTTCCTCCAAGTAATTTTTTGGGAGGAGCATGAATCAAGGACAAATGCAAAAGAGCTTTAGTGCTCTACCAGTGGCACTACTGAATGAAGGTGGTTTTCCAAGTAGTGCAGAATATCTCTTACTTCCTTGCATTTTGTTTAACTGTTGAGGTGCAAGGATTCTAGTGATCTCTGGTGCTTAGTGTGGAATTAGGGATTCTTAACCTAAAGAGAACACTTGAGATGCTCCAGGCTCTTGGAACAAGCAAGCTTAAGAAAGACTGCATATTCTTGCCCACCTTCTGTAGCTTCACAATGCACGTGGGCATATAAGAGGCTCTGAGACTTTCTGCAACACACACACCCATTTTCCCTTTGTTTCTTTTTCAAAACTCAGCATTTTCCAAACTAATTTTTACCGTAGACCTATTCTGTTTCCTGGTATCCAGTTGTTCTGCTGAACGAAGTTTTGAAAATACTAATCTAAAAACTCAGGTGAAAGCAAGCTTAATGTTTGTTTTTGCCCCATTTTCCTCATTTCTAATTGTACTTACTCCGTGCCAGTTGAAGGATTCTTCTAAAGGTAAAATAAAATAGAATAATAGAATAGCTTTGAAAAACTGAAGTGCCTATGGGCGTAGGAGGAAGAACTACTATCAAAATATAGTCTTTTCTTCCTAAACTGTCAGGTGTGGTTGCTGAACTTTTTTAAAGGAAAGAGTAGGAAAGAGGAATTTTAAATTCCGATCTCTTTTGTTTTTATTGTCTTTATTAGTTGTTAAATGTAATATGATGACTAGACAGATGTTAATATTGAGAGCATTTGTTGTTGTTAGTGTTGTGGAGTGGATTCCAACTCCTAGCAACTCTGAATACAGCAGAGCAGAACCCTGCCCTGTCTTTGCGCGCCATCCTCTCACCTTCCAGTGCTTTATCAGACAATGCTCCCCTGCTATTCAAAAGGTTTTCATTGCTTTTTCTTTTTTTTTTTTTTGTAAGCAGGTGGCTAGGTCCTTCTTCCTGGTCTGTCTTAGTCTAGAAGCTCTGCTGCAACCCATCCACCATGGGTGACCCTACTGGTATTTGAAATAGCCGTGGCACAGCTCGCAGTATCACAGCAAAACAGTGTGACAACCGACAGCCAGGTGGTGTGGTTCCCTGACCTGGGAAGGAATCCAGGCCATGGCAGTGAGAACGCAAGATCTTAACCACTAGGTGAACAAATTTAAAGATTAGATGAGTATCTCTATGTCATTAAAATGGAAGATTTACATATACGAAGGTAAATATTTTCCAAATAAACTCATCCTTCTGGTGAGTGAGGAAAGAGCCCTTTTGCTATTGACATAAATCCTTTTTCTCTAATTATTGCATTTTCCTCGCAAAGGTCAAAGCTGTAGATTTAAGCCCTACAGATTACTTCTATTTCAATGTAACAGGGAATGTCAGTTCTAAATCATCGCCATAACTGGGGTGTAACACACATACACACACACACTGCAGAAAAATTCTCAGGCACAAATTCAAATATAAGCTACCTTATAGCTTTCAGGAGTATCCACACTTCTTGGCTTGTGATAGGGACTTTCAGTTCTTTTGGCTGCTTGCCACTTTTCAACATTTTGACACAATAGAAAATTCATCCGGGCATCCATGTGTCATATGTTTGATTTTTCTAGAAAGCCTCCTGTCTCTGCATGTAGTGATCACTTTATCTGAAAGTCCTCCCTACCCTTGTCCTTCTAGAGAATTCTCAATTATCCTTCAAGTTCCAGTTAAAGGTTATCATTCTTTGATGCCTATCCTGATTCCTGAACACAATTAGTTACTTTGTTCAAATCTATACTTTTGAATTAATCACTTTGAACCTTAATTTTCTCTTCATATGTCTCCCTTCCCATGGAAACATCATCCAGATCTTTCAAGACAAGCACTGTTACCAGTAATCTTTATTTCCTTAGCAAAGTGACTTGCACACACGTAGTGTTCAAAGCTGTCTGTGTGCAAATGTTATCTCACTATAATGACTAAATCATGCAACATCCTAGAAGCATCACAGAGTCAAAGTAACTAGCTTCTGAGGGTATTTGATTTGATCTCCAGGAACAGATTAGATACTGTAAATATAGTTGGTGACATTGGCGTTACATGGAATTGTTATTTGCATCTCCGTAGATCAAGCCTATAGGCTTCTTTTGTTATGCTCTGATTAAAGATAGGTTTAAAAATTGAATTATTTGCCAACTCTGTATTTGGTAAGCTTCATATAAAAATAATGAATTCTGATACCTCTTTAAAATTGGAAGCTCTTAAGATCTTGGAACACAGGACTCATGTTACCATATAGTAAAAATTCAACTGGCCTGAACGGCTGCTGACTCTTTAGCCTGGGAACCACCCACTAGTCACTTCAGTTCACTCTTACACCCAGCCCATTTGTCTCATTCGTATCATCTAAATGGCTCCCATAGGCATTTGAGTTTTGATCCCTTATCTCACCACTTTATAAAATAACACATGATGATATTGAGAATCCATAATGAAAATGTATCCTCCAGACTACTGGCATAATTATATCTAATTTGATTCTTTCATTAAAATTAGTGTTATCTGAACTGATAATATTATCTTAAAACATAATTCTTTCTTTACAAGTAGTACTATCTGAACTCTGCACTAAGAATAATTCTATCTCTCTTGGTTAGTTTTTGTTTTATAACTTCTGAACATTATTTTTATAATTTCGTAATGAAGAAAGTTGAAGTATTTACATATGCTGCTAGAAAGCTTAGAGTCAAATTTGTGTTTCACCAGCAGCACTAATTTCCCAATTTTTGTTATATGCTGTAAACTCCTTAAATGTTTTTGGGATAAATGAAAAAAATAAATAAATGGATAAGCAAACAAAACTGTGATGTAAGTTTTGGCCACTTCTCTTTTTGCTTATCCATGTCACTCTTACTTTATTCATACAAACTTTTCTAAATGAAAATTCCATCATCAGTAATTCATACAGGGCTTTGCTATTCTCAGATTTAGCATTCTTCTCATTGGTCTATTTACATAGGAGTATCACAATCTCCTGTATTTTATGGATATAGAAGTAAAGAGGCCCCAGAGAATTTCCTTCAAACCCCTATAATTTGGGGCTTTCTAATACAGCAAGTAGGGAGTGCAATTCTTGAAGGTTGAACTTCTAAATAAGCAAATACTGTTAATGACTGAAAAGTGTTTTCAAACATATATCACCATTTTGTCCTGAACCATTCCTGGGCTCAATGATGATGCCCATGATTTTACAGTGAACTGTAAGTGGCTATTGGTAGTTCAATCCATTTTTAGACAAACTTTAGGTCATAATTTTCTCATTCCAAAACACGTTAGTGTCACAGGATCCATTCTGTTTGGGAACCATCTGCATATTATACATCTAGTTAATAGGGGCCATGACTTTCTTAAAAGTCCCAACTCTGTCTAATAATAGCTGTGTGTGAAGGTGACTGAGAGTGGAAGAAAAAGAGAGAAGGCAAAGGAGAGAAAGAGAGAGAAGAAACATATGATGGGCTTCTCATTCACTTAATTTTTTGTTTTAAATTCATTTAAGTGAACTATGCTAACATCTAAGAAATATTACTGCAATAAATAAAAATTAAAAAAAAAATAGGGCAGGGAAAAAGAAAAAAAAGAAAATGGTCAGAAGAAATTCCACCTTGGTGACTGAATTTGTTCTCTTGGGATTAACAGATCATCCAGAGCTTCAGCCCATCCTCTTCCTATTGTTTCTGGTGATCTACTTGATCACTGATGGGGGGAACCTTGGGATGTTGGTATTGATCATAGTAGATTCAGGCCTCCACACCCCCATGTACTTTTTTCTTGCTAGTCTGTCGTGCTTGGATTTGCGCTCTTCCACTACTGTGACTCCCAAGATGTTGGTGAATTTCTTATCAGAGAAGAAAACCATTTCCTATGCTGCTTGTTTAGTCCAGAGTCATTTATTCATTGCCATGGTGATTACTGAATATTACATGCTAGCTGTAATGGCTTATGATAAGTACATGGCCATGTGTAACCCTTTGCTTTATGCCAAAGCAAGATGTCCCAAGGCATCTATATTCACCTGATTGCTGGTCCATATGTCTAGGGGTTCCTTAGTGGCCTGATGGAATCCATGTGGACATACCGCTTGACCTTCTGTAGCTCCAATATCATTAATCACTTCTATTGTGCTGATCCACCCCTCATCTCACTCTTCTGCTCTGACACTTTCATTAAGGAGACGTACATGTTTGTGGTAGCTGGATTTAACCTCTCTAACTCCTTCCTCATAATCCTCATCTCCTACATCTTCATTCTCAATGCCATCCTGAGGATGCATTCTGCTGAAGGCAGGCACAAAGCATTTTCCACCTGTGGGTCCCATCTGGTGTCAGTGACTGCGTTTTTTTGAGAAAGAAGTATGATCTCTTTATAAATTTGGGAAATGAATAATTTGTAGGATATATGATTTGAAAATATTTTCTCCAATTTGGTGGATTGCCTTTTTGTTTTGTTGATGGTTTCCTTTGCTGTGGAGAAGTTTTTCAATTTGATGTAGTCCCACTTATTATTTTTGCCTTAGTTGACTTTGTTTTTATGTCAAACCCAAAAAATCAACCCCAAGACAAATGTCAAGGAGGTTACCACTTATGTTTTCTTCTAGAAGTTTTAAGGTTTCAGGTCTTACGTTAAAGCCTTTAAACCATTTTGAGTTAATTTTGAGTATGGTGTAAGATAATGGACAGATAATCTTCAACAAAGGTGCCAAGAACAAACAATGGAGAAAGGAAAGTCTCTTCAATAAATGGTGTTGGGGAAACTGGACAGCCACATGCAAAAGAATGAAAGTAGACTGTGAATTTTTAAAAGGAAGTTTCTCAATGAGTAAGAAAGCAGGAAGCACTCAGAGAAGGGAGCTGTTTTGCCCCTCTACAGCTGCAGCATGACCTTGGGAGAAATATTATTTCTGTTAACTATGTAATTGGTTTTATCAAGTACATCTGTTACATACAGCCTGATGACTAACAAGACAGATTCTTACATTCTGAGGTAAATTTTATTTTATCACCTGTCTATAATGTAATGCCTACTCTCTTATTTTATTTTATCTCTGAACTCAACCCTATGCCCTTCCTCAGCTTCCTTCATAAGAGATTTTGTGCCTGCTCTTCCTCACGTGATTTGTGGGGCCCTACATCCTACAGGTCCCTCAGAACATCGATTTCCTTCTTGTGGTGTCAGTGGGGAAGAGAGGAATTCTCTCAGCAGATGCCAGGGCGTGGACAGAAAGGATCTGAGGCAGTGCTTGTCCCTGTCTCAAGCTGTCCTGAGGGGCAGTCTTGAAGCTTCCTGCTTTCACAGCCTCCTGGAGGTAGCCTCACTGTTACTAGGAGGGGCCAGGTACTTGGGGCCAGACTGTCAATATCTTTGGGGATGGCGAGGCATTTATGAGCTAGAGATCCCCAGATAAAAACACCCCACTGATCATTTTGGAACATATAACGGAGAGATACTCCTACATTTGTATTTTAAACACAGCATTGGTGCCTCAAGCAGTTCAGAACTGTGTTCTTCTACGTGATAGGTGTGTATCCAGGAGAAAGTGAAGTGATGTTTACAATGTACCTTGAAAGGCACAAAATAAATAAGAATTGAAATAAACAAAGAAGGATTGGGAGATAAGCAGAAGGGTAAATAATAATAAATGGAGTATATTAAATGTTCACTGTAGAATCCAGATTGAAGGTATATTTGGTGATCATTGAAAAGGTCTTTTAACTTTATGTTTGAAAAGTTTCAAGATAAATTGTTGATATCAGGGAGTGTGGAGGGAAGAATTGTATTTTGTTGCTGATAACAGATACCACAAATGCCATTGGCTTAAACAAAACAAGGGTTTGTTTTCCTCCCACGTAAAATGAATTCAGAGGGCAGCAGTCTGGAGCTGGTCTAGCAGCTCAGAGATGCATCCATGCCCCAGCCTCCTTTTGTCTTTATTCTCTGCCTTTTCAGCAGAGAATTCTCTGCTGAAATTTCCATTCTCAAGGTTGCCTCATGGTCACAAGATGGTCACTGTACAGCAGCTCCAAGGAACAAGTTCTAGGCAAAAGGAAAGAGGAAGTAAGAAGAATAGGGACCTCCCTTGAGAAACACAACCCAACAACTTCCGCCTACAAATCATTGGCTCAAACTTAGTCCCTTGGTCTCTCCTATCTATAAGGGGAACAGGTACGTGGCGGGACTCCCTCTAAAATTAGGTTTGATTACTAAGAATAAGCAGGGAGTAGATAACGCAAAAGCAACCAGCCATGTCTACCACAGAGCCTAAATTCAAATTGTTGGAATATAATCACATTCCATCAGCCAAGGTCACATCAAAGCCCTAGGAGCTTTAATCACTGTCTTGAGATACCAATCAAAGCCTCGGGAGGCCCTAGGCCAGACCTAGGAGCAGTTTGTCCCAAAGACACCTTACAGAAACAGCTCTCACAGCCTTTCTAGAGTCTAACTTCAGAGAATACAGAGTCCTGCAGGCAGAGTAGAAAGAAATACACATGAAAACACAAATATAGCTCAAGTAAGGCACAGAGGTTGGATGAAGCTTCTCAGCAAGACTCCAAATAAGAATGTTCTGAAAAATGTAAGACGTGCCCGTCAGTCACTTGCAGCACCCCCTCCGGAAACCTGAAAATTATATGATTTGGTCATGGATCTGAGACCATGGTGCTAAAAAGGTGGGGTGGATCTGGTTTTCTTTCCGTTCATACTTCCATTTGGCTCTGTTGTAAAAGATGTCCTCCTCCAGGTGCCCACCCACATGCACAGATGTCAGCAAACAGCCACAGAAACATTTTAATTAATGCACATCTTCCTGTCTTCACACATTAAAATCTTGTAATTTTTCTGCTTAGTTCTGCGGATAAATTTATTATGATATGAAAGACAAAAACAAGTGTATATAATGAAATACTGATTATACAAAAATATACATATGAATGATTCAAATAGGTAAACACAGAGAAACACATACAGTGTGGGAATTAGAACTAGAAGTTTTCTTCATTTTGTACAATCCAATACAGTTTCAGTTTTCATTCTAACCTTCCCCAATGGTGTCTGCCCAGCAACTGATGAGAAACACCCCTCTGAGCCAATCAAAAAACTAGTTCTTCCAGGGAGAGTCTCTATCACTGTTTCTCACAGTGAGGAGGATTTCTTTCTTTTCCCTTTCTTCCAGAGCAGACTGTTAACTATAATGGAGAATTATTGATTACCATCATTCTGTGGGCTGTGATTTTCAGATGGGAAAGCCAAGGGGTAAGTAGGGAAAATTGGTAAAATCCAGGGCCACAGGCCCTGGAAGGAGAGAGGCTAAAGAGCTGAGAGTGGGTACAGGGAAGTTGTCACCCAGAGAAAGGGGTTTAGTGCTTGTGTGTGTGGCAAGGAGATAGGAGGTGGGGGCAGGAGGCAGTGCAAAAGGTAAGGATCTGGATTGGGACATTTGTTAACATGGAGACAACCTAAATGAAGACACGTGACAACTGAATGTTCTTAGGACCTTACTGTGGTCAGAAAGAAGCAAAAGACTCTTATATCCTCCCCTGGTCATATCTGGGGATGTATTCTAAGAGATTCTAAAAAGAGATGTGCTTTAAAGATATATGTAAAGATGTTCATTACAGAATTATTTGTAATATAGAAAAATCTGAACCAACTTCCCTATATAGCATACATATACGAATACAACTGTTGGAGAATGGATAAACAACACAGGGTCCAATCTTGAAGGGATTTCTATACAGTCATTAGGAATCATGTTTTTAATAAAGAGTTTCATTTATCAGGGTAACAAAATTTGATCCACTTTAGATATTTAAATTATACGTATATTTTCCTACTGTAGATTTTACTATGATGAATAGCCTTAAACATAAGGCTGTTTGTTTGTGGCTGTTTGTTGTTTGTAAACTTTGTGTTAACACCTGATTTTTTTAAGAATAATTCCTACAAGTGGAATTTCTGGCTCAAAGTATGAAATATTTTTAGGGCATTTGGTATATATATATGGCCAAAGTACTTCCAGAAATATTTACATTCACTTGAAGTGAAGTATATGGTTACAATTACAGTTATTTAAATTTTATTATTTTATATTTTTCTCCACTTTAAAATTGTCTATAATCAGGAAAAAAAAATCCTAAAAAATAAGTGAAAATATATTCTCCACTCTGAGGACAGCAGAGAAATTGTGTCTCTAATAATAATAATAATAAAATAATAACAATAGCAATAATAACAATAATAATACTGTCCTCTTCCCAGCAGCACAGAGAACAGTTTGAAGAGGACAGGATGGACTGAAAGGCAGTATTTCGTTTGAGAGTGTGTCCAGGCTTCAGACAAGGGTCTGAGGGCGCCAGCTGCACGGACTTCTGCTCCCTTGTCCCCCGGCACTTCCCAGACTTGCAGGTACTGTGACTGCGGCCTCACGCTGGCTTGTTTTGGAGGAGTTGGTATTTTCTGCACAACTAATATGTTGCAGTCACTAAAATTACTTGTAAAAATTTTTAATTGTTAAGTTATACATGAAATGTTTTAAAAATTAAAACATTCAAATAATTTTTAAAGTAGGGTGCAAAGAACAAAAGCATCTTTCACTCAGTCCCCAATTCTCAGTGTAGCGTGTATCCTTTTAGACCTTTTTAAGGCAATGACATAAACTTGTATATACAAATTTGTAGCTTTGTTTTTGTTTTTTAGTAGAATCATTAGTATTGTTCTGCAATGTGCTTTTTGTTCACTTAATATATCTTGATTATCTGGGTTAGTGACTATAAATAAGTCTTAACTGTCACATTGAATTCCTTCACAGGGATGAGCCATTTTTTAACTAACCAGTCTGCTATGGGTGGCCCGTTAGGTTTTTGATTGTTTTTTTACTTTCTAAACTAGTGCTATAGTGTTGTTTTTCCACATGCTTCTCTGGACACATGCAAGTGGTTTCCTGGACCAGATATCTGTATGTGGAATGGTTGGGCCAATTATGAACAATCTAAAGTTCACACTTCGTATTGGTTCACGAGTGACTGGAGTTCAAATAGGTTTTGTTACATGACTTAGATCACAGAGCTTGTGAATCATAGAACCATTACCAAGTTTCCACCCCCTTTTTGTTCCTACAACTAACACACAGTGGGTATGGCACATCGTGTGTACTCAGTAAATATTTGTTGAATGAATGAATGAAAAGATGGGTGAGACATGTTCTTGTTTATAGTTCTCCCCTTCACTAGCGGTGTGATTAAGAAGTGATGGGTTCAGCCTCTGACTGACTCCAGAGCCTCAACCAGGGTTGGTTCTTAACCAGAATCAGATGGGGGTGTGATTTGAACTTGGTAGTGGCCATGGGTTGAGACCTAGACGAGTTTACTGTGTGGTTCTCCCGGATGGGCACACACTCGTTATTTGTAAGCACCCCATTCCACCTGAAATCTTTAGGCAAGCAGAGGATACATGATGGGAGAGGACCAAGGGAGAAGGGAAGGGGCTAGGTCCAGTGATCTCAGTCCTGTCTCTGAGTAATCCACCCAGGACTGCTCTCAGGCTCTCTACTATCTAAGGGTGCAGCCAAGTCTGGGGTGGTTAAGATGAAAACAAAACTAGAACTCCAGCTGGAATCAAGCCTTTCCAGCTGTCAAGAGCCCCGTACTTCCCTTATCACAAAAGTTCACAGTGATGCCACACACCGTGCCTAAAGATGGTGGAGGTGCTTCTCTGAGCCAAGATGTAGTTGGGAGCACTAGGCGGGGAGTGGGGAGTTGCAGGGACCCTGCCTCTGAGTGGAGAGAACCTCAGCACTTCGTAGAGGCATGAGCTTTGTTGGGCTGCTGTGTGCTAATAGCTGGACATATTTGTCCCTTCTTTGCAAGTGCCATTACATCTCTGACTCTAAGAGGCACTTCTCTAGCAGTGGAAAGACTAAGACCAGGGAACTTATCCATTGCTGGTGAGCCCAGAGTCCATCTCTAGGGAGCGCTGGTGAACACCTGGGGAAAGTGAAAACAGAAAATAGATAGTTTCCTTCCCAGGGATGTTTCTCCCCCAAAGAATAATTTTGGAAAGAATTCACTGAGGCATACTGAGTTGAAACGCTCTCACATGCATATCCAGGAAAAGCTTGCTCCTTGAAACCATTTCATTGAAAAATAGGAATAAATACATTAATATAGGCAAGGCCCAGTGGAAGCACTGGAGGCTGGGGTCTCTCTCTAAGTCAGACCAAAAGAGCATGTCACTAAGCAGGCAGATGCTTATCTTCACAACTCTCCACCTCCCTTCCTGTCAGATGACTGCCAGTTAATCTGATCATTTAACCAATTTAAAATGTTAGTGAGTATTGATGGGTTAATATGTTACCCCTCATCTATTAAGTCATTCAACAAATATCTAGTGAGAGTTCCATGTGAACCACATACTGTTTTAAAGATTTTTTTTTTATTTATTTTTTCCCCCAAAGCCCCAGTAGATAGTTGTATGTCATAGTTTCACAGCCTTCTAGTTGCTGTATGTGGGATGCGGCCTCAGCATGGCAGGAGAAACGGTGCGTCGGTACGCGCCCGGGATCTGAACCCCGGCCGCCAGCAGCAGAGCGCGCGCACCCAACCGCCAAGCCACGGGGCCGGCCCCCACCACATATTGTTTTGTGGGCTTGTTAGATATCAGGAAACACAACAGACCCATAGCCTTGCTTTGCGGAGCTTCCATTCGAGCAGGTGGAGACAGACTATAAACACATGATACGTTAGATGGTGAAAATTCAGTAGGGAAAAGACAGCAGGCTCAGGGCAATGGGAGGAGTTTGCCATAAACCTATGGTGAGAGAAGGTCTCATGGAGGAACTGACTTTAGAGGAAAGACTTGAAGGAGGTGAGGGAGTGAGCCTTGTGGATATCTGGAGGAAGAGGGTTCTGGGTAGATGGAAGAGGCAGTGCTGGTGTCCTCTGTCCTGGCCTGTTCAAGGACCAGCAAGAAGGGCAGTGTGGCTGGAGCAGATGAAGAGAGTATGGGAGAGCAAGTGAGAGGCGCAGGTCCCGGAGGGCCATGTTGACCATTGTGAGGACTTCAGCATCTACTCTGAGTGAAATGGGATCCACTGGAAGGTGCTGAGCAGATGAGTGACATGACGTGAATCAGGAAGTTTCTAGCTGTTGTGTTGAGCATAGACTGTAGGGAACACAGGTGGAATCAGGAGACCCAGAGAAAGGGTCCTGCATTAATCAGAGTGTGATGGTGGAGGCTTGGACCTGGCTGTAGCAGGGGATTTTTGGACAGTAGAGTCAAGGATTCCCTGTTGGGTTAGAGTTCATATATGTACATTTAACATTACATACATAATATTTACATTTTAACTGTACATTTAACATTACATATTATTATGGATGATTTTCTATGTTGAACTCAAAGTTAAGAGACTCTGAAGCAGACATTTTGGCAGAGGAGGATCTTCAGTCACCACACTAGTGACTGTGTGTTTTAGCCTGAGTCAGCCCTGGGGAGGTGGTGGTTTGGTGTGGAATTTGCCGTCTTCTTCCAGGTCCAGGTCACAGTTTCCACCTGACTCTTTTCAGCATCTCTCTGCAAGACAGGTGAAAATAGCAAGTTCCCTAGACTTCCTTCTGCTCGACCTCCTCATCTGCCTCATCTTGGTCTAGCAGCTTACCCCTTGCTCAGGTAGGGAACATTCTGCTTTTACATATCTGAACCAGGCAATTACCTGTTAGTGCCCAGTCAGAACCTCTGACAACTTCTCATACCTGGAGGTCCCATCCCAAACTGAAGGTGCACATGCCATTAAGACAAATTATTCTTTTGTTAAGATCATTGTCCTCTCTAGGTTATGCTCATCTCACCCTCCCTGCCTGAGACACCCCTCCTTTACCGCCATGACCCAAACTCACTCTGATGGAGTTATCCTTTTTCTGGTCAGCTGAGTTTGCTGTCATTGGAACCCCTGGTCCCGTCGTGGCCATGCTGGGTGAAGATGCTGATCTGCCCTGTCATCTGTCCCCAAAGATGAGTACAGAAACCATGGAGCTGCTGTGGGTGAGATCTAGCCTTGGGCAGGTAGTATACACGTATGCAAATGGGAAGGAGGAAGAAAACATACAGATGGCAGAGTATCAAGGGAGAACTTTGATTTTAAGGGATGACATAACTGAAAGGAAGGCTACTCTCCGAATCTATGATATCAGAGCTTCTGACAGCGGAAACCCCCAGTGTTATTTCCAAGATGAAAACTTCTATGAAAAAGCCACAGTGGAGCTGAAGGTTGCAGGTGAGCCTCCAGGTACTGTTCTGAGCTCATTCCTCCATGGGATGTCGGGGCAGAGTCAGAGTTCATGCTCCAAATCCACCTCAGAGCACCCTGGCTGGTCATTAGGAACCCATTCCACTGCCTTCCCACTTTGTTTCTCTGAGGCCCTTGGGTAAGACACCTTTTCCTCCAGGAAGAATCTCTCCTGTACCCTGTAATATCAAGTAAAGAACTCCCTCATGCTGGCCACCAGGGTCTAAGCAGGAAGTGGAAGGTAAGGGATAGGAAGGATAAGAAAATACCTCCTCAGTGATGGCACACAGTTGTTTGGGTTTAGTTGTGTTCCAGATCGCTTCTGTGGCCACTCCAGGTGCACGCTGCTGTGGGCCCTGGGAGGCTGACCTGTTGGATGACATCTGTGCTGCCAATGTTGTCCAACCAAAGGCTCCCAGGAACACACCTGGAGTTGACAAAGTTGCGTGTATTACTTGTTGCAGGGAGGGAGAATGCAGGCAATGTGGGAACCGTGAGTGTCTCAGTAAGAGGATGCTAGAGAAGACTTGGTATAGAATTTGGGCTTGTGTTAGGGGAGTTGGGGGTTGGTTTACTGAGGTGGGGCTTCACTCTGCATTGAATGCTGTCAGGAAGGTTGGTGGTGTGATTTTGTGGGTGGCTGTCTTAATAAGTCTTATCAGTAAGAAGACTAGAGTGAGGCTAAAGCTGTAATTGGTCAAGGAGCAGCAGTCACTCACAGCCAGGATAGGGAAGTATTTGGTCATGACTGTGGTTTGGACAGTGTTCATGTTTTTCTCTGTGTTCAAACATGATTGTTGAGTGGTCTTGTTTTTGTCTTGACCCATCATAGTGATAAAGTGCCTTTGTCTGATATTAATGTTCCATGAAATTGCTTATGTTCAAGAGGAGAACATCGAGCCCAGGCTGTTGTTCAAATGTCAAGGGTTGCATTTCTCTTTCTCAGGGCACTCTGTTGCCCTGTGGTTTCTGGCTGGGTTTGGTCAATAGGGAACCATAGCAGAAGATGGAGGAGGGAGAAAGGAGAAAGAGGTCTAGATAATTATCTTTCTGGCATTCTTTACACGGGACCACCTCTAGTTGGCTGCATTCCTTTCCCAAAGATCACAACTCCTCTTGAGAAAGCCCTCTCTACATGACTCTCTTCTTTTAAGTCTTCAAAACTGCTTCCTTTCGACCTCCCTTTGGGTTTAGCGGTGGGTGGGAACAGCTCCATTGTTCCTGGTCCAGTTGTATTGCTCTATCCCACATAGTTTTCTTCCTCACCATGACCAGCCTTTTGTAAACAGCTCCTTAATGAAACACCTCTTAAATTATCTAATGTGAGTATGCCAGTTGATTCCTGTTGAGACTCAGACTCATACAGAAGGCTCTGAAGAATTCAGGCTCACTTATCCTTCCATAGCACTGGGTTCTGATCTTCACATTGAAATGAAAGGTTATGAGGATCGAGGGATCCATCTGGAGTGCATGTCCACTGGTTGGTATCTCTGGTCCCAAATACAGTGGAGAGATGCTGAGGGAGAAGACATGCCAGTTGTGGCAGCACCTTTGGTTGCAGATGGAGCCGGTCTGTATGCAGTCGCAGCATCTGTGATCGTGAAAGGCAGCTCTGGGGAAGGGGTAATCTGTAGCATCAGAAATCCCCTCCTCAGCCAGGAAAAGACCGCCAAGGATTTCCATTGCAGGTCAGTATCTGCTTAGTCTCAGGTATACTGTGCTGAGCTGTGGCTGTTGAAAGAAGGAGGATGTGTGATTCTCTGTTGCTGACTCAGGTCCCTTCAGTGAATACAAGACACAGAGCAGAGATCTGGAGCCTCTTTCTTCCTCCAGGGATGTTTCTTTTCCCCATAAAGCTGTTTATGTCTACAAATACTTAGTGGATATTTCCTGTGTGCCAGAAACTGTGACAGGCAGTGAGAATTGGGGGAAAATTTGTCTTTGCCCTAAGGAAAGACAAATGACAAAACGGGAAAAAATTATGTACAAACTGACATCTTAGAGAAAGGACTAATCTGCTTAATATATAAAACAACCCAGTAGAAAAACAGCAAAGTTCACAGAAAAAGATGAGATAATATAAGAGATGATGTCTAATTTCACTCAATAGTGGAACACGTATTAAAACATTTTTCACGGGGCCGGCCCGGTGGCGCAAGCGGTTAAGTGCGCGCTCTCTGCTGCGGCGGCCCGGGGTTCGCCGGTTCGGATCCCGGGCGCGCACCGACGCACTGCTTGTCAAGCCATGCTGTGGCGGCGTCCCATATAAAGTGGAGGAAGATGGGCAGGGATGTTAGCCCAGG
This sequence comes from Rhinoceros unicornis, assembly GCA_028646465.1. NCBI lineage: Eukaryota > Metazoa > Chordata > Mammalia > Perissodactyla > Rhinocerotidae > Rhinoceros > Rhinoceros unicornis. Next base: position 13,963,482 of record CM053540.1, on the reverse strand, counting down.
GCCAGTCTTCCTCAGCAAAAAGAGGAGGATTGGCAGATGTTAGCTCAAGGCTGATCTCCTCACAAAAAAAAAAAACAAAAAAAAAAAACATTTTTCACTTGTGAGATTGTCAACAAAACAAAACTGAGGTGTCAGACCACACATTCTGATTACAGGATTGTGGGTAGACAGTCAGTCTTAGACATTTGTTGGTATAATTTGGTATATTTTTGGTATAACTTGGCACAACTTCTATTGGTAGTAATATTGCAGTATTTTTCCAAATTATTTATTGATCCAAATCCCACTTCTGGGAATTTCTCTGACAGATACACTTGCATGTATATGAAATAATCCATATAAAAGGTTCTTTCTCTTAGCATCAATTATAATAGCAAAAAATTACAAACTATGAAAATGACCATCAATGGGGAATTTTTATGCAACGGAATATTGCACAGCTACAAAAGAAAGCACAGACATTCTCTCTGTACTAATACAGCAGGATCTCCAAGATGAAGAGAAAAACACAGATGCAGAGCAGTTTGTATAGAATGCTTTTTTTCATGTAAACAAGAAAAATTAAGAATATCTTTATATATTTAAAATTTAATACACACTTGCATAGCACTCACGATGTGTCAGGCACTTTATAAGCATTAATTGAATCCTTTTAACCTTATGAGTTATGTACTCTTATTACCCTCATGTTACAGATTAGGACACCAGGAACAGAGCAGTTAAGTAATTAGCTTGACCTCACACTGCCAGTCAAGTGGAGGAGGCAGAATTTGAATGCAGGCCCTCAGTTCCAAAGTTCGTATTCTTTACCGCCATATTAAGATAAATAATGAAAGGCTAATAAATGGGAGGAGGGAGGAGTATGGGAGACTTGGATGACTTTTTATATTTTTTTGATATTTGAACCATGTAAATGTAACCTATTGAAAAATTAAATTAGAAAAAACGTATGATTCTGATGCTCAAGTAACTCGTATTCAGATGTGAGAAGCAGACATTTCAGGACAAGTAATAATATTATGTTATTGTGAGAGTTTACCAAAGTCTTACTCAAAGTTCACTGAGACTCTAGGAGAAGGATCATTTAATATCATGAGATCAACTCTGTGATCCCCACCCTGGGGGTGAAAGGCTAAAGCTCCATTCCATTGCAGACCCCTTCTGGAGGGCCAAGCCCTGGATCTCCACACTGGATAGGACCCTTCCTGTCTTACTGCTGCTTCTCGCAGGAGCAGGTTACTTCCTGTGGCGACAGCAGAAGGAGACAGAGACAGAGCAAGTGGAAATGGATCTGGAACTAAGGGCAAGAGGTATCAAATCAGGGAAGGAACCTAAGGCACTGGCTCAGGGGAGGGTGCCCCCAAAGAACTCACCCCCTCCGTACCCTGCACAACCACTCCTGCATTGGATCATTTGGAAGGTTTATTTCCCAGAGGTACTCCCCTTTCCATCTCCATATCAATAACTTGTTTTTTTTTTTTTGCTTATTTTCCAGGGGAGCTCCAGCATGAACTCAGTAAGTTCCTATTCCCCCAGTGACCCACACACCTCTGGGTATTGCTGCTTTAAGCTTCTTAATGACTCTTCGTATTTCTTCCATTGCAGAGTGGAGAAAGATCCAGTATATGACTTGTAAGTGGATCCGACATTTTCTCTAAATTCACCTCTGAGATTTCCCAGCCCCTTTCCTCACCCCTAACTCTGCCCAGGGCTAAGAAATGTCCTGGATCCCTTTATGGAGGCAAAGAAATGAGGGCGATGAATTGAGGGGAAGCACAAGGCAGTCATGTATTTTTAATGGAGAAAAATGCCTGCTTTCTCTCTCCTAGAGGGGCCCTCAGACACTCCAGCCTAACAAGGCACCAAGGAATTTCCAGGGGTGCACTTGAAAGGAAAGGAGGAGGAAGGGGATGGAACTGTCTAGGTGAAATGTCCTCCCTATGCTGGGAACCTCACTAGTTGCTTTACATAATATGTAGGCTGCTGAGAAGAAAACAAAAAATGTAAGAATTAAAAGAATGAGAAGATCAGAGAAGGAGAAAGAAAAGTGTCTCTTGAAAAAGGAGTGACCTCAGTGGCTCAATTGCCACATTTTTATTAGAACTGCTTTTAAAAAAATAGTATCTGAAACTTCCTCATTAAGTTGCCCAATTCTTTTCAACAGTAGGCAATACACAATATAGCTTGAAGCAGATGGAATCTAGCACACGTACACATACACATGTATACACAGTGAAGCCTATGTCCAGGTATAGGAGTAGAGATACATACAAAATAGGTCTGCCAGGTCTCACCTGGGAAAGTACTTCCTGGTGCCTGTGGTATCATCAGCATGCAATTTGATGTTCTCAGACTTGATGTTAAGGAGGAGAAGGGAGGAGAGAATTGAACAGGCAGAGGGACAGGGGGTGGGGTTGTGGTCGAAGAGAAAGATTACATGGGTGAAAAAGAAAAGACAGGATGTGACTCAGAATTGACATATTTCAGGTGACATCTCTACCTTTCTTCCACTGTAGGTGGAGGGAAGTCTCAGGCCTATGCTGGTGAGTGACCCTGATGCTCTCTGAGTTTCCTGGCACATGTGTACTAAGCATTTAAACCTTTTCTCTGCTTTGTGACCCATTGGCATTCCCAGTAGGAATAATCAGTTCTAGCACAGAGGCGCATTTTCTGTGGGGCATAACACTCCTATCTTTCTGGAGCTTCAGAGAGGACCTTCCAGGTATATCATCTGGGCATTTTCAGCCACCTATCACCCTGCAGGCACACATGCCCCCACAGTAGCAAAGCCTTATCATGTCACCTGCAGCCCTAGCACGATGGAGAGAAAGAAGTCCACCGTTTTTGAGAGGTTGTATCCCTGATTCAGCAGAGCTGTAGATGAAGAAACCCAGACATTGGAGGAGACTGATGAAAAGGAGGGAGAAAAGACTTAGTGAGGAGAATGGGTGGGGCAAGAACAGAAATGATGTCCTTTCCTTATCTGTGTCTCCTGCCTTTCAGAATGGAAGATGGCCCTCTATCAAGCTGGTGAGTGAATCACCATATGTTCCCTAGGACAACAACCCGAGACACCATATTCCCTTTTTCTTCTCCAACTCTTCAGATTCTGGGAAGAACAATGCCCATGACTGGGTGAGTTGTGGGTGGGGGACTTGAGGTCCTGGTCTCAAAGATGTGCCCATCTCCAGGACCTTCCTGCTGAGAGGCCAGAGAAACAAGGAGAATTGCTTTCCTGGGCTTCTGCAGATCTTCATGGGAAGGGAGAGGCATAAAGGGTAGAGCTGAGGGAAACGGGAGGCAGAGTAAACTAATACTGCAGGGAGAATGAAGAGGTGGAATGACCAGGGGGAAAAGGCATTGCACAAAGATCTTTGCTTTTCCCAAGCTTCTTATGTGACCTCCTCCTACTGTGTGCCCTCAAGTGACTTAATGTTTCTGAACTTTAGTCTCCTCATTTTTTAATATAATCATAATTCTTGTTATGTGATGGTTGAGGTAAAGACTAAATGAAATAATGAATGTGTATTAATCAAAAAACGAACAAGAAAGAGATGGCATTTTCAAACTGGGTGGTTGAAGCCGGTTTAGAAAAGGAGTGCTTTACAAAGGTAGGAGTGGGGTTAAGGGAAACCAACAAGGGAATGTGAAGTGCTCCAGGGCTCACAATAGTGTGGAGCTGTCACCACCCATAGACTTGAAGGAACAGGGAGAGGGAGAAGTTCCTAGAGCCCAGAGAATGCTCAAGGACAGGGCTGCCTGAGAGGAGTCTTTTCTTTGTTAGAGTATCACCATCTGATGTTGGCAGAGAGGTAGTGGCGGAAATAAATGCTGTGCCTCTCTTTTCTTTCACATTCCAATCTTCAACTAGTACTTCCCATTGGCCAAACTCAGTAGGTAAACAGAGGCAAGAGGGCTCAGTGATGTTGTCCATAGAGGATAGATTTCTGGAGCCCAGATGAGGGTAGAGAAACGTGTAGAGCAGATCTGGGGGCACAGAAAGCCCCCGACATGGCCTCTAGCACAGAAAAGGTGTGGAGCTGTTATAACGTCAGGCACTTCTCCGTGCCTGGCCCTGCATAGAAAATTGTGTCTGTTTCTACCCTAGAGATTAGTGATTTTATCCCCACTTTACAGACAAGGAAATTGAGGATCAAAGATACTATGTAGCTTGGGTCTCTGGAGAAAAGAGACTGCAGAAAAGGAAAAGTCATTCAGCTCATGAATGGTAGAGCAAGGATTGAAATGTAAATCTATGTGACTATAAAGCACAGGTGAGCAGAGTCATTTTGGAGAGGGAAGTAGGAAAAAGATGGAATAGAGGAGACAACTTGAGATGTCCCGTTAGGCTAGACCTGACCCTTAGCACCCTACTCCACTGAACACAAGACCCCTGGGACTTTCTTTTGGTATTGTTGAAAGGCTCACTTTCATGGCAGGCTGGGGACATGAGGCTCTGGACTCAGACCACCTCAGTCAGTCAGTCCCAGGTCTTGAAGGCTGAGGCTCTGAGGTCTGGGAACAATGGCTGACTCCATGGCCTATCCCCAAATTTTCTGCAGCGGATACGATTCTGGATGCAGACACAACAAACCCCATCCTCCTTGTTTCTGAGGACCAGAAATCTGCTCCACAGATTCTGCCAGCCAACCCTAAGAGATTTGATCAATATTACTGTGTTGTCACAGCTTTACATCAGGGAGACGTTTCTGGGAGGTGGATGTGGGGGACAGGAAACAGTGGTATGTCGGGGTGTGTAAGGAGAACATGAAGAGAAAAGATTTGATTAAAATGATACCAAAGAATGGATTCTGGACTATGGGGCTGTCTAAGGGGAAAGGCTATGGGGCTTTCACTGACCCCAGGACTAATCTGACAATTGCCAACCCTCCTCAAAGAGTAGGGGTTTTCCTGGACTATGAGAATGGTCTCATTCTACCATGCTGTGGATGGATCTCATATCTACATCTTCCCACACACTTCCTTCTCCAGGTCTCTGTGGCCTTTTTTCAGAATTCCAACATTGGAGCCCATTGCGCAGTTAGTGACCTGAGTGAAGAGTTCCCTTGTTACTGACCTAGTGTCTGATCCTTCCCTGGAGACCCAGTGACCCAGAACCCCAGGTTCTGCTGATGGGAATGAGGATCCTCAGGCTAAAGTAACATCTTTGCTTCCCTCTGCTCAGCCTAGAGCTGGGGGCCTCCTCTTTAACAGCAACACATCACAATAAAATACTTACTAAATGGACACACTGTGTGAAGCTCTTCACTAATATTATTTCCTTTATTCCATATGACAGTTGAGTTGGTACCACTTTTTGTCTCCTTTCTATAGATAAGGAAACAGGGTGCAGAAAAGTGAGTTATGTTCCCAAAAGTGACTCAGCAAGTGAATGATAACTGGGATGTGAGCAACAGTAACTAATATCAATAGACAACTTAAAAGGTACTGGGTGCTCTGCTAAATTCTATGTGAGTTTCACTCATTTAATACTCACAACAACCCTGTGAGGTAGTCTCATTTCAAGAATGTGGAAACTGAGGCAGGGCCAAGTTAAGTAACTTATATAATTCATATAGAAAATTGTGCTGCTGGGAGAGGTTCTACCCCTGTCCCACCCCCACTCCCTAACCTGTTCTTCTTTTCCTACCCCATTGCCCTGTGGGAAAAGGACCATGTATAGCCCTGAGGTTCCCTTCCCAGGTCATCTGAGGGTAAGGATCACTGTAGGTGACTATGGAGGCTACATCCAACTTGGCTCCTTTAAGGTCGATTGTCAGAGCCATAGGTCCAAAACTTCACTGGATTGACTGCAGGGTGATGTGTTCCAGAGAAGGAATTCACAAGGATTGCATTATACAGGAAGTGAAGGGACTAGAGGTCAAACTCTTCACTAATAATGGGCACATGTGTACCCACTCTGTCAGTGTGATGTGTGACCAGGGAGCCAGAAGCACTCTCCCTACTTTGAAGGTCTCTAGGAAGCCTAACTTAACACCTAAAGATTGTCTCTGGAATATGAATTTGGAAGGAAAGAAGCTAGATGAACTTTACTGGGATTTTTACCACACTGTAGAATCTATCTACAAGAAGGGATATTTCCACCCCTAATCATTCACTGTTGTTAATGGATGTTCCTTTCAACTGATGGATACGGGGGAAAGGCTACTCTTTGTTATGATCACTATTATTATTCACCACTCTACCCCCTCTACCCAGCATGTGGTTGGCAAGTTACATTTGTTCAATAAATTTGTTAATAATTGTCACTCTTCAATTGAGTTTTTTCTAGATTTTAAGCCCCCACAGTTTATTTAACACAGTGTCACAGTTTACTTCATTACAACATTTTCACAAAATCTTATTGTATTAGTTTTCTACTGGTGCCATAATAAATTATCACGAATTCTGTGAGCTAAAACAATATAAATTTATTATTATCTTACATTTCTGTAGGTCAGAAGTCCAACATGGGTCTCATTGGGCTAAAATCAAGGTGTCTGCAGGCTGTGTTCCTTTCTGGAGGCCCTAGGGAAGAAGCTGTTTACTTGCTCACTCAGATTGTTGGCAGAATTCAGTTTACTGCAGTTGTAGAACTGAAGTTGCCATTTCTTGCTGGCTTTCAGCTGGGGGCTATTTCCAGATTCTAGAGGTGGCCACCTTCCTCCTCTTGTGGTCCTCTTCCTCCACCTTCAAAACATCAATGACAGCTTGAGTCCCAGTCAATCTTTGAATCTCTCCTGGTTCTTCTCCATTGAATAGCTTTGATTCTTCTGCCTTCTTCACTTTTAAGAACTCATGTGATTAGATTGAGTCCACACAGATTATCCAGGAAAACATTCCTAAGAATCCAGGATAATCTCCCTACTTTAAGGTCCAAAACCTTAATTCCATCTGTAAGGCTGCTTTTGCCATCTAATATATCACATTCACAGCTTCCAGAGATGATGGTGTGAACTATTTAGCCTGCTACACTTTTCATAGTCACGGCCTTGCTCACTTTGAAGGAGGAGGAGGCCTACATCTCAATAGGTCCCCATAAAGATTAGGGGCCTCCATGATTAGATATACCTGTGAATTTTTGGAAATTTTATCTGTAGCCCTTTATTCACTTCCTAGACTCAGGTATATACGTCAGAATGTATTTCTCCAGAAAGGATAATTCTCACTGTTGGTTATAATGTTTGGTGAAATTTCTACTCTGTCCCATCTCTTAGTTTGGGTTCCCCAAAACTGACTCTGAGTCAAGGACTTGGGTTCAGGTAGTCTGTTGGAGAAATGATCCCTGAAATCCCAAGTTCAGAAATAAATAAAAGGAGAAAAGCCAGCTAAGTAAAAAATGGCATAGAGCAATTAGTTGTTTATCATGTGAGCAACTGGGCCCGATCCCACTCAGGACACTCTGAGAAATCATGTGAAATTGTAGTATACCTCGGAATCCTCCTAGCAGCAGTGGGGAGCCTGTGCCATACTTCTACAGCTCCCATCCTCCACTGGATGACGGTTACCCCTGGAGTATTAACTCCTGTTCAATTCCAGGTTGGGCTGTGTGCAGAGCAGCAAGCATCACTGGTGTGAGAGAAAGCTCTCAGGTTGTTAAGAAGCAAGACTGGCACCTGGGAAATTGTTACCTCATAGGAAACTGTCTACCTGACATGGACCAAGGGGGTGTGGGATTGGGCAGCAACAGCATTTGTTTATAAGGCTTTGCCTCTGAGAATATAGTGAATGCCTGAACGACCTGTCTGCCCTCCCTCTACTCCCATCCATTTAGCAGTGGTGACTTCCTGTCTTCCAATACATGTCCATATAACATGGTCTCACTGTCCCCTGACATGGACTGGATCTGGGATGGACATCTGACCCACACTAGGCCAGAGAGAATACCTTGCATATGTTGACTGAATGGCTCATTGATACGTAACCAGTTATACCTGGTTAGTAGCAGGTATGCATGGGACCATTGGGAAGGCATTTTCCAACCACAGTGTGGTCTAGAGAAGCAAAAGGAAGGTGATCTACAGAAAGGTTAGACCGAAGCAGATGTGCAGAGGGAAGGGTTCAAGATGGAGAGAGTTTGGGGAACTTTCTCATCCATGATCCAGTGCCTCTAGGGGCCCACTTTTGTTCGTGCTCTGTGTGCTTTGTGAAATTTATTCTCTTGTGACAAGGTAAATGCACTGGTTACTGTTGCTTAGCTCTAGAAATTAGAAACTTAACACAATCATTTTCCTATGCTCATTGATTCCATGAGTCAGTACTTTGGAATTTGAATGGGACTGAGTAGGAATGTCTTTTGTGCTCCAAGATACCTTGGCCTCACCTGGAAGGAATCTACAACTAGAGGTGACTCAAAGGAAGGAAAACATCCTCTAGGTTCATTCCTCTCATTGCAGACAATGATTGGGTCAGGTTATCATGATCTGAAGCAGCACACACCGGTTGGACCTGGTTTCCTGCTAAGCTACCTCGTGGGCAATGGGTCCTCCTCATGCTCAGAACGGATGAGTTTCCCTCTGACTCAGGTCAGCTACAACAGGGGTTGAGGCCTGGCTTCACGGGATACTTCTGGCACAAACTTCCCCAGAACTCCTGGGCCTTATTTCCTTCAGATAGAGGCTGTAGGTAGGCCAAGCTCTTACACTCTCACAGCCCACTCTTCTGTCCCTTCCCAAGAGCGACCCAATCCTAGGAGGAAAGTGGGGAGCCATTACTAGAGTGTTAATTGCACAGTTTTGAATTAAATCAGAAAGGAATTGGAGGCCTCCAGAGGAAGCATTTACATTCTTGAGGGAAATGTGTCTCAGGAAGATTATTCTAGAAGAAATCTATACAATGGCCTGACTGGGGTCGGTGGGGCATGGGAGGGGAGCATTGTGTGTGTGTAAGGGGTTGTTGGACTCAACAGGTCCATCTACTGGCAGAGGAGGAAGCTCAACTAGAAAGTATTTGCTGCTATTTTCCTGCCCCCACTAGAACGCCACCTTCTTGAGAGAAAAGAGTTTTGCATCCCAGTATCCTCAGGATCTCTCCCTCAATTGTTTTTGAATGATTGACAAGGTCTACAGTCTACTACTGCAGCTACTGTCTTGCTTCATTCTCTACCCTCCAATTCCTCCCTATGTTACCCTTATCTATTCACTGCGCCTGATAAGCTGAACAACTTGAATAAGATTTCTCTGGTTTGGAAAGAGGGTTGCTTATGTTTACTTCCTTACCTCCAACCCCATCCTCTACTCCATACACATTTCTACACACAGAGGCCTCACCCCCTGGTTATCAGCAACACAACAATCTGTGGGGAATCTCAAGGTTTTGCAAAAAAAAAAAAAAGGAAAGTATCTTGCTTCTGAAAACAGAAAAAGGAAATAAAAGGGCCAGATCATCTCAAAAAGCTATTCACAGCCGTGCAATTTTAAATCTTAAAGATTTTGTGTATTCTACCTAGTAACTGGGAGAAAATAGGCTCTGGGATACCATTGGTTGGTGACCCACAGTCAGACAATCAGGGGCTCTAAACAATTCACTAGAAATCTTGGGAACTTGTGATCACAGGGTGGACCAGGTTCCACGTCCAGCAGCCCTGTATGCTGTGAGTAACATGAAGATAAGAAAGTTTTTTCTCTTCTTTTGGGAAGGTTTGTACTCTGGTTGTGACTGTGCCCATGAGAGGGTTAGAGAGAAGAGGGATAAGCAGAAAATCATCATTTGAGCATCAGAGGAGACGAGAAAATGCAGAAGTTAATTCTAGAAGGTAGGAAAGGGAGGGAAGTGCTACAGCTCTGGGGTGCAGGTGGGGTGGTAAGTGGAGGAAGGGAATCTGATGATAGGAAAGGCGGGGTCCCTGGAAGAAGGGAAGCTTCCTGGCTGTCAGGATAGGGACTCACCCAGAGATTAGCAACAGCAAGAAGCTGTTATCACTCCTAAAGATGGAGGGACAGTGGGAAGAGGTGGTATAAGAGCCCATAGCCAGAGCGGGATGGTAACAGTGGATGCCCTGGGGATGAGCAGCAGGAGCTAGGAAGCCAGAGGGAGGATCTCAGGTCAGAGAATGGTTGCAGCTGTGGCAGAATATGCTACATGAAGCAGAAAGGGAGGAGAAATGTCCTGGTTTCTGCCTTCCTCCTGCATGCCAATCTTTTGTCAGTGCTGCCATTGGATAAACCAGAAGCCAGAGGGCAAAGGAGCCTGGGAAATGTAGTTCCTTGTGGCACAGCAGAGCAAGTGAAGGGTGGGGAAGGAATCTGACAACAGGAAACTTGATTGACACAATACCCTTCCCAGCTGTGATCAAAGTATTACACCTATAAAAAAATTGCTTGAATAAATCTATAAATGAATCTTCTCATTAGAGTTAGCCCTTCGGGCCAATTCCTTCCAGGATTTTTGATGTGAGTTCCTCTCCTGGCAACCAGTTCACTTTGCTCTCTAAGAAAATGTCTTTTAAATTCAGCCCAGACCATCTGTTCGTTATAGGCTGGTAAGGCAATCTCTTGTGTGAAATCTTACCTCAGAGGACAGACTCCCTGAGGACTCTTCAATTTAATTGTTAATTTTCTCTGCTGTAAAGTGAGGCTACAGACACTGTTGAAGTCCACTGACCAAAGACCTCTAGGAATACAGCTGTGGTCAAACAGTTAGGTTTATTTAACTCGCTGCAGCAGGGGAAAGCGCCCACTAGAGGAACTGTGGGGCATCTAGCTAAGAGGGAGTTGGGAGAAGCTTGTTCTTCTCAGGAGGATGTAAGGAAATCAGACACCAGTTCTGAACTGGATGTTGTCAGGAAGTGGGGCAATTCAGTGACTGGATAGCTCAGTAATTTTTACCTAAGAGGAGGGAGAAGTAAAGTGGGGCTGGAGACATCATTGGGCAGGAAGCACAGTCCCTCTGCTAAGGTGGAAAATGCAGTGTTTACTTATTTTTGTGATTCTGCACCCATAAATAAGTTTTATTCGGATGAGGTCATGTCTACTCATCTATGGCTGTGGTACAAGAGTAATTATGATACAGACCACATGGCCAGCAAAGCCGAAAATTTACAATATCTAGCCCCTAACAGAAAAAAGCTTCTAGATCCCTAGGCTGGAGGAAAGTGTTTTCTTGGAGACAGAGGCAGCTGTTCTTCTCCAGGTGTTGGAACCATCTCCAGAGTGTCACATGGCAGCGCAGTTCTGGGCAGACAGAGGGACCTGCTGTCCCATGCTCACTGCTGTCCAAGGCCCAAGCCTCTGCAGCCTGCAGACATGAGAGCCTAGCGATGATGTGAGTGCCTGACGGCCTTCAACAACAACTGCCAGGCCCGCTGGCCTGCCTGCCTCTCTGCCTCTGTGGGGTTGCCAGCCCTGGCTGGAGGCCCAGTGGGAGCTCTGTTCTTGAGTTCCACAAGTTGCCAATCTATCTGTATATACTATAATACATTTTTTTTTCTCCTTAACTGAGTTTGAGTTGCATTGTTAGAAGCCACAGTATTAGAATATGAAAACTCAACCTGTGTTGTGTGTGTGCATGTGTTTTACTTTAGAAATAACATTCTTTCCATTTTGAGGGGAGTGAAGGCTATTATATCCTCAGAGCAGAAAAGTAAACAGGCCCTTTTGTGGTTCTAGTGACCCATTCATTCATCCAACAAATATTTATTATTGGCCTACTATGTGACAGGCACTTTTCTAGACTCAGGGGATACTTCAGTTAACAAAACAATTAAAACAAACAAAAAATTTCTTCTGTTGGATGTCATTAGGCCTGGCTGTGATTGTAGGGGTGACTGCAACCATCTTGTGACCATGAGGAGAGCTAACCTGACTTGCTAAGCCTGCAAAGTATAAAGATGGAAAGAACCTGGATCCTTGATGACATGCCCTGGAGTTATCTCCTGTGTTGGTCAGGGTTCAGTTGCAGAGAATAGAATGCACTTTAGCTTGCCTAAGCAGGAAAGGATTTATTATAAGATAATCTCTATGTTGAGCATTCAGAACTGACTCCCAAAGCTATGCTGTAGAATTGAGCCACCAAGGGAGCTGCTGGCTCTTATATAATCAGGACTACAATGCCATGGCCACAACCAAAAAAACCACCACCGTCAGGAAGCCCTGCTTGCTGCCAGCTCCAGAACTGTGGAGCACCTGCTACCATCTGCACCAGCAAAACACACTCCTTCCAGCTTGCCTCTCAATTCCTGAAAAATGAATAATGGGTCACCAAGGACTCTGCTAACACTACACAGGAAAACCAAACAACCCTCAAAACTGCAGAAATGCAGCCCCTGCCTCATTTCCATCCTCCAAATACCACATGAGTGTGTCTGATCTGCCAAAACTAAATCGCTCCCAAATCATAGCTGCATGGAACATGAGAAATGTAGTTTTTAGTGTTCTCACATCTCCAGTACAGAAAAGACCACTAAAAGGAGAGAGGATGGCTGTGGACTGCCACCTCACCATATCCTCCCCATGTCCCACCTCAGAACTTCTTGTTAAATGAGAAAAATCTTCCTTATTTTTTAATCCAATAAAGTAATCTGATACCCGATACGGTTGGAGTGTGGGAGCTTAGGTGTTCTGAGCCTCAACCCCATTCTCCCACACCTACTATCCCTCTTTAACATTGGTCTTTATATCTCTTCCTTCATTCATATATAATTACAATATTAAATAAAAGAGCTCAGAGATGAGACTTTCCAGAGGAGTTGGTCTCACAGTTGAGTTAAATCAAGAGGAGTCCTTCTCACAGACAACTGAAGTGGAATTTCTGAGATCTCACTGCATTTAGCAGGAAATGCAGAAGTGCCCCAGCTTCTTTCTCTATGGGAGGAGGTAGCAAGATCAATTTCTCAGGGAGAACGCCATGTGAAAACGAAGACAGATATCAGGATGATGCTTCTACAAGCCAAAAAATGCCAAAGACTGCCAGCACCAACCACAAGCCAGGGAAGAGGCCTGGAACAGACTGTTCCTCACCACCCTCAGAAAGAACCAACCCTGCTGACACATTGATCTCAGACTTCCAGGCTCCAGAACTGTGAGAAGATAAATTTCTGTTGTCTAAGCCACCCAGCTTGTGGCGCTTTGTGTCGCTCTGGGAATCTAGTACACACCTATACAATGATTTGACATAGACATGTGGTTTGTAGTTTTTTATATATATGGGGGGAGGAGTAGGCAAGAAAATACTAAGAAATGTTAAACCATGTGTTTATCCTTTTGATCTGTGTCCAGCCCTGGGCTCACCTATTTATAGGCCTCTCCTTTGACTTTGGTTGAGAGGAGGAGACTGTTCCCAGGCACACAGCACACGCAGTGACGCGCAGTGGCCACTAGCTGGCAAAGAAGGTTAAAGATTATTTTCTGAGAGGAATGTGGAGGAAGAGGCGGTAGGAGGAGGAAGAAGAGAAGGGACAGGGAGAGGGAAGCGGAGAGAGGAAGAAGGAGGAGGGGCGGGCAGGTGGGAGGAAGGGGAAGAGGAGGGAAGAAAGAAAGGGAGGGGAAGGAGGAGAGAGAGCTGGACTTGGAGGGCTGGAGGAGGAATGAGACGGAAAGAGCAGGGGAGGGGAAGCAAGTTACTGAAGGGAGAAAACAACTTTATGCACAGCAGACAGTGGCATCTGTGGGGTGCTTTACATTTTACAGTGGGTATAGATACTGTTTCACATTCTCCTGGCAGTAACAAGCCAGCTGGATAATAACTCCTACCCACATTTTAGTTCATTTTCAGCCTGAAATCTTGTGAATTAAAAAGTATATCTTTACTTTATACATAATGAAATGAAGAGAAACATTGGAGGGGATGTCAAGATGAATGAATCTTCACTATATTTTATAGTTTTATTAAATTCATTTCTGTGTGAATTCTGAATTACATGTCACCAGAGGGTGCAGTCCTCATGTCAGAGCTCGGACACAGAGGCAACAGGATAGAACAGCATGTTTTCGAAGGCCACGTCTACTCAGGCAAGGGAAACAAAAGAAAAAATAAACAAATGGGACTCCATTGGACTAAAAAGCTTCTGCAAAGCAAAGGAAACCATGAACAAAATGAAAAGACAACCCACCAACTGGGAGAAAATATTTACAAATCATATACGTGACAAGGGGCTAATTTCCAAAATACATCAAGAACTCATACAACTCAAGAACCAAAAAAACAAATAACCAGAACAAAAAATGGGCAGAGAATATGAACAGACATTTTTCCGAAGAAGATATACAGATGGCCAAGAGACACATGAAAAGATGTTCAACATCACTAATCATTAGGGAAATGGAAATCAAAACTACAATGAGATATCACCTTACACCTGTCAAAATGGCTATAATTAATGAGACAAAAAATAACAAATGTTGGAGAGGGTGTGGGGAAAAGGGAATCCTCATACATTGCTGATGGGAATGCAAACTGGTGCAGCCACTATAGAAAACAGTATGGAGATTTGTCAAAAAATTAAAAATAGAAATACTATATGATCCAGTTATCCCACTATTTGGTATTTATCTGAACAACATGAAATCAACAATTCAAAGAGATTTACACACCCTTATGTTCATTGCAGCATTATTCACAATAGCCAAAATGCGGAAGCAACCCAAGTGCCCATCAACTGATGAATGGATAAAGAAGATATGTATACACATACACACACACAAACACATATACACACACAATGGAGTACTACTCAGCCATAAAAAATACAGAATTTTCTTATTTGCAACAATATGGATGGACCTTGAGGGTATTATGTTAAGCAACATAAGCCAGACAGAGAAAGACAAACACCATATGATTTCACTCATATGTGGAAAATATACAAACACATGGATAAAGAGAACAGATTAGTGGTTACCACAGGGGAAGGGGGTGGTGAGTGGGTGAAAGAAGTAAAGGGACCCGTATGTATGGTGATGAATAAAAACTAGACAGTTGGTGGTGAGCACGATGCAGTCTACACAGAAACTGATATATAGTAACGTACACCTGAAGTTACACAATGTTATAAACCAATATAACCTCAATAAAATAATTAAAAAAAAAAGTCTACCCTCATGGAGTTGGCATGCTAGTGAGAGGGTGAGAGAAAATAAATCAGTAACATATACAGCATGTCAGATGGTGACCTAAATGTTATGGAGAAAAATTTATCATGAAGAGAGATAAAGATGGATGGGGGAGGGAGTGGTTAGGGAGGGTTTTGAGAAGTCTTCTCATCTGTGACATGGGGACAACAGCACCTACCTCATAGGATGCTAGTGAGAAGCAAAGGAGTTATTATGGGCCTTAGCAAGTGCTCCATAAATGTGAACAATACAGAGAAATTGAGAGAGTTTATTACAGTAACGAAAATATTCGGAGCTGTAATGTTTGAGGGATTGGATTGATTTTGTTTAGCTCCACAGAGCAGAACTACAAACAAAAAATGAAAGGTACAGAGAGGCAGATTTTGCTCTGTGGGAGAAAAAAGCGTTCTCACAGTTAGACTTGTCCATTTTGGGAGGTAGTGAGCTCCCTGTGTGCAGAATGTTTAAGCAGAAATGTGATGGCTGCCAGTGAAGGATGTAGTTGCAAGAGTCTGTGCACTTTATGGGAAACTAAATTAGCTGAGTTTTATAATTCTTTCCACATCTCATGCTTTATGATTCACCTAAAATTTACCCATAAATTAATCTGACATGTATTGAATGATACACGTTCACTCAGCAAATCCTTGTTGAACTCTTCTGTTGGTCATTTTTGGAGATTAAGCTTAGAGTTTAACAACAACAACCAGAAATAAACACACAGATACAGAGATTAGATTGGTGGTCACCAAAGGGGAAGGGGGGAGGAGGAAAGGAGTGATAGGGCACATGTGTACCGTGATGGATGGTAATTAGTCTTTGGGTGGTGAACATGATGTTGTCTACACAGAAACTGAAATATAGTGATGTACACCTGAAAATTATATAATGTTATAAACCAATATTACTGCAACAACAAAAAAATAAAATAAAAAGTCGAAAAAACAGCATAGAGTTTACTATGTAGTGGAAATACAACTGTTATGTTACGTCATGCTCACAAACAGTCAGCAGGTGGCATAACACACATCTGCATCACTTTCATAAAATCAAAATATTTTCCTTCATAGTTTATTTGTGTTGTAATATCTATAACCTGAATAATTGTCCACTGTTTTCTCTGTTATCATGCAGATTCAGAACAGCATAAAGGTTAGGAGCAGAAACTTTATGATAAGACATCTGGCTTTAAATCTCAGCAAACTGTTCCTCTCTCAGTGACCTGGGGCAGCTTACTCAGCGTCTCTGAGCCTCAGGTATCTCATCTGTAGAATGAGTTCATCATTTACCGTTTAAAAGTGATATTTTAAGGATTACGTGTGATAATGCCTATATAAAACACTAGCACAGTGCCTAGTGTTTTAAGAATAAGCCAATAATTAGCAGTTAATAAAACTAGTTTTCATCCCCATCCCCACACACCACTGACTATGAAACACACTAAATGGCAATGATCTGACCTTGTTTGGACCCTGATTTGAACAAACAAATTGTAAAAATACATTTTTGAAATAATTGGGGAAATTTGTATATGACTAAGTTTAGATGACACAAAGAAACTACAGTAAAGTTAATTTTTATTAGCGACAATAAAGGCATCGTGGTTATGTAAAAATGTCCTTATCTATTATAGATTTATCTTTATGGATGAAATCATATGGTATGTGGGGAGAAAAGTGAGGGTGGAGAGATAAAATATTTTCCATCTGGAAAAATGTTAAAGTTGCTGAAGCTGAGGATGGACACACGAGGCATTCATTATACGATTTGCTCTACTTCTGGGTATGTTTGAAAATTTTCATAATAAAAAGTTTTAAAATATACTGAAAAAAATGGCATGAAAAGCTTCCTAGAATGTTGCTAAATATAAAAAGGTAGCCCACAAAACATTAAGAATTCATTTGGAAGAAAAACACATTCATTCATTAATCCATCCCACAAATATTCACCAAACACCTGCTATGTGTCAGGTACTGTTTAAACTGCTGCGGACAGAGGTGACCAAGACATACACAAGTTCACACTCTAGAATGACAACAAACAATTAAGCAAGATAATGACAGAGAGTGACAAACCAGAGGTATGAAGGAAATAAAAGGGTGACAAGATAGAGCAGTGGTTCTCAGCTGGGGATTGGGGATGATCGGCCCTCCAGAGAACATTGGACAACATCTGGAGACATTTTTGATTATTGTAAACACGGTAGTGGAGGGTATGCTACTGGCTTCTAGAGGGGAGAGTCCAGGGATGCTATTAAATATCCTACAATGTACGGGACAGTCTTCCCCACTGTCAATGGTGCTGAGGTTGAGAAACTCCCAAGCAAGATGGGGCTAGGGGCTTGGGTTGTCAGGAATAAGCTTTTTGAGGAGGTGATGGCTGAGTTGAACATGAATGACAAGAAGGATCAAGCTAAGTGCAGAGCTGAGAGCGGACCATACAGGCAGAGAAAGCAGAGTCCTTGGAGCAGGAAGAGATCTCTGTGGGAGAGGAGTAGAGCGAAGGCCTGTGATGGGGTGTGGCTGAAAGGAATGGATGGGCCAGATCATATGGGGTCTTCCACTAGAGTCGGTGAACCAGAAGCACAAAGTTAGCTAGAAATGCCAAATCTCAGGCCACACCCCAGACTCACTGAATCAGTCTGCTTTTTTGTGTATGTGTGTGTGTGAGGAAGGTTAGCCCTGAGGTAACATCCAATGCCAAGCCTGCTCTTTTTTTCTGAGAAAGATTGGCCTTGGGATAACATCCGTGCCCATCTTCCTCTACTTTATATGGGATGCCATCACAATATGGCTTGACAAGTGGTGCTTCCGTGCACGCCTGGGATCCGAACCTGCGAACCCTGGGCCGCTGAAATGGAGTACGCACACTTAACCGCTACGCCACCAGGCTGGCCCCTGAATCAGTCTACTTTTTAATAAGATCCCTATCCAGGTGACTGATGTCCCCATTACAGTTAGAGAAGCACTGCTCTGGAGTATAGTAAGGAATTTGGTAGTTATTTGAACTACAAGGACCACTGGAGGGTATAGGTAGGAGCCTGACAGGGTAAACTTCACCCTCTCTGTTGTGTGGTAGGTACATGCTCTGTCTGTAGTGTGATGGGTACATGTTGTGTCTGTTATGTGGTGGGAACATGCTGTGTCTGCCCTGTGCTGGGTGCCTGGGGCAGGAGCAAATGTGGAGTGTGGAGAACAATCAGGAAACAATTGCAGTGCCTGTGCAAGAGATGAGGATGAGGGTTTGGACCATGTTGGTAACCATGGAGGTGCAGAATGTGATGGACTCAGGATTTATTTGGAGATAGGACTTGCTGATGAATTAGATGCTGGGGGTGAGAGGAGGATAGAAACAAGGATGACATTTAGGTTTTGGCTTGAGCATCTGGGTGGATGGTGGGAGACTATGAGAAAAGTATTTCAATTGCCTTTCTTTTGGTGGTGATATTTTGCATGCTCTGTGTGCATGTGTGGGTATTTCTGGTTTTCTGTATTTAGCACATTTTACTTTTATGGTCAGAGCTCTCTCCTGTGGTGGATAGGCTCACTGCCTCCAATTCTGCTGTCAGCCATGAGTCCTTGCAGTGTCACACCTCAGTGACTTTGGGCTTGGCCATGTGACTTGTTTGGTCAATGGAATGTCAGTGAAATAGAGGCTCTAAATGTGCTTGAATGGTTTGGCTTGGCTCCTTTGCTTGTGCCATCTGTCAGGACTGGGAGAAGCACATGTCTTGTAGCTCTTGCTCGCAGAATTAAGAGACCCATGGAGTTGAGCAGAACCCAATGTCCAGCCTGGAATCCATCCTAGTCAGCCAAACCCAGGTGAGCCCACCCCAGACCAGCTGCACTCCAGTCACCCTGCAGATCCATGAAGGAGAAAAATAATGTTGATATAATCTCCTGAGTTGTTTGGTGTTTGTTCCGAGGCATGATTGCAATAGAAACCAGTCTAATATGCATACATCCAGTACAGACTATATGTTATTACCATTATTAATATTACTTTTTTTTCCACTGAGGAAGATTCCCTCTGAGCTAACATCTGTGCCAATCTTCCTCTATTTTTTATGTGGTTTGCTGCCGCAGCGTGGCTGATGGGTGGTGGAGGGTCCACGCCCAGGATCCGAACCCACAAACCCGGGCCACCCAAATGGAGCATGGTGAACTTAACCACTACACCTCAGAGCTGGCCCTTATTTTTTTTTTATATATATAATAATTGTAACTCCTTGCCACTGATTGATTGGAGGACTATTTTGTCTGAGGTCTGAGGTTCCCCATTTTGTGAATCAGAGCAGCTTAATCATCTTGCTAAGCATGAAGGTGGGGAAGGAACCTGAGGAGGAAGGGCTCTTGCTCTCCCTACCCCAAAAGGAACGTGTTGAAAACAGGATTAACTTCAGGGTATCATTTAGATAAAGGATAATCCCCAGGGGTGAGAAGACTCCCTTCCACAAGAGGACTCCCACCTGCTTCCTATTGCCTAAAGTCCATTTAAATAAGGAGAGAGCCTTTTATTCTACAATGAGAAATAAAAGACTTCAAATGCAATGTAAAAGAAGTAAAACAAATGAATTTTAGGGTAAATAGTGATGATAATTTCTCTCTCTCCTTTTTTTTTTTTTTTTTTTTTTGTGAGGAAGATTAGCTCTGAGCTAACATCCAAAGCCAATCCTTTTTTTGCTGAGGGAGATTGGCCCTGGACTAACATCCATGCCCGTCTTCCATCACAGCATGGCTTGACAAGGGGGGCGTCGGTCTGCACCCTGGAGGCGAACCGGTGAACCCCAGGCCGCCGAAGTTGAGTGAGCCCACTTAACTTTTGCGCCACCAGGTGACCCCACTCTCTCTCTCTTGTTATTTAACCAATGGTTTGGGCAGCCACTCCTGTCTTTCAGGCACTAACTCCATTCCTTCAAGTATGCAAATGTGAAATAGATAAGGTCCTTGCCTTGAAGAAGTTTGCCTGACAAGGGATAGGGTTAAAAAGTCAGCAGGCCCTTGACATCTGAAATTGAGTACCAAGAGGAGATTGGATATCCTGAAGTCAAACTTCTGAAATTCCACAAACTGGCCTCAGGTACAGTTTCTTTTTGAAACAAACAAAAACAAGGTGTAAAGTTATGATCTTCCTTCAGTGTCTGGAGCAGACTTTACAAGTGCTCTGATTGTCAGTTAGGAATTACCATCCCTGGAGCTGAGACTAACCTTTCTGGAGAACACCTCTCTTTTGGCTAACAATGGCCCCACAGGAAAAACATAACAAAACAAAGCAAAGCAGAAGAGATTGTCTGCTACTCTTATTTACTCTTCCCTGTAATCGGAAATTGGGAGTTGCTCTTGATGTGTGGTCTGAATACCAGCTCTTCCCACTGAGGCTGAGAAAACTATCTGTCCACCAAAATTCATGTTTTTTCCTTCCATAATGTAGAGTTATCACTGGTAATTAATTGTCCAGCCAGGGATTACATTTCCCAGAACCCCTTGCATCTAGGTGGATCCATGACTGTTTAATACCATTGGAATATGGGTGGAAGTGAGATGTATCCCCTCTGGACCAAAGCCATTAGGAGGTGGCCACTTTCTCTTCCTTCTTTCTGGCTAGATACAGAGGACTCTGTGCTCTCAGGGATGGGGAGTCAGATGAAAGGTGTCACACCCAAGACACCTGTCTGCCAGCCAAAAGCAACTGCATTGACGATTATATGAGCCAGAACTCAATTATTGTTGGGTTCAGCCCCTGACAATTTGGAAGATATTTGTTTCACCAGCTGGCAATATTTTAAGCAATATATACATCTTGCACCTTCTAGAATACATAGAAATAGTAATATTTCCTCAAGGAATTCATATCTCAAAGAGTTTCCTCACTTTCCCCAGCTTGGTAGACCCTCCCTAAATAGCTCTGATGTAAATGGCCTCAGAGGAATTTTGTAACATTCACACTGCAATCAAGACACCCAGGCGTAGAGCTAGTGACCTTATCTGCATGTCTGGGGCTTTGGCGTGTACATTGCACCGTATCTGGGGAAAAATATGTGCCTTTTGGGACCCTGAAGCTTGTATAATTTTAGGTCCCTTTTTAAGGGAAATATACAAAATTATGCATATATATTAACTACAGACCCTTGAAAAGGGCTCTGAAACAAATTTTATTTGTGTCACTCTAAGTCTACCTCTCATCTTGCAGAAGAAGATGGGCAGCAAGGGAGGTGGGCAGGCCGAAAAGAAAGAGGACTGCCTAGACAATTCTCCTTTCTCACATAAGGGGCTTGTTTGTAATACTGTGAAAGCAAAGGAGTTTGCAAAACTTTGTAAATTTCGAGAGTGCTGCTCTACCAGCAGAGGAACATGGAGCCAGGCAAAATGACTGGGTAGTAGTCTTCTTCTTCTTGCAAATCTTTCAAATGGGATGCCAAGACAGAATTAATTTGTTTAGAAAAATTAAAAAACATGACATTTCTTTTGCCTGGACTGTTGTGGGCACATCTTGCCCTAACATCAAGTTCTGCCTTCCACACTGCTCTCCATTACTTCTGAGGTCTCCTCCTCAGAGTTCTTCTTCCTCTCTCTGCTCCCTGAACGGTCTTCACCATTTGCATGAAGCCTTCTTTGGATAACCCACCTCTCTCAAGCCCAGGCCTGGCTCTCCATCTGTCTGATGTGTCTGTCTAAATATCCCATAGGCACCTCAAATGCAACATGTACTGAGCTACCATCATTATCTCCTCCTGCTCTTCCTCCTGGCTCCCCTGACCCAGCAGTTTCACTGTCATCCCCAGTCACCAAACCAAATCTTTGGAACTATGCCAGGAAACTCATTCTCTCTACCCCACCTCTAGCAAGTGCCATTTGTATATGAGATTGGCAATCTAATTTGCAGAGCTCAGTGCACAATGACAATTTAGGGCCCCATGTTTAAAAAGTGGGAACAGTGCTTTTAAAACTACTAAAATATAAAGATTTTCTCTTTCTTCTACAGTCTTTCTGTCTCTTGACTTGTCATAGTGGCTTTCATTTGGTAGTTATTACTATTGTAAGTAAATGAACATTAGAAATTTTAATTAGTACCATGAATTTTACCATTTGTCTTCATAATGTGCAATGTTACTTTTAAATGCGAGTATAAGAGCATTTAACACATGTGTGGAATCACTAAACTTGCATCATTTGTATTTCATAGCTTGTACACACATTCCATTCTTGCCAGAGCAGTGGAAACTCTGCACAAAACTAAGTCAACTGTATTTATTTCTCTTCTCGGTATGTGGACATTCTACCAATACTTTCTTTGGTTTAGTGATAAGTAAGAAAGGACTGGAAGGAAAAGGATCTACAGGTTACCCTATCTTTTCATAACCTTCTATGTCATCATTTTTAGCATAAATGGTTGGCAAATACAGAGAAGTAACACATGAAATTCGAACTCCATTGTCTTCTTTTTGAGTTTGAAGCAAGGTTTGGTTCAAAAGGGAAGCCTGACATCTAGGGGCTCTCAGCACCCCTATTTGTTCAGCCCAGATGTAACTTGCTTACCTTGTACTCACTCTGAGTTTCATTGATCTCCCACACATGTGGGTCCACTGGAAATCTGTGTTGGTGGAGCATCACAAATGCTATCTGTGAATGGAGTGCCAAGGAACTGTGGACACTCATATTGGACATACATCCTTTCTTCATGAACATGTTCTCTTGGTCCATTGGATTACATTTAAAAAACACAAATTCACTGGACAGCCACATGCAAAAGAATGAAATGGATCACTATCTTACACCATACACAAAAATTAACTCAAAATGAATTAAAGACTTGAACATAAGACATGAGACCATAAAACTCCAACAAGAAAACATAGGTGGTAAGCTCCTTGACAGTGGTCTTGGGGATGATTTTTTGGACTTGATACCAAAAGCAAAGGCAAGAAAAGCAAAAATAATCAAGTAGGACTATATCAAACTAAGAAAATTTCTGCAGAGCGAAGGAAACCACCAACAAAATGAAAAGGTGACCTACTGAATGGGAGAAAACACTTGCAAATCATATATTTGATAAGGGGTTATTATACAAAATATATAAAGAACTCATACAACTCAATAGCAATAAAACAAACAAACCAATTTAAAATTGGGCAGAGGAACTAAATAGACATTTTTCCAAAGAAGACATACAGATAGCCAACAGGTACATGAAAACATGCTCAACGTCACTAATTATCAGGGAAATGCAAATGAAAACCACAATGAGAGACCACCTCATATCTAGTAGAATAGCTATCAGCAAAAGGATTAGAGATGACAAGTGTTAACCAGGATGTGTAGAAAAGGGAAACCTTGTGCACTGTTGGTGGGAATGTAAATTGGTAGAGTCACTCTGGAAAACAGCATGGAGGTTCCTCAAAAAATTAAAAAGAGAACTAAGCACACGATTTAGCAATTACACTTCTAGGTATTTATCTGAAGAAAACAATAACACTTGAAAAGGTATATGCACCCCAATGTTCATTGCAGCATTATTTACAGTAGACAAGATTTGGAAACAACCAAAGCATCTATCAATGGAAGAATGGATGAGGAAAATGTGGTGTATATATATATATGTGTATATATATATATATATATATATATATATATGTAAGAATATTATTTAGTCATGAGAAAGAAGAAAATCTTGCCATTTGCAACAACATAAATAGATTTCATTAAGCAAAGTGAAATAAGTCAAACCGAGAAAGACAAATGCCATATGATCTCACTTGTATGTGGAACCTAAAAAAAACAAAAACAAACAAAACAAATACCCCTCAAAGTCACAGATACAGAATACAGATTGTTGGTTGCCAGAGGTAGGGAACGTGGTGTAGGTGAAATGTGTGAAGGGAGTCAAAAGGAACAAACTTCGAGTTATAAAATAAATAAGCCATGGGGATTTAATGTGCATCATGGTCACTGTAGTTAATAATACTGTATCGTTGGAAAGTTCCTAAGAGAGTAGATCTTAAAAGTTCTCATCAGAAGAAAAAAGAATTGTAACTATGTGTGGTAATGGATGTTAACTAGACTAATTGTGGTGATCATTTCATAATCTATGCAGATATTTAGACACTATATGTTGTACATCTCCAAACTAATATAATGTCATATGTAAATTATATCTCAATTTAAAAAACCCACAAGTTCAAAGATAAAATTATTAAGAATTTCAAGATGGCAACAGCAGAGCATTAAATCCAATGTGGGCCCCTTATGAGGGCAGGTTCCTGTGCAACTAAACAGGTGACACTCCTATGCAGCCAACCCTTTTTCTTTCTCTTTACTACCTCTTGGAACAGTCTCCTCCTCTTCAGCCCTCAGGCATCTGTCAATGTCACTGTAATTTCTCCCCTGGTCTGTTACAGTAGTTTCCTTACTTCCTGTTTCCTTTACTATCCTT
The DNA here is from genome assembly GCA_028646465.1 of Rhinoceros unicornis. Classification (NCBI taxonomy): domain Eukaryota; kingdom Metazoa; phylum Chordata; class Mammalia; order Perissodactyla; family Rhinocerotidae; genus Rhinoceros; species Rhinoceros unicornis. Next base: position 13,939,006 of record CM053540.1, on the reverse strand, counting down.
CCTTCTCCTTGCCCTGAGAGAGACCTTCATAAAGCACATATTTAATCTGGGCCTCTAATCGCCTCTCCTTTTAAATCTTTCCATGAGAATAAAGTCTAGAACGCTAAGCAAGATGTCTAAGGCTCTCTATGGCCTGGCCCTATCTGTCTCTGCAGTCTCATCTTCTCCATACCTTCAACACCTGACAGGCAGTCTTTATATAAACAAACACCTGCTTGGTGAGTAGTGTTGCCAGATTTAGAAAATAAAACTACAGGAATCCCATTTAAATTTATCCCATGCAATATTTGGCAGATAATTATACAAAGAAATTATTGGTTGTTTATCCGAAATTCAAACTTTAACTAAGCATTATCTGTATTAGCTGCTCTCTCTCTCCTTTCCTCCAAGTCACACCTCAGAGGCTGCCCCCTCCTGGAAGTCTCCCTGGCCTCTCCCATCACTCTCTTTATCGCAGCACCAACATAGTGCTCCTTGTTAGTATAGTCGGTGCTGGTTGGCCCCCAGCAGACTCTAGGACCAAATGCCATGGTATCAAAGTCGAGAAAGAGTCACACTTCTCTAATTGTGACAAGTCACTTAATCTCTTTCTGCCTCACTTCCTGTGCTGTAAAATGAGCATGATGAGGATGGTGGTGATGAAGGTAACACTGCCTGCCTCTGAGGGTTGTTGTAAGGATGCAGGAGTTCACAGGTATATAAACTACGTAGAATGATTTCCAGCACATAGTTAATGGTAATTATTTGCTGTTTTAATGACTTGGCTGTGAATTCCTGGCCAGCAGGAACTGTGTTCTATTTATTACACCCCTGGATCCTCATATAATCCCTGGCACACAAATGAGACATGTTTAATGAATGAATGGTCTGCTTTAAACCCCAACCTAGAAACTTGAGAAGGAAGATTATAAAACCTTACCTGGACTATAGCCTTATCCGGGCTCAAGAAGGCTCCTGTTGACAGGACTCTGTCTTTCCCAACCCCACTGGGTGTCCTCCCTGGGCAGCTCTCCACCCTGGCTTCTGCTGCTTCCACACACCTGCCCATTTCTAGGTCTCATAGCCTCCCTGGCTCTGCCCTTCTCCCATCTCAGTGGCAGTGTTTCCTGGATGTCTGCAGCCAACCCGTCTCCGCAGGCAGAGAGAGGGAGCTACTGCTACCCCCCTGCCAGGCATCTTCTGGTCCAGCCTCTGAGCCAGGCTCTTCTACTCCTGTGACTCAAATATGACAAACTTCAGAGAATAAACATTTCATATCACTCAATCTGAGGTGCTAGAAGACAGGGGAAGTAGAAGAACCAGAACATTCTGTGTGAGTAAGTATGGGAGAAAACCTGTGAGGTAATAAGAAGACTGTAGAATCCCTTTCATGTTACTCTGTTTGGGCAAATAAACTCTGGTGGTGGGACAAAGACCTCCTGTGATTTGGCCGAGGAAGTTTGCAATGTTCTGTTGTGGTTCTCAGCTGGCCAGCACCTTCTCTCCTCTTATTCACCAGCTGTGGTCATCAGGGACCTGTGCAGAAGCAGATTCACCCAAAAACTGGCCAATCTGAGTTGAGGTTTGTTCCCCAGGGTCAGTGTGGGTGGCCATGGCAGGTAATGACAGTAGAAACTGCTCAGAGATCAGGCTTCACATTTAGAAAGAAGTGGGCTCAACTCTGGCATTGCTGGTCACTAGCCAAGTACTTTGATCTAGTCATTCAACTTCTCTCAGCCTCTGTTTCCTACAAAAATTGGGATCATAATACCTCCCTGGCAGGTTTGGTGCAATGAGAAGGGTAAACAAAAACTCAGCCCCTGGGACTTCTTTGAGTCATGGGATGTACACGTCCCCTAGAGCAGGGGCAGCACTGTATAACTACTTGATGTTGTTATTGGGGTCTTAGAGAGAGGGCACAAAAAGGATTTGGAAGTGTGATTTTTTCCCAGGAAAAAGCAAAGTGTGGAGGAATGAAGGAGACATTCTTCTCCTCCTTTTCTGTGATCTTCCTCACTTCAGAGAACTCTCTAGTTTTCATGTGAGAAGGTGATGGGAGGCTCAAGAATTCTCTACAGAGGGGCAGGTGTGTACGTGTCTTGGGGCTCTAAAGCTGCACATGCACAGCTCTTCTCATGCAATTGAAGTGGGAGGCATGGATGTCCTCTATAGTCCCCAGCTCTATTAAATATGTTTTCACACTGCAATGATAGGGAAGACAATGTTGGGAGTGAAGAACACTGGCAGTGAGTTGGAATAACAGTTACTAAGTTTTGTTTTCTTTTGTTTTTATTTTTGTCGGGAAGATCAGCCCTGAGCTAACATCCATGCCAATCCTCCTCCTTTTGCTGAGGAAGACCGGCCCTGAGCCAACATCTATTGGCAATCCTCCTATTTTTTTTTTCTTTTTTCTCCCCAAAGCCCCAATAGAGTTGTATGTCATAGTTGCACATCCTTCTAGTTGCTGTATGTGGGATGCCGCCTCAGCATGGCCCGTCAAGCGGTGAGTGGGTGCGCGCCCGGGATCCAAATCCAGGCTGCCAGTAGTGGAGAGTATGCTCTTAACCACTAAGCCACGGGGCCGGCCCCCCAACAGTCACTGTTGAGTTGTCACGGTGTTAAAGGATGTTAAGGAAAAGAGTCATTGAGCCACCTTGGATCACAGGGATGTTTTATGCCTCCTTGATTTAAGTCCCAGGGGCATTTTTTGTTTTTTCACAATGATTCTCAAGATTTCTTGATTTCCCAACCATCCATTGGGAGAGAATGGAATGGGTCAAGGCTGGAGTCACTATCCCAGCCAGATCCCTCCCTGCCATTGGGCTGGACAAGGAATCTTGGAGAGTCCTTGAGTCATTCTCTGTGTGCCTCACCGCTCTGCCTTCTTTGGCACTTTCCTCCTTTCTCTGCAGGAATAATGCTCAGCAATTCCAGCTCAGGCACCCTCTTCCTGAAGGAATTTACTTGGGCAGCACAGTCTTCACTTTTGCTTCTTCTGGAACTTCTCCTGGTAGCTGCACTGAGTTTCATCTGGAAATTTCGCCTGAGGAAAGAGCAAGAATGCTGCACCAAAGGTAAAGTAATCAGAAGGCTGAGGCAGTGAGGTCCAAAGAAGACTGTGGAAAAGGAGGTTCAACAGAAGGAAAGGGAGAGGACAAAGATGAACAGGATCAGGAGACGTTTTAATTGAGGTTTTTAATGCAGTCCTTCCTCATTCAATACGACCAATCCTGCTCCATTTCTTTCGCCTACATGTGACCCGACTGTGCCCTAGTGTTCCAAGTTCTGGGACAGCTCCCAGGACTCACTGCACACACAGCCCGGGAAGGGGTCTCCTAGAGGACTCTTTGCCCAGTACACCTGGCTCTTCTGCTATGAATAGTCCTGATTAACTTCTTTTCCTTTTGCAGAGAAACTCCATAGAGAGCTCAGTAAGTTCTATGCTTCCCTCTCCTTTGCTTACGATTTGGGACCCTCTCACATGCCAGTTAGCCAGTTATCTCCTGAGGTTTCTTTGTTCTACTTCAGGCTGGACAAAAGCCCAGAAAGTGGATGAAGAGTAAGTTGGAATTTTTGTTTTTAGTCTAAGACTTCATCTGCCTCATCTAATAGTTGCTTTCCCATGAGGCCTTGCTGTCTCCTACGTAATCTGGACTTCACCCGTATAATCCCAAATCTCTGGCTCACGTCTCATGGATGCCCACATTTAAAACCTGTGTCCAAAACTGGACTCCATATCCTTCCTGTCAGCCTGCTCTTCCTCCTGTATCCCCTTGATTCGTCAAGGCTGCCTGGGAGGGCTCCTTTCTCTCCCACCCCTCAGGGCAAGTCCTTTCTACTGCTGAGCCCAGGGTCCCTTCTCAGCATGGACTGCCTCCCCCAATCTTTTGTCCTTCTTGTATCACAGATCCCTGGGACTCAGTTTACCACAGCCCTTATCTTCACAGCTTCATCAACAAACCACTCTACCTCTTTGGTTTCTGCTTCCCTTCCCCCAAGAGCTACTGCTGTCTTTTTCCTCTTAAGACTTTTAAGACTTAAAACTAAATAAATATCAGGAAACAGACAAGAAATCTGGAATACAACCCGCATGAACAACACATTTTTTAAAATTATTACAGTATTAATAATAGTTAGATTTTCAGAGTAAACTTGCTATAAAAGACATCTGATTACATTCTTCTGAGTTCCCAAACCTCCTGTGGCTTCCCATTGCCTTCTGCAGCCTTACTGGGGTGGGGGATGCTATGGAGATTTTTAAATTCTAAAAGAATTTTCAAAATTTTTAAAAATATTATCTTGACGTCATTTTCAATCTAAACAAACACAACCTAAGCTGACTCATTATCACCTGGTTTACATCCTTTGTAATCAATTACTGCTGAGTGGTTCCAGTTTCCAAGCTTATTGCTGTTTATAATGACAAGTGAACTCCCTAGTGACAGATTTTAACTTTTTATTTTTTTAATTTTTAAATTTTTTTTATTTATATTTTTCAGAGTTTTGTATTGTCATTTATTTTTAACTTGTTATTGAAGTATAATACAATTAAGCTAAATATCAATGTCGTAAGGTTGTAGATCAATGAGTTTTCACAAAACGAACATACTGTTTAATCAGCAACCAGATCAAAAACCAGAACATCATCAGTACCCAGAACTGCCCCGTCCTGTCCGTTTCAGTCACAACCTCCCCTGAGAATAACTGCCCCTGCCATCCAACAACTACTTGTCACTGTTTTGATACTTAGGTGAGTGGGATCATACAGTAGTGGGATCATACTCTTTTGTGTCTGGATTCTTTTGCTTATCATCCTGTTTGTGACAGTCATTGTACTGTTGACCCATTATTTTGTTGACAGGATTCAGGTTGTCTCCAATTTGGAATGGTGCAGTTATGAACTTTTCAGTGCATGTTTTTTGGGGAACGTAGATATGCATATCTTTGGGTATATATTGCCTTGATTTTTTACATGATATTATAACTGGATAGTTTCCTGGGAAGACTTCTGAAGTGTGTAAATTTATTTTTATAGAATAAATGATTTGTTATTAATAAATTATACTCTGCCTCATTTAGTTTCAAAATTGTAGCTGCTGCTACTAACAATATCAGGCACAAGCCCCCAGCTAATCGCAGAGGTGTTGGCACTGTTCGTGGTCATATCCATTAGCTTACCCACGCTTGTCACAAGGAAAAAAAAATAGAAGAGACAGCCCTGGAGAGGAGTTTTATCTGTTTTTTAACACCCTTTCAAAGCCCTGTCTACTCTGTCAGAGCAGGACCAGTTTACAGGTCAGCAGTGACTTAAGAAGATCTGCTTGGAAACCTCAATGACCTGGAAACTTATTTCTGATTATTTCTATGGGAATTTATCACTTGTTATCATTGAATTGTAGCCCCAAAATCTATATATTGAAGTCCTAACCTCTACTACCTCAGAATGTGACGTTGTTTGGAAATAGGATCATTACAAATGTAATTTGCTATGATGAAATCTTCAAGGTGGGCCCTAATCCAGTATGACTGGTGTTCTTATTAAAAAGGCAAATTTGCACACAAAGACATGCACACAGAGAGAATGCCATGTGAAGTGAAGGCAGAGATCAGAGTGATGCTTCTATAAGCCAAAGAATGCCAAAGATTGACCACAAACCACCAGAAGCAAGGAGAGAAACGTGGAACAGAGCTTTCTCTCACATCTCTCACAAGAAACTGACCATGAAAACACCTTGATCTTAGACTTCTAGCCTGCAGAACTGTGAGACAATAATTTTCTGTTGTTTAAGCCTCCACTACAGTGTGTGGTACTTTGCTGTGGCAAACTAATACATCTCCCTTTATAACATGGTACCCTGTGTCATTGCCAATTTGCTTTATCCATAATTTAGCTTTTATCTTGGGCTTAATGAGTGGCTGTTACAACTGTGTGATCTTGGGTAAGTTATTCGACCTCTCTAAATATCAGTCTCTTCATCTGTGTCATTAGGATAATAATCCTGCCTACCTCATAGGATTATTGTGATAATTAAATAAAACCTGCATATAAAGAACTTCTTAAAATATCTCTAAATAATAAATTTTTAATAAATATTAGCTATCATTATTATATGCTAAGTATAATAAATTCCCAAAACCAGAACTTGTACAAACCACATTCTCTGGAACACAAAAAACTGGAACAAAATAAGTAAATAAAAATAAATTATCCTTAATAACAAATATAGAAAAGGATATAAGAACTGTAGTTACAGACTGTTTAAAGATAAAGCAATTATGACATCAAAACTTATGAATATAGGGGCCAGCCCGGTGGCGCAAGCGGTTAAGTGCGCGCGCTCCACTGCGGCGGCCCGGGGTTCGCCGGTTCGGATCCCGGGCGCGCACCGACGCACCGCTTGTCAAGCCATGCTGTGGCGGCATCCCATATAAAGTAGAGGAAGACGGGCATGGATGTTAGCCCAGGGCCAGTCTTCCTCAGCAAAAAAAGGGGAGGATTGGCAGTTGTTAGCTCAGGGCTGGTCCTCCTCACAAAAAAAAAAAAAAAAAAAAAACTTATGAATATAGCCATAAAACAGTTCTTGGATAAAAACTCATAGCTTTTAATGGTCTCAGTGTTTTGGTTTTTTTTTTCTGAGTACAAAATTTTAACACAAAATTTTTCTTTCTATGGTGAGATTCCCAACTACACTTCACCTGCTAGTTCCAGGCTTTTCTTTGTATTTTTTAAATTAATTAATTAATTATTTTTCAGCACCAATAGTCTAATTTTGATCCATCACCATACACATGTACCCCTTTACCACTTTTACCTTGCCCCCATCCACTTTTCCTCTGGTAACCACTAATCTGTTCTCCTTATCTATGTTTTTTTGTCTATCTTTCACGTATGAATGAAATCATATGATATTTGTCTGTGTATGACTTATTTCTCTTAGCATAATACTCTCAAGGTCCATCCATTTTGTAGCAAATAGCATGATTTTGACTTTTTTATGACGGAGCAGTATTCTATCATATATATACACCACATCTTCTTTATCCATTCATCCATTGAGGCACACTTGGGTTGGTTCCACAACTTAGCTGTTGTAAATTATGCTGAGATGAACATAGGGGTGCATAAATCTTTTTGAATTATTGATTTCATATTCTTTGGATAAATACCCAGTAATGGAATAGCTAGATAATGTGCTATTTGTATTTTTAATATTTTGAGAAATCCCCATACTGTTTTCCATAATATTTGCACCAGTTTGCATTCCCACCAACAGTGTATGAGGGTTCCCTTTTCTCCACGTCCTCTCTTACACTTGTTATTTCTTGTCTTATTAATTATAGCCATTCCGACAGGTGTGAGATGATATCTCATTGTAGTTTTGATTTGCATTTCCCTAATAATTAGTGGTGTTGAACATCTTTTCATGTGCCTGTTGGCCATCTGTATATATTCTTTGGAAAAATATCTGTTCATATCCTCTGCCTATTTTTGGATTGGATTGTTCACTTTTTATTGTTGAGTTGTATGAGTTCTTTGCATATTTTGGAAATTAACTCCTTGTTGGACATATGATTTGCAAATATTTTTCTCCCAGTCAGTGGGTTCTCTTTTCATTTTGTTGATGGTTTCCTTGGTCATGCAGAACCTTTTTAGTCTTATGTAGTCCCACTTGTTTATTTTTTCTTTTGTTTCCTTCTCCTGAGTAGACATGATATTCAAAAAGATATCTCTAAGACCCATGTCAAAGAGAATACCGTCTCTGTTTTCTTCTAGGAATTTTATGTTTTCAGGTATTACACTCAAGCCTTTAATCCATTTTGACTTAATTTTTGTGTATGTTGTAAGATAATGGACAGCTTATCTTAGACAAAGGAGCCAAGGACATACAATGGAGAAAGGAAAGTCTCTTCAATAAATGGTGTTGGGGAAACTGGACAGCCACATGCAAAAGAATGAAAATAGACTGTGAATTTTTAAAAGGAAGTTTCTCAGTGAGTAAGAAAGCAGGAAGCACTCAGATAAAGGGGCTGTTTTGCCCCTTTGCAGCAGCAACATGATCTTGGGAGAAATATTATTTCTATTAACTGTGTAGTTGGCTTTATCAAATATGTCTGGTATCTCAGCCTGATGACCAGCAGGGAAGATTTTTACATTCTGAGCTAATTTTTACATTCTCTTCCTTCTGTAAGGTAATGCCCATTGTTGTATTTTATTTTGTATCTGGACTCAACCCCACACCTCTCCTCGGCTTCCTTCACAAGAGATTCATGCCTGTTCTTCTTCAAATGATTTGTGTAGACATACATCCTACAGGTCCCCCAGAACATCTGTTCCCTTCTTGTGGTGTCAGTGGAGAAGAGAGCAGTTCTCTCAGCAGATGCCAGGCAATTGACAGAAGGGACCTGAGGCAGTGCTTTGTCCCTGTCTCAAGCTGTTCCTGAGAGGCAGTTCTGGAGCCTCCTACTTATACAGCCTTCTGGAGGTAACCTTGACTCTTAGTAGGAATGTCCAAGTACCTGGGGCCAGACTGTCAGTATCTCTGGCATGGCTAGGCATTTAGGAGCTAGAGATCCCCAGATAATAACAACCCACTGATCATTTTAGGATATTTACATTTGTGTTTCAAATGCAGCAATAATGTCTTAAGCATTTTAAAACTATGTTCTTCTACTTGATAGGTGTGCTGAAGTATCCAGGGGAAAGTGCACTGATGTTTGTAACCTACTTTAAAAGGCACCGAATATATAAGTAATCAAAGACTGAAATTAATAAATAAGTGAGGATAGATGGGGAGGAGCAGAAGGATAGACTTAAATGAAGCCAGTGTAGTAAAATGTTTACTGTAGAATCTAGATAGTAGGTATACTTGGTGTTCACTGAAATGGCGTTTTAACTTTGTTCTATGTTTGAAAACTTTCATGATAAACTGTTGATAGCAGGGGTGGGGAGGGAAGAACTGTATGTTGCTGCTGATAACAGATACCACAAGTACCACTAGCTTCAGCAAACAGGAGTTATTTATCTTTTCTGTAAAATTAATTCAGAGGGCAGCAGTCTGGTGCTAGTCTGGCAGCTCAGAGATGCATCCATGCCCCAGCATCCTTCTGCCTTTGTTCTCTGCCATCTCAGCATATGATTCCTTTCTCAATATTGCCTCATGGTCATGAGGTGGTCCCTGCACTCCAGCTCCAAGGACCATGTTCTATGGTAAAGGAAGGAGGAAGTACAAAGTGTATGGACTTCTCTTGAGAAACACAACCCACCAACTTTCACCTACAAATCATTGGCTCAAACATAATCCTTTGGTCTCTCCTATCTATAAGGGAGATGAGCACATTGCAGGACCACCCCCTCCACACCCTAATTGGGTTAGATTACTAAGAAGAACCAAAGAATAGATATTTCACAGGAAAGAACGAATGTCTACCAAGATCCAGAATTGAAGCTGTTAGAAAATAATGAAATTCCATAAACCAAGGTCACGCCAAAGCCCTAGGGGCTTTAATCACAATCTTGAGATGCAAATAGAGTGTGCTGGGAGGCCCTAGGCCACAGGTAGGACCAGTTTGTCCCAAAGACACCTTATAGAAACAGCCCTCACAGCCTCTCCAGGGTCTAACCTCAGAGAATACAGAATCCTGCTGGCAGAGTAGAAACAAATACACATGAAAACACAAATATAGCTCAAATAAGGCACAGAGGGTAGACGAAACTTCTCAGCAGGACTCCAAATAAGAATGTTCTGAAAAATGTAAGATGTGCCCGTCAGTCACTGGCAGCACCGCCTCTGGAAACCTGAAAATTATATGATTTGTCATGGGTCTGAGACCATGGTGCTAAAAAGGTGGGGGTGGATCTGGTTTTCTTTCCTTTCATACTTCCATTTGGCTCTGTTGTAAAAGATGTCCTCCTCCAGGTGCCCACCCACATGCACAGATGTCAGCAAACGGCCACAGAAACATTTTAATTAATGCACATCTTCCTGTCTTCACACATGAAAATCTTATAATTTTACTGCTAGTTCTTCTGATAAATTTATTATGATATGAAAGACAAAAACAAATGTGTATAATGAAATACTGATTATACAAAAACATAGATATGAATGATTCAAATAGGTAAACATAGAGAGACACAAACAGTGTGGGAATTAGGGCTGTAATTTTTCTTCATTTTGTATAATCCAATACAGTTTCAGTTTTCATTTTAACCTTCCCCACTGGTTTCTGTCCAGCAACTGATAAGAAACACCCCTCTGAGCCAATCAAAAAGAGACTCTGTTACTGTTTCTCACTGAGAAACATTTCTTTCTTTTCCCTTTCTTCCAGAGAAGACTATTAACTATAATGGAGAATTATTGATTCTGTGGGCTGTGATTTTCAGATGAGAATGCCAAAGGGTAAGTGGCGGAAATTGGTAAAGGAGAGAGGCTAAAGAGCTGAGAGTGGGTACAGGGAAGTTCTCACTCAGAGAAAGGGATTTGGTGCTTGTGTGTGTGGTGAGGAAATGGGGAGTGGGAGTAAGAGGCAGTGCAAAAGATAAGGACTTTCATTAAGAAATTTGGTGGGAGGGAGACAACCTGAATGAAAAAACTACCAACTGCCTGTTCTTAGGAACTTACTGTGGTCAGAAAGTAGCAAAGGACTCTTATAATGTCTCCTGGTCATCTCTGGGGATGTATTCTAAGCGATTCTAAAAAGAGATGTGCCTTAAAGATATGTGTAAAGATGTTCATTACAGAATTATTTGTAATATAGAAATTATTGTAATATAGAAAAATCTGAACCAACCTCCATATACATATACAAATACAACATTTGGAGGATGGATAAACAACACAGTATCCAATCATGAAGTGATTTCCATACAGTCATTAGGAATCATGTTTTTATTATTTATTTATTTATTTATTTTTTGTCTGTGTGTGAGGAAGATCAGCCCTGAGCTAACATCACTGCCAATCCTCCTCTTTTTGCTGAGGAAGATTGGCTCTGAGCTAACATCTATTGCCAATCCTCCTCCTTTTTCTCCCCAAAACCCCAGTAGATAGTTGTATGTCATAGTTGCACGTCATTCAGTTAGTTCATCCTTCTAGTTGCTGTATGTAGCATGCAGCCTCAGCATGGCAGGACAAGTGGTGCAGCGGTGCTCACCTGGGATCTGAACCCAGGCCGCCAGTAGCGGAGTGCACACACTTAACCGCTAAGCCACAGGGCCGGCCCCAGGAATCATGTTTTTAATAAAGAGTTTTATTTAATCAGGGTAACAAAATTGGATCCACTTTGGATATTTAAACTGATGTAAATTTTACTTCTGTAGATTTTACTATGATGAACAGCCTCAAACATAAATCTTTGTGTGAACACCATATTTTTTTCTTTAAGAATAACTCCTTCAAGTGGAATTTCTGGGTCAAAGTTGAAACATTTTTATGGCATTTGGTATATATATATATATGTATACATATATATATGTATATACATATGGGCAAAATGCTTCCAGAAATATTTGCATTCCCATGAAGCAAGGTATATGGTGACCATTACAGATTATTTAAATTTTATAGTTTTCTATTTTTCTCAATTTTAATATAGTCTATAATCAATTTTATACTGGATAAAACAATCAACATCCTAAAAAACAAGTAAAAACATGTTACCCACTCTGAAGACAGCAGAGAAATTGTACTTATAATAATAATAATAATAATCATAATACTGTCCTTCCCCCAGAAGCACAGAGAACAGTTTGAAGAGGACAGGATGGACTGAAAGGCAGTATTTCGTCTGAGAGTGTGTCCAGGCTTCAGACAAGGGTCTGAAGGGCGCCATCTGCACGGACTTCTGCTCCCTTGTCCCCTGGCACTTCCCAGACTTGCAGGTACTGTGACTGCGGCCTCACGCTGGCTTGTTTTGGAGGAGTTGGTATCTTCTGAAAACTAATATGTTGTAGTTACTATAATTACTTGTAACAGTTATTAATTGTTAAGTTTTACATGAAAACATTTCAAATTTTAAGACATTCAAAGAATTTTCAAAGTATAGGAAGAAAAGGACAAAAGTATCTTTGGCTCAGTCCCCAGTTCTCAGTGTAGCATGTACCCTTTTAGACATTTTGTAAGGCAATTTCCTAAATATGTGTATACCAATTTATGCCTTTTTGTTTTTTAGTAGAGCCATTAGTATTGTTCTGCACCTTGCATTTTGTTCACTTAATATGGCTTGATTGTCTGGATTGGTGACTACAAATTAGTCTTAACTGCCACATTGAGTTCCTTCATAACGATGAGCCATTATTTAACTAACCAGTCTATGGGTGGCTGGTAGCTTGTTGATTGCTTTTTTTACTTCTAAAAGCAATGCTGCAGTGCCATCCTTACACATGCTTCTCTCTGGACCCATGGAAGCGCTTTGCTGGGCCAGATATCTGGAAGTGGAATCACTGGGCCAATAACGCACATTCTAAAGTTCATATTTCACATTGTTTCATGAGTGACTGGAGCTCTATTAGTTTTTGACATATGAGCGAGATCACACAGCTTGTGAATCACAGTGCTGTTACCTAGCTTCCACTCACATTTTGCTTCTACAGCTAACACACAGTGGGCCTGGAACACAGTGTGTGCTCAGTAAATATTTGCTGAATGAATGACTGAATGAAAAGATGGGTTAGACTTGGTCTTATTCCTAGGTCTCCCATTCACTAGCTGTGTGATTAAGAAGTGGTGAGTTCAGCCTCTGACTGACTCCAGAGCCTCCGCCAGGGAGTCTGCCTGTATCTTAACCAGAGTCTGATGGGGGCATGACTTGAACTTGATCATGGCCATGGGTTGGGGCCTAGAGCAGTCCACAGTGTAGCTCCCCAGATGGTCATACCCTTAAGTCATTTGTCAGCACCTCATTCTGCCTGATATCTTCATGAAGAGAGAGGATACATGATGGGAGAGGACCAAGGGTGAATAAGAGGGGACTAAGACCAGAGGTCTCAGTCCTGTCTCTGAGTAATCCACCTAGGCCTGCTCTCAGGCTCTCCACTATCTAGGGGTGCAGCAAACTCTGGGGTGGTTAGGATGGAAGCCAAGCTAGAACCCCAATGACAATCAAGCCTTTCCAGCTGGTGAGGGCTCCAGACTTCCCTTATCACAATGGTCCCCATAGATGCCACAGACCATGCCCACAAGATGGCGGAGGTGCTTTTCTGAGCCAAGATACAGTTGAGAGCACTGGACTGGGAGTGGGGAGTTGCAGGGGCCCTGGTTCTGACCTAGGAGAACCTTAGCACTACATACAGGTATGAGGTATGCTGGACTGCTGTGTGCTCCTAGCTTGACATATTTGCCCCTCCTTTGCAAATACCAGCTCTTACATCTCTGCCTCCAAAAGGCACTTCTCTAGCAGTGGGAAGACTAAGACCAGGAACTTTTCCATTGCTGGTAATCCCAAAGGCCATCTGCCAAGGAGCATTGGTGAACACCTAGGAAACAGGAAGACTGGAAATGAAGAGTTTCCTTCCCAGGAATGTGTCTCCCCCAAAGAAAAATTGTGAAAAGAGTGCACTGAGGCACACCGAGTTGTAATGCTCTTACATGCATATTTAGGACATGTTTACCCCTTGAAACCACTTCGTTGAAAAAGTAGGAATAAATGCATTAATATAGGTAAGACTCAGTGGGAACACGGGAGGCTGGTCTCTGCTTTCTAACACAGACCAAAAGAGCATGTCATTATGAAGGCATAGTTGTCTTTACAACTCTTCCACCTCCCTTACTGTTGGATGACAACCACTTAATCTGATCACCTAAACCAATGTAAAATGCTAGTGATGGGTATTGATGGGTTAATTTGTTACCACTCATCTATTCACTCATTCAACAAGTATTTAGAGAAGGATCAATGTTAACCACACACTGTTCTATGGACTCGTCACACATTAGGAAACAAAATAGACCAATATCTTTGCTTTTTGGAGGTCCATTCCAGCAGGTGGAGACAGATGGTAAACACAGGATATTTCAGATGGTGAAAATCCATGGGGAAAAGAGAGCAGACTCAGGGGGATGGGAGCAGTTTGCCATAATCCTGTGGTCAGAAAAGATCTCGTGGAGGAACTGATTTTAGAGGAAAGACCTGAATGAGGTGAGGGAGTGAGCTTTGTGGATACCTGGGGGAAGAGGGTTCCAAGTAAAGGGAAGAGTCAGTGCTGGTGTCCTCTGTCCTGGCCTCTTCAAGGACCAGCAATAAGGGCAGTGTGTCTAGATCAGACGAGGTGAGTAGGGGAGGTGAAGTGAAAGGTGTAGGTCCTAGAGTGTCTTGTTGGCCATGGTGAGGACTTCAGCATCTACTCTGAGTGAAACAGTAGCCCTGGAAGGTGCTGAGCGGAAGAGTGACATGATGTTACACAAGGAATGTTCTGGCTATTATGTTGAGCATAGACTATAGAGGACACAGGTGGAATCAGGGGTCCCAGAGGGGAGGGCCCTGCATTAATCAGAATGAGATGGGGGATGTTTGGATCCAGCTGCAGCACAGGAAGTGTTGGGAAGTGGAAGGATTCTGGACATATTTGGACAGTAGCGTCAAGGATTCCCTGATGGGTTAGAGTTAACATATGTACATTTAACATTAGATACATAATATTTACATTTTAATTGTACATTTACATTACATATTTTTATGGGTGATTTTACATGTTAACCTCAAAGTTAAGAGACTCCCAAGCAGACATTTTGGCAGAGGAGGATCTTGAGTCACCACACTAGTCACTGTGTGTTTCATCCTGAGTTGACCCTAGGGTGGTGGAGGTTTGATGTGGAATTTGCCATCTTCTTCCAGGTCCAGGTTGAAGTTTCTACCTGACTCTTTCTGGTGTCTCTCTGTATCACTGATGCAAATGGCAACTTCCCTGGACTTCCTTCTGCTCGACCTCCTTGTCTGCCTCGTCTTGGTCCAGCTGCTTACCCCTTGCTCAGGTAGGGAACATTCTACTTTGATGTTTCTGAACCAGGCAATTACCTATTAATGTCCAGTCTGAACATCCGACAATTTTTCATACCTTGAAGTCCCATCCCAAATGAATGTGCACATGCCATTAAGACAAATTGTACTTCTGTTAGAATCATGTTCCTCTCTAGGTTTTCCATACCTCACCCTCCCTGCCTGAGACCCCACGCTTACCCTTGTTGCCCCAACTCCCTCTGATGGAGCTTCTCCTTTTTACTGACCAGCTCAGTTCGATGTGGTTGGACCCTCTGGGCCCATCCTGGCCCTTGTGGGCGAATATGCTGATCTTCCCTGTTACCTGTCCCCGAAGATGAGCGCGGAGACCATGAAGCTGATATGGGTGAGATCCAGACTTAGTCAGGTTGTATACATGTATGCAAATGGGAAGGAAATAGGTGAACAACAGGTGGCAGAGTATCAAGGGAGAACTTCAATTTTAAGAGATGGCATCACTGAAGGAAAGGCTACTCTCCGAATTTATGACATCAGAGCTTCTGACAGCGGAAACTACCTGTGTTATTTCCAAGATGAAAACTTCTATGAAAAAGCCACAGTGGAGCTGAAGGTTGCAGGTGAGCCTTCAGGTTTTGTTCTGAGCTCGTTCTTCCATAGAACCAGGGAGCAGAGTCATCGTTCATGCTCCAAATCCACCTCAGAGCACCCTGACTGGTCACTAGGAACTGCTTCCACTGCCTTCTCACTTTGTTTCTCTCAGGCCCTTGGGTAAGACATGTTTTCCTCCAGGAAGAATCTCTCCTGTACCCTATAATATCAAGTAAAGAACTCCCTCCTGCTGGCCACCAGGGTCTAAGCAGGGAAGTGCAACATTGGGGATAGGAATGATAAGAAAACACCTCCTCAGTAATGGCACATAGTTGTTTGGTTTCAGTTTTGTTCCAGATAGCTTTTGTAGACCCTCCAGATGCAAGCTGCTGTGGGCCCTTGGAGGCTGACCTGTAGGACAGCATCTGTGCTACCAATGGTATCCATCCAAAGGCCCACAAGAACGCAGTTGTAGTAGACCAAGTTTTGTTTATTACTTGTTGCAGGGAAGGAGAATGCATGCCATGTGGGAAACGTGGGTGTCACAGTAAGGTGGTTTTAGAGAAGACTTGGTATAGAATTTGGGCTTATTTTAGAGAAGATAGAGGAGGGTTTGTGAAAGTGGGACTTTGATCTGGATTGGATGCTATCAGGAGGGTGGGGGATGGTGTCTTACTAAGTCTTATCTAGGAGGGAGACTAGAGTGAGGCTAAAACTGTAATTGAAAAAGGAGCAGCAGTCAGTCATAGCGAGTATAGGGAAATTTTTGGTCATGATTGTGGTTTGGACAGTGTTCATGTTTTTCTTTATCTTCAAACACAATTGTTGAGTGGTCTTGTTTTTGTCTTGACCCATCTTAGTGACAAAGTGCCCTTGTCTGATGTTGATGTTATATGAAATTGCTATGTTCAACGGGAGAACTTGAGACCAGGCTGATGTTCAGATGTCAAGGGTTGCATTTATCTTTCTCAGGGCACTCTCTTGTCCGGTGGTTTATGGCTGGGCATGGTCAATGGGGAACCATGGTAGAAGATGGAAAGAGGGAGAGAGGAAAGGAAGTCTAGGAACTTATTGCCCTGGCTTTCTCTCTGTAGGACTACCTCTAGCTGGCTGCATTCCCTTACCGAAGACCACAGCTCCTCTTAAGAAAGCCCTTTCTACATGACACTCTTATTTTAGGTCTTCAAAATGGCTTCCACTCCACCTTCCTTTGGGTTCAGGGGAGGGTGGTAACAGCTCCACTGTTCCTGGCCCTGGAGTATTGTTCTGTCCAATGTAGTTTCCCCTCACCATCACCACACTTTTGTAAACAGCTCCTTAATGAAACAACCCTTTCATTATCTAATGCAAATGTGCCATCCAATTCCTGTTGAGACTCTCATCCATATAGGGGGCTCCAAAGAATTCAGGTACATTTATCCTTCCACAGCACTGGGTTCTGATTTTCACATTGAAATGAAGGGTTATGAGGATGGAGGGGTCCATCCGGAGTTCATGTCCTCCTGCTGGTATCCTCAGTCCCAAGTACAGTGAAGAGATGCCAAGGGAGAGAATTTGCCAGCTTAGCAGCACCTTTGGTTGCAGATGGAGCCGGTCTGTATGCAGTCGCAGCATCTCTGATCCTGAAAGCCAGCTCTGGGGAAGGGGTAACCTGTATCATGAGAAATCCCCTCCTCACCCAGGAAAAGACTGCCAGGATTTTCATTGTAGGTCAGTGCCCTTCTCAGCCTCACTGTGCTGATCTGTGGCTATTGAAAGAAGGAGGATGTGTGATTCTCTGTTGCTAACTTGGGTCTTTGCAGTGTATATAAGGCAAACAGCAGGAATATAGAGCCTTTTTCTTCCTCCAGGGATGTTTCTTTTTCCCATAAAGCTGTTTATGTCACAAATATTTACTGAGTATTTCCTGTGTGCCAGAAACTGTGACAGGCAATGGGAATTGGGGGAAAGTGGTTAAAGATCAGACTCTTAAGCAAAGACAAATTACAAAATTGGGAAAATAAGGTACCACTCATATCTTAGAAAAAGTGCTAATATCCTTAAAATATAAAACAACCCAGTAGAAAAATGAACAAAAGACATGAATTATTAGTTCACAGAAAAGGAAATAACACATGAGACGATATCTAATCTCACCCAAGAGAGGAATGTGTATTATACATTTTCCACTTGTGCAATTGGCAACAAAAGAAAACACGGCTGAGGTTGTAGATCACCCATTCTGATGCCAGGATTGTGGGAAGATAGTCACTCTGAGACATTTGTTCATATAATTTGGTATATTTTTGGTGTAAATTGGCACAACTTCTATTGGGGACCAGTATTTCTCCAACCTACTTATTTATTGATCCAAAATCCCACTGCTGGGAATTTATCTGACAGATGTATTTGCACATGTATGAAATGACCCATGTAAAATGTTGTTTGTTATAGCATTAATTATAATAGCAAAAAGTTAGAAATTGTGCAAATGTCCATCAATGAAGAACTTTTAAGCAATGGAATATTGCACACCTTGGAAAACAAAGACATTCTCTCTGTACTAATATGGCGGGACCTCTGAGATGAGGAGAAAAAGCCAGATGTGGAGAACTTTGTATAGAATGCCATCTTTGGTGTAAACAAGAAAAAATAAGAATATCTTTATACTTTAAAAATTTAATACACACTTGCATAACATTCATTATGTGTCAGACTCTCTATAAGCATTAACTGAATCCTTTAACCTTATGAAGGAGATACTATTATTACCCCATGTTATAGATTAGGACATCAGGACAAGCAGTTAAGTAAGTAGTCCAAGATCTCATTGCTAGTCAAGTGGAGGAGCCTGAATTTGAGCCTAGGCCAGCTCCAAAGTTTATATTCTTAACAACAATATTAAACTGACTAACGAAAGGCTAATTAATATGGAGAGGGAGGATCATGTGGATGGGTGACTTGGATGACTTTTTGTATCTCTCTGATTGAACCATGTAAACGTAACTTTTATTTTTATTTATTTATTTATTTTTGCTGAGGAAGATTTGCCCTGAGCAAGAGTTTCCATGAGCTAAAATCTGTTGCCAATCTTACTCTTTTTGCTTGAGGAAGACACTTGCTGAGCTAACAGCTGTGCCAATCTTCCTCTATTTTGTATGTGGCTCACTGCCACAGCATGGCCTCTGACGAGTGGTGTAGGTCCACACCAGGGAACTGAACCCAGTCCACTGAAGCTTGATGAACTTAATCACTAGGCTACAGGGCCAGCCCATAAATGTAACATTTTAAATGCTCCTAATGTTCAAGTAACTCATATTCACATGTGAAAAGAAGATATTTCAAGACAAGGAATAATATTAGGTTATAGTAAGAATTTATCAAATCTGACCCAAAGTTCAGAGAGACTTTAGGAGAAGAAGGATCATTTAATGCCATGAGATCAACTCTGTGATCCCCACCCTGGGGGTGAGAGGCTAAAGCTCCATTCTATTGCAGACCCCTTCTGGAGGGCCCAGCCCTGGATCACAGCCTTAGCGGGGACACTGCCTATCTTGCTGCTGATTTATGCAGGGATAGGTTTCTTCCTGTGGCGACAGCAGAAGCAGAAAGAGAGAGAGCAAGCAGAAAAGGATCTGGAAGAAAAGGCAAGAGGTATCAAATCAGGGAGAGAACCTAAGGCACTGGCTCAGTGCCCCCAAAGAACTCACCCTCTCCATACCTTGTGCAACCACCCCTGTATTGGGTCACTTGGAAGGTTTATTTTTCCAGAGGTACTCCCCTTTCCATTTCCATATCAATAACATTTTTTTCTTTTTTGCTTATTTTCCAGGAGAGCTCCAGCATGAACTCAGTAAGTTCCGACACCCCCCGAGCATTTGTATATGTCCCCCATCACCAGTTTAAGAGTCTTAATGACCTTTCACCTTTCTTCCATCCCAGAGTGGAGAAAGATCCAGTACATGGCTCGTGAGTGGCTCTGACATTTTGTCTGAATTCGCAGCTAAGACTCTCTGCTTTGATATTTGCCAGACCCTGTCCTCACTCCTAACTCTCCCAGGGCTGAGAAATATTCTGGGAATTTTTCTTTCCTCCCCCTGGGAGGGAAAGAAATAAGGGTGGCTGATTGGGGGGAAGCACTGGGAAATCATGTTTTTTAGCAGAGAAAAGGGACTTCAATCTTTCTCCTGGAGGGGCCCACAGACTCTTCAGCCCAGCAAGGCACCAGAGAATATCCAGGGTGCACTTGGAAGGAAAGGAGGAGGAGGGGGATGGAACACCCTAGACAAAGTGCCTTCCCTATGCTGGGAGCCTCACTAGTTGCTTTACATAATCTGTAGGCTCCTGAGAAGAAAGCAAAGAATGTAAGATTTAAAACAATGAGAAAATCAGAGAAGGAGAGAGAAAAGTCTCTTAAAAAAAGGAGTGACCACAGTGGCCCAGTTGTCATAGATTTATTAGAACTGTTTTTAAAGAAAGTATTATCGGAAATTTCCTCATTAATTTGCCCACTTCTTTTCAGAAGTAGGCAATACATAATATAACTTGAGGCAGATGGAATCTAGTACACATACACATACATGTGTACACACAGTGAAGCCTATGCCCAGGTATGGGAGTAGAGATACATACAAAATAGGTCTACCAGGTCTCACCTGGGAAAGTACTTACATGGTGCCTGTGGTATCATCAGCATGCAATTTGATGTTCTCAGACTTGATGTTAAGGAGGAGAAGGGAGGAGAGAATTGAACAGGCAGAGGGACAGGGGGTGGGGTTGTGGTCGAAGAGAAAGATTACATGGGTGAAAAAGACAAGACAGGATGTGACTCAGAATTGACATATTTCAGGTGACATCTCTACCTTTCTTCCACTGTAGGTGGAGAGAAGTCTCAGGACTATGCTGGTGAGTGATCCTGATGTTCTCTGTATTTCCTGGCACGTGTGTACTAAACATTTAAATGTTTTCTCTGCTTTGTGACCCATTGGTATTCCCAGTAGGAATAATCAGATCTAGCACAGAGGCGCATTTTCTGTGGGGGATACCACCCCTGCTTTTCTGGAGCCTCAGGGAGGACCTTCCAGATACACTGTCTGGGCATTTTCAGGCACCCCTCACCCTGCTGGCACACATGCCCACACCCAAGCAAAGCCTGGCCATGACTCCTACAGCCCCTGCAAGATGGAGGGAAGGAAATCCACCATTTTTGAGAGGTTTATGGCTGATTCTGCAGAGCTGTAGATGAAGGATGGTGGACATTGGAAGAGACTGAAGAAATGAAAAGAGAAAAGGCTTAGTGAGAAGGGATAGAGGATCAACAGAAATAATGCCCTTTTCTTATCTGTGTCTCCTGCCTTTCAGAATGGAAGATGGCCCTCTATCAAGCTGGTGAGTGAATCACCATATGTTCCCTAGGACAACAATCTGAGACACCATATTCCCTTTTTCTTCTCCAACTCTTCAGATTCTGGGAATAATAGTCCCCATGATGGGGAGAGTGGTGGGTGGGTGACTTGAGGTCCTGGTCTCAAAGATGTGCCCATCTCCAGGAACTTCCTGCTGAGAGGCCAGAGAAACAAGGAGAATTGCTTTCCTGGGCTTCTGCAGATCTTCATGGGAAGGGAGAGGCATAAAGGGTAGAGCTGAGGGAAACGGGAGGCAGAGTAAACTAATACTGCAGGGAGAATGAAGAGGTGGAATGACCTAGGAGACAAGGCATTGCACAAGATCTTTGTTTTTCCCAAGCTTCTTGTGTGACCTCCTCCTACTGTGTGTCCTCATTTTACTTAATGTTTCTGAGCTTTAGTGTCTTAATTTTGGTGATCATAATTCCTATTATGTCAGGGTTGAGGTAAAGAGTAAATGAGGTAATGAATGTGTATTCGTCAAAAAAAGAAAAAGAAAGAGATCGTATGTTCAAACTGGGTGGTTGAAGAATATTTAGAAAAGGAACTCTTTACAACAGCAGGAGTGAGATTGGGGGAAACCAAGAAGGGAAAAAGAAGTGCCCCAGGGCTCACATTAGTGGGGTGCTGTCATCACCCCTTGGCTTGAAGGAATAGAGAGAGGGAGCAGATACTGGTGGCCAGAAGAAGCCGTAGCCCAAGGACAGGGCTGCTTGAGAAGAGTCACGCCTTTTTTATAGCATCACTATTTGACATTGGCAGGGAGGAAGTGGGGGAAATGAATGCTGTGCCTCTCTTTTCTTTCTCCTTCCAATCTTCAGCTAGCACCTCCCATTGGCCAAACCCAGCTGGTTACCGGGCCATGGGAGCCCAGAGATGCTGACAATAGTGGATAGATTCCTGGGACCCAGAAAAGGGTAGAGAAAAGTGAAGAGTGGATCTGAGAGCACAGAAAGCCCCCAACATGGCCTCTAGCACAGAAAAGGCGTGGAGCTGTTATAACGCCAGATACTTCATCCATACCCGGCCCTGGGCTACATATAAAACATGTGTTGTCTTTTTCTTCCCTAGCGATTAGTACTTTTATCCTTATTTTCCAGATAAGAAATTGAGGCTCAGGATATTATATAGCTTGGGTTTATGGAAAAAGAAACTACAGAAAAGGAAAAGTCTCTCAGCTCAGCAGTGGTAGAGCAGGGATTGAAATGTAAATCTATGAGACTGTAAGGCACAGGTGGGCAGAGTCATTTTGGGGAGGGAAGTAGGAAAAAATGGAAGGAGGGAGACACTTAAGATATCAGGTTAGGCAGACCTTGACCCTCAGCACTCTTCTTCACTGAACACAGACCCCTAGTCCTTTCTTTTGGTATTGCTGAGAAGGTCAAATTCAGGGTGGTCTGGGGACATTAGTTTCTGGACTCAGACCAACTCAGCCAGACCCAGGTCTTGAAGGCTGAGGCTCTGAGGTCTGGGAACAATGGCTGACCGCATGACTTATCCCCAAACTTTCTGCAGCGGATGTGATTCTGGATCCAGACACAGCAAATCCCATCCTCCTTATTTCTGAGGACAAGAGGAGTGTGCTGCGGGCGGACGAAGAACTGAATCTGCCATACAACCCTAAGAGATTTGATTACTATTACTGTGTGCTTGGCTGCCAGAGCTTCACATCAGGGAGACATTTCTGGGAGGTGGAAGTGGGGGACCGGAAACAGTGGTATGTTGGGGTGTGTAGGGAGAATGTGGAGAGAAAATATATGGTTGAAATCATACCTCAGAATGGATTCTGGATTATGGGGCTGTGTGATGGCAATGACTATCGGGCTCTCACTGTCCCCCTGCACAAACTGACAATTGCTAATCCTCCTCAAAGAGTGGGCGTTTTCCTGGACTATGAGAATGGTGAGGTCTCATTCTACAATGCCATGGATGGATCTCATATCTACACCTTCCCACACACCTCCTTTTCTGGTCCTCTCTGGCCTGTTTTCAGAATTTCAACATTGGAGTCCACCGCCTTGACCATTTGCCCAGCACTGACCTGAGTGTGGAGTTCCCATGTTACTGACCTAGTGTCTGGCCCTTCCCTGGAGACCCCAATGACCTCAGGCTTAGCTGATGGGAATGAGAACCCTCAGGCTGAAGTAACATACTTGCTTCCCTCTTCCCAGCCTGGAACTGAGGGCCTCCTCCTTAACAGCAACACATCACAACAATAAAATACTTACTAACTGCACACACTGTCAGAATCACTTCACTAATATTAGTTCCATTATTCCATATGACAGTTGAGTTTGGTACCACTTGATTTTCTTTTTTCTACAGATAAGGAAACAGGGGTGCAGA
Organism: Rhinoceros unicornis; assembly: GCA_028646465.1. Taxonomy (NCBI): domain Eukaryota; kingdom Metazoa; phylum Chordata; class Mammalia; order Perissodactyla; family Rhinocerotidae; genus Rhinoceros; species Rhinoceros unicornis. The sequence continues at coordinate 13,915,754 of CM053540.1, read as the reverse complement.
AAAGTGAGTTATCTTCCCAAAGGTGACTCAGCAATTGAATGACAGCTGGGATTTGAACAATAATAACTAACATTTATAGATAACTTATAATGTACTGGGTCCTGTGCTAAGGGCTTTAAGTGAATTTCACTCACTTAATCTTCACAACAATCCTGACAGGTAGTCTCATTTCGAGAAAGTGGAAACTGAGGCAGAGCCAGGTTAAGTAAATTATATAATTTATACAGAAAGTGGTGCTTCTGGCAGCATTTTGGCCCCTGTCCACCCCCCACTCCCTAGCCTGTTCTTCTTTTCTAACCCCATTGCCCCTGTGGTGAAGGGAGCAAGTATAACCTTGAAGTTCCTTTCCTAGGGCATCCCAGGGTAAGGATCACTGTAGCTGACTATGGAGACCACACTCCACTTGGTTCCTTCAATGTCGATTGTCAGAGCCTTCTGTCCAGCACTTCATTGGATTGTCTGCAGGGGGACGTGGTCTAGAGAATGAATTCACAAGGATTGCATTATACAGGATGTGAAGGGACTACAGGCCGAACTCTTCACTAAAAATTGGCACATGTGTACCCACTCTGCCAATGTGATGTGTGATCATGGAGCCAGAACCAATCTCCCTACTTTGAAGGTCTCTAGGAAGCCTAACTTAACACTTAAAGATTGTCTGTGTAATAAGAATTTGGGAGGAAGGAAACTGGAAGAACATTAGTGGTATTTTTATCACACTGTAGAATCCATCTATAGGAAAGGGATATTTCCACCCTGGCTCATTCATCAATGTTAATGAAAGTTCCTTTCAACTGATGGATCCTAGGGAAAGCTACGCTTCATCATCATCACTATTATTATGCACCACTGTATCCTCTCCACCAGGTATGTGGTTGTCAAGACACATTTGCGAAATAAACTTGTTAGCAAACTTCACCCTTCAACTGAGCTTTTTCTAGATTTAAAGCCTCCACAGTTCATTCACCACAGTTTCACAGTTTATCTCATTGCAAAATTTTCACAAAACCCTTAATTTATTAGTTTTCTTTAGTTTCCATAAGGATTTATCACAAATTTCAGGACTAAAACAACACAAATTTATTATCTCACATTTCTGTAGGTCAGAAGTCCAACATGGGTCTCACTGGGCTAAAATGAAGGTGTCTGCAGGCTGTATTCATTTCTGGAGGCACTAGGGAAGAATCTGTTTACTTGCTCATTCAGATTATTGGCAGAATTCAGTTTCTTGCAGTTGTGAGACTGAGGTGGCCATTTCTTGCTGGCTGTCAGCTGAGGGCTATTCCCAGTTTCTGGAGGCTATCACCTTCCTCAGCTTGTGACCCTCTTACTCCATGTTCAAAGCAACAATGGCAGATTGAGTCCTTCCCAACCTTTCAATCTCTCTTGGTTCTTCTTCCATTCAATCTTTTGACTCTTCTGCCTTCTTCCACATTTAAGAACTCATGGGATTACATTGAATCCACTGTGATAATCCAGGACAATTATCCTAAGAATCCAGGATAGTCTCCCTACTTAAAGGTTCAAAACCTTAATTCCATTTGTAATATTCCTTTTGCCATATAATGTATCATATTCCAAGGTTGCACAGATGATGTTGTGGACTATTTAACCTACTACACTTACCATAGTCACACCCTCATTCACTCTGTAAGAGGAGGATGCCTGCATCCTCTTAGGACCCTGTATATAGACTTTTGGCATCCATGATTGAAAATTCCTGTGAGTCTTAGTAACAGTGACTTTTTTTGGAAATTTTATCTCTAGCCTTTTATTCATTTGCTAGATTCAGGCACATATGTCAGAGTGTACTTCTCTGGAAAAGATAATTCTCACTGTTGGATACAATGTGTGGTAAAATTTCTATCTAATCCCATTCCTAGTTTGGGTTTCCCAAAAGTTGACTCTGAATCAAGAACTTGGGTTCAGGTAGTCTATTTGGGAAGTGATCCCACGAATAACAGGTTTGGGAATAAATAAAAAGAGAAAAGCTAACTAGGTGAAAAATGACATAGAGGGTATGTTAATTAGTTAGTTATCATATAGGCAACTGGCCTCGGTCCCACCCAGGACACTCTAAGAAACCATATGAGCTATACCTCAGAATCCTAACAGGGGTAGGGAGCCTGAGCCATTCATTCACAACTCCCATCCCCCATTAGTTGAAGGTAACCCTGGGTGTGTTAACTCCCCTGCACATCCAGGTTGGGATGTGTATATGCAAAGGAGCAAGCATCATTTGTGTCAGAGAAATCTCTCAGGTGGAGAAGAAGAAAGGCAGGCACCTGGGAAATTGTTATCTTGTGGTGGACCAAGGGGCTATGGGATTGGGTATCAACATCATTTGTTTATAAGGCTCTGCCTGTGAGAATATAGTGAATGCCTGTTAAGACCTCTTTGCCTTCCATCTACTCCCACCCACTTAGCAGAGGTGACTTACTGTCTTCCAATATATGTCCATATAGTGTTGTCCTGCTGTCCCCTGGCATAGACTGGACCCGGGATGGATATCTGACCCAGACTAGGCCACAGAGAATACTTTGCACATTTTGATTGGATCGTTCAGTGATATGCAACCAGTTACACCTAGTTAGTAGCAGTATGCATGAGAGCTGTGGGAAGGCATTTTCCATCCACAGTGTGGTCTAGAGAAGCAAAAGGAAGATGATCCACAGAGACATTAGACCAAAGCAGACATGCAGGAAAAAGGGTTCAAAATGGAGACAATTTGGGAAACTTTCCTATCCTTGGCTCCAGTGCCTTTAGGGGCCTACTTTTATTCGTGTTGTGTGTTCTATGAAATTTGTTCTCCTGTGACGAGGTAAATGTCGTGGTTGCTATTGCTGCAACCCTGAAAATTAGCAACTTAACACAATAATTTTCCTGTGCTCACTGATTCCATGAGTCAGTAATTTGGAATTTGGACAGAACAGAGTAGGAATGTCTTTTGTGTGCCAAGATATCTTGGCCTCACCTGGGAGGAATCCACAGTTTGTGGTGACAAAAAAGTGTTACTGCACAAAATTGGGCTTCTCTTGTCCAATGCTCATAAGAAAACCCAATTATTATGGCATCAGCTTTTGAGTAAATAAAACAGCTTTATTGTCAGAATGATCTGCAAGGGGATAGGGGCATACACTCTCAGATCTGGCTCCCCAATCCAGAGCTTGGAGCATAATTTATGAGATGAAGAGCATGCCAGTATGAAGTGTGGAGATAGATGATTGGAGGTACGCAGAAGTGAGGTAATTGATGATCTGAGCAAGCGTAATCAAGCTTCCTGGCTCTTCATAGGACACATGTTCACAAAATGGTGTTGTTAGCATAATCTAAGGATAGAATTTTCAGCGCTGTGACATCAAAAAGTCACTTATTGGGCATTTATGCAGGCCCAGTTAATGTGTTCATGGTTTCAACTGGCCTGAACTAGATAAGGAGTATCAGTTCCAAAATAACCACTCTTAATTAATCGGTTGATAAGATGGAGTCACTTGAACTGCTCCTAGATGGCCCATGGTTCAAACCCCCTCTTTCTGTAGTCCATTCCTCAATCTTGAGGGAAATGGGGTGGTAACTGCTCTAGCTTCTTCCTGCTGATAAAGGGCATAGGTTGTTCCCACTCGTCGAACCAGTTTCTCACTAAGATGGTGATGCGTGTGACCTCCCAAAGTTATGCCTATATTGTGTACTACTTAATCAGATATTTAATAAGAAGCATTTCTATGGAAACAAAAGAAAAGCAAGGTTCACGTTTGGAGAAAATTATAAATTAATTTCTGAGCCCAGTGAGCAGCCAGTCAAGATTTCTAGTTGTCAAGGTCAAAGCATCTTTTGCAGTTGAAATATCTCTGATGATGTCATTGGGTGTTCAGGTATCTTGCTGAGTGGCTTAAACAGCAACAGGCATGAATCTCTCAAGTTTATATCAAGTTGTCCGGCTTCAGTGTGCAGGGCTTCAGGAAGAAGATTGGTTATGGTTCTCAGCAATTCCAAGTGAAAATGATGGAAAAAAAATGAAAATGTTAGTTTGGAGGTTTGTAGTGAGATATTTCAGGAGACTAGAAGAATTCAGGATCCAGTCCAGTTTACAGATAGAAAAGAAAAACATCAAGAAAGTAGAACTAGAATCTGACGTCCATGAAAGTGTACTACATTTTTATTGAAACATAATTTTTCTCTCTAAAATCACACTCCTTTTTACCAAAGATAGCCAAATTAAGACTAATTTGTTGTCAAAATAATTCTAATTCTGACAAATTTGGCCCAATTATTTACATAAGTACAGCATGAATAGCAATTGATCATATAGGCTTTTTAAAATCTCCTTTGCTGGAACTTTTCATGAGGAACCTCAGATTGAAATTTAAAGGCCTCTGGAAGCCAGAAAAATCAAGCCAAGGACATGTCCTCAGACTCCAGCTGCAATACCTATAGACTTGGGTGAATTCCTTCTTCTCTTGAGGTTCCCCAAAATATCCTGAGGTTCTTTTCACCTGCCAGGGAAGTGACCATTTTTACTCACTTGGTAAGGTTGCTGGGAATGCTGTGAGCAAGGTACCAGGCTAATATTTCCAAGTGGCTTTATTCCATAAAGTCAATCTTTTTTCCTCAAAGCTATCTGGTCATATCTGAGTCTATACATGTTTCTCTCAAATATGACATTCCAGTCAAAGCCTCAGTAATATAATCAATATTTCCAATTGTGTCCTGTTATAACGAGATCAGATTCTTGTTGAACTTATGCAAATAGCTACATTGTCATGAAAATAAGAATACTCACTCATCAAGAGTTTCCAAACTCTTGAGGGTCAGATAGGGAGAAAAAAAATATATGTTTCAATTCTGCTTACAAAGGTACAGTTTTACCAAATGGATGTAAGTCATAATTAGCTTGAGAGAAAAGAGAAAAAGATTTCCTTCAATATGGAAAAACAAAACATTAAAGATCAGCAATATTTCAAATGGAAAGTCATAAAAATTATAATTGTCCTCATCAGTCATTCAGTCCCATGTAAACAATTCTTGATCTTAATCTTCTGTTAGCAGTCTTATGAGACCTTCCGTTTCTCCATTAGAGTTTTGTAATTTCTTACCCAGCTCACTTTTATAATCTGAAAGCTTATCAGAAACCTGTATTCTAGAGCAAATGTCAGAGTCCTTTCCATAAATCTCTCTGAAGATGAAACACATCTACAAAAACATCAGAGTAAACCAACAACTATCTGCAAATAACAAAAGACCCAAAAAGAGCAAGTGACCAAGAAACTTGGTTATATTTTGACATACAACACTTTAAGATAATAACTAGAATTATGGCTGACAACCAGGACAGATCAGAATTTTAGGAATGTTATGTAGTTTTTAAAACACTTATATCAATAACATTTACCCACAAAATACAACTGGATTTATCATCACTTATTTGACAATGCTTCCCATGTAATTTAACATACCAAATAAGCCTAGTTAGTTTAATATCTTCCTCTTTATAGAAAGAGAGAACAAATTATTTGAGAAGGCCCAGGGCCTCATTGAAAATTTTCAAAGTTTGAATTTGGGGAAAGTTTTTCAGAAATATCAAAAGGCTTTAAAACACTTGGTCAAACAAGACCAAATGTTTGCTGGTCTTGTGATGTTGTTAAACAATGCTCACTTTGAAACAATGCTTAGTTATCCATTTAAGTGACAACAGAAGGCATTAAAAACAAACATACAGAGCTAAACAGTTAAAGAAAAAAAATAGTTCTCAATAGAGAGATTTCAGCCTGTTAGAACATGGGAAATTATTTTGAGAAAACAGAATTTCTGCATTTTAGGTAGACTAACTCAAAGGGAAAAAAACCTTTTATAATATCTTTATCAAGAGCAGATGAAAAGTTTAAGAAAATTATCCTTTTAAGAGAAAGAAAATCAAATTTTAATTTTGCATGAGCTTATTAGTGATATTAAAACTTATTTATTGGGACCAGCCTGGTGGCATAGTGGTTAAAGTTCATATGCTCAGTTTCAGTGGCCGGGGATTAGCAGGTTCAAACCCCTGGTGTGGACCTATGCACCACTAATCAAGCCATGCTGTGGCAGGCCTCCCACATATAAAGTAGAGGATGATGGGCACAGCCGTTACCCCAGGGCCAATCTTCCTCAGCAAAATGAGGCAACAGATATTAGCTCAGGGCTAATCTTCCTTACCAAAAGAAAAAAAAAACTTATTTACTTAATTAAATTCATTTTAATATTAGGCAACTTGACCATGCACAAAACTCTTTCCTCAGGATTCCTCTTCCACAAACCTTCTCTAAATTTCTTTTTACATCCAGATTTTGTCCCATGCTTTCTTTCTTTTGTCCTAGTAGTTTAGGACAATTTTATCTTTCTTAAAGGAACAAAAATATTTTTATTATTGATACCTTCTTTGCTGAAAACAAACACCCTATTTTCCTTGAATAAAAAGATGTTTTCCTTATTAATTTTTAGTAGCTTTAATCACATATATTAATTAGAATTCTTAACCTTACAGACCTTAACTTTCAGTGAATACTAAGAAGTAAGCAATTATAAACTGTCTTTCTCATTAGCATTCTGTGGCTTGACAAATGTATAAATACCTTGTATAATTTCTAGAAACATCCTACTTCATAGTACAATTTTTAAGTAAAATACAAGGCCTGTTTCATAATAGACCCAAAGATCTTTTGTTGTTGTTGTTTTTCAGTACTGAGACGAAAGTAGATAAACTTAGACATGTTTAGCAATTAATTTTTCAGTATTTCATCTTACTTGAAAATGATCTAGATATTCAATAAGTTTTCTGTCACTTAATTTAACCTAGCAAAACTTTAAATTTCTAAGTAATCAAAGAGATTTTGAATTTATTTTAAGTACATACATCATAACATAATTATAGTTAAAAAGTTCACACAAAACTTTTATCTTTTTCACGTCCATTTAGTTTACCTTGTTCTCCATAATTATTTAGGTTGCCTATAAAACTTCATGAGACATTAGACAAAATCAGCAATCATTTTAAGTTATTATTTTTGCTAACCAGTTTTGTAACAGAGATAACATGAGCTTATTTGACCAATAAACATAGAATAAAGGCTGCATGTCTGCAACATATCCAAGGCTTATAACTCTGAGGACATGTCCATTTCAATCAAACCAACAAATTTAAATAAACTTTTATTTAGCAAATATTATTTTATATCATGTTAACTTGGAAAACCTTTATATTAGTTTCCATTACATTTATATAAGTGATTAATTTAAGCCAATTAAATAGAGCTCTTTTAGAAATTATACCATTGGGAGGTAAAAAAAAATCACACATATTTTAGAAACTCCACATACACAGAAACTCCACAGCAATTGTTTTAAAATTACTGCCATGAATGAGGTACAACAATATAAGACTCACTAGTTATAAAACAATAATTGAATCCAAATTTTGTTTTAAGCTTTTTCTACCAATATTTTTGGAGAAGACACTCAAGATGCTAGATTTTGGGTGAAGGTGCTCTTATGGCCATTTTTCTTTCCTTTTTCCCTTTTTTTCTTCATCCTTAGGAATTGGTGATGGGCTAGATAACAGTTCCCAGAGTGGCTATAAACTTTTTTTATGACAAAAGAAATAGGTGGAATCTGAACTGCCTCTAGAGCTGCACTTCTAGTTTTGCAAGGAAGTTGTTTTTTTTTTTAAGGACAATTGCTCTTAATTCCTCAGAAATTGTGTGGTAACTTTAATGACATTATACATTGATCTACCTGTCCAACTACATCATCCATAATTTTCTCCTTTCCCTCTGGGAGCTGAGTTTTATTTTAACTTAGAGAAGAAAACCTGGCAAGAAAATTCCTATCAGGCTCTGAATATCAGCTTCCAGTTTGGCCCAATTTCTGATTGTAAGTAGCTAAATCCTTTCAAATATCTTGTTAGGATTCAGCCAGGACAAACAGTAACTGTACTTGGCCATAGTGAACAATTCCAGTGATCTTCATTGTAGCAGTTTCTCAAAAAATCCCTCAGAGCTTTGTAACTCTGAGTGGGGCTCATATTGGGATCTCCTTCAAAGGTAGATTACAGGGTGTCTATAAGGCATGACCTAATATATTTTTCTTTTAGGTAGTGTTCATAACTTAAGTTTCTGTTAGCTTTTAACAAAACTTTCAATAATGTTATTTTTTGGAATTCTTAAATGATCTTATCTAATCAGAACATTCCTTCTAATGCCCAATGTAATTCTCCTAGGCTGACGTCAGTTTGGTAGGACCCTTAACCATAAAAAAGAGTGCCATCAACATTTCTGTCCGATGAGCTCTGACTACAAAATGTGGTGCAACTGCATTTTTTTTCTGACCTTATTTTTGGGACCCCAATCAACCTGATAATTATCAAGCCAATCCTTCAGGATACAAAAAAAGCTTGGTATGATTTTGCAGGTTTTGTAAATATTTACAGCTCCTGGAATCTTTAGGTTTTGAGCAATTGTGCTGGAATTTGGAGTGCATGACTCTTTAAAGATTAAAGATTATTTTGTTTCTCACTTTGAAAGCTCAGAAGGAGCCAAAAGTGGCCACTGTAATTTTAAATTATCCAGAGTTATCTAGCTAGCTGTCCCAGTGACTGCAACCCTTTCATATTTTCTTCCTTGGAGTGGGACTTGAACCCACAATTCTTGCCTTGGGACTCTAATCCAGCAATAATCTCCCCAGTGGGGCTCTAACCCACAGTCCTGATGATATTTGACAATTTAGGCACAGGTGCGATTTAATGAATTCACTCACCAAAAAACTGTCTGATCCTGGAGCTATTTCCTCCCTCGAAAGGAAAAAATGTGCCAAGTGGACCTGGGGCACTGTGGTAGAAATGAGAATCCAATCAGCTGAGCCTCCAAAAAAATTGTCTAGGCAGCAACTTAGGGTCAGCAAAAAGACCCCACACATGGCAGGGTCTCCAGAGCCTCAGCTGGGTGGTCACAGGACATGATCCATACAGTGTTGCCAAAATGGATACCCCACAAAATTGTGGGTCACTTGCCTCATGTGCATAAAAAATAACAATTATTATGGCATCAGCTTTCGGGAAAAGAACACAGCTTTATTTTTTGATCTTATTTATTTATTTATTTTGTGAGGAAGATTTGCCCTGAGCTAACATCCATTGCCAATCCTCCTCTTTTTTTTTTTTTTGCTTGAGGTACATTAGCTTTGAGCTAACAGCTGTGCCAATCTTCCTCTATTTTGTATGTGGGATGCATCCACAGCATGGCTGATGAATAGAGTAGGTCTTCACCTGGAATCCAAACCCATGAACACAGGCTGCTGAAGCGGAGCATGTGGAACTTGAACCACTTGGCCACGAAGCTGGCCTCAAGAGACAAGGATTATTAGTAGATCAATCTGTAAGCAGACAGGGTATATGCTCTCAAACCTATCTCCCCTAACCAGGGCATGGGGAAAAATTCATGGGATGAAGGGCAGGGCATTCTGAAGGATGGATATAGATGATTGCAGGTAAGGAGAAGTGAGGCCATTGATGGTCTATGCAAGCTTATTCAAGCTTCATGGCTCTTCATAGGACACATGTTCACAAAATGGTGGTGTTACCATAATCAGAAGATGGAGTTTTCAGCCCTTTGAGGTCAAAAAGTTCACTTATCAGGCATTTCCCAGGCCCAGTTGACAGGTTGGTGGTCTCAACTGGCCTGAACTGGATAAGGGGACTCAGTTCCTGAAAAAACACTCTTACTTACTCTATTGGTAAGATGAAGTCAGTTGAACCAGTCCTAGAGGGCCCACATTTAGAGAAGGAACATATCCTCTAGGTTTATTCCTCTCATGGTAGAGAATGATTGGGTCAGATTGTCATAATCCAAAGTGGCAAAGCCTGGTTGGACATGGTTTCCTGCTAAGCTATCTTGTAGGCAGTGGATCCCCCTCATACTCAGAACACATGTGTTTCCCTCTGTCTCAGGTCTGCTACTAGTGGAGTTGAGGCCTTGCTTCACTGGATGCTTCTGGCACAAATTTCCCCAGAACCCCTGGGTCTTCTTTTCTTCACACAGGGGCTATAGTCAGGCCAGGTTCTTAGACTCTCACAGCCCTCTCTTCTATCCTTTGCCAAAAGCAACCCAGTCCTGGGAGAAAACTGTGGAGCCATTGCTAGTGTGTTAATTACACAGTTTTGAATTGAATCACAAAGGAATTGTAGGGAGTGACATCAGCATCATGTCAGAGTGAGTTGTTCCCTTTGTCTCTCCCCTCTCAGTTACAACTAAATAGACATTCATTAACAAGCAGAGGATTCCCTACACAGCACAGTAGGAAGTCTGAGAGATCCACACAACCATACATCTGAAGTAGAGAGCCTGGATCCCCAAGAATAAAACTAGATGAGTGAACCCCACCCCCTCCCTAGCAGCAGCAATCAAAGTTGTGGGTCTAGTGGTTGGCTAAGAGGTGGGGGGGCAGCTTTACCTGCACATAAATGCTTTTGGAGTGGTAGGCCACTCACTGGAGCACTGACCATGCCCCATTTGTCTGGCACATGGCAATGCTCACCACCAAGTGGTGTGGCCTAGCCCCCAAGAAAGAGCCCCCATCAAGTGCAGCAGCTCAGCCAAACAACCCAGGAGTGCAGAGTTGGCCCATGCAAAAAGTAAACACACTCTTCCCCTCCTACCTAGCACAGCAGCTTGGGGGGTCACTTGCCAAGTGCAACAGTCCCTCACGAGAGCCACAGGCTGGCAGAGCACAAAGGACTTGCCTGCTCATGAGGACATGATGTGCAAAGAAACTGTGGCCAGTGCCCAAATGCAGAGAAGCCCTACTGGCACAACTACCAGCAGATGGGGCAAGATCAAAAAAAACATAGCTCTTGCACCCCCAGCAGTGGCATGTGGAATCTGTGACCTGCTAGTACCAACAAATGAACCGGCCAAGGATCAATTCATCAAGCACCATGAAGAACTACATTAACACTTCACAACAGAAGGAAAATGACATCTCCAGAAACCAATCCTGAGGTCACAAAAATTTACAATCTAAATGACAGAGAATTCAAAATAGTTATCATAAAGAAACTCAACAAGTTACAAGAAAACCCAGAAAGACAGTTCAATGAGCTCAGGAATAAAGTTAATGAGCAGAAGGAATACTTTACCGAAGACATGAAACTCTAAAAAAGAAAAACAGATATTCTGGATATGAAGAACACAATTAATGAGATGAAAAATAACCTGAAATCCATAATAAATAGAGTTGATATTATGCAGGACAGAATTAGTGATTTAAAGGATAGAAACATAAAAAATCTTCAAGTGGAGGAGGAGAGAGAACTAAGATTTAAAAAAAAAGAAGAAATTCTTCAAGAAGTATTCAACTCAATTAGGAAAAGCAGCATAAGGATTATAGGTATTCCAGAGGGAGAAAAGTGGGAGAAAGGGACAGAGAGCTTGTTCAAAGAAATAATAGATGAGAACTTCCCAAACCTGGGGAAGGAACTGGACTTATAAGTATGTAAAACCAATAAAACTCCTAATTAAAACAATACAAAAAGACCTTCTTGAAGGCATATAATATTAAAACTGGAAAAAGTCATTGACAAAGAAAAAATATTAAGGGCAGCAAGGCTGAAGAAAATAACCTACAAAGGAACCAGTAGCAGGCTTTCAGTGGATTTCTCAGCAGAAACATTACAGGCTGGGCAAGAATGGAATGATATATTCAAAATACTAAAAGAGAAAATCTTTCACCCAAGAATACACTATTCAGTGAAACTATCCTTCAGATACAATGGGGAAATAAAATCTTTCCCAGACAAATATAGTCTGAGGGAGTTCATCGCCACTAGACCTGCTTTACAAGAAATATTGAAGGGACCCCTCTAATCTGAAACTAAAATGAAAAGATTTACAAAACCTTGAGCAAGGAGACAAATAGATGGATAGAATCAGAAATTTGCAGCTGTATATCAAAATAGGTTAGTAAATAATTATAACACAAAAGACAAAGGGAAGGAAAGCATCAAAGGTAACTATAAATACTTCAATTTAGTCACAAACTCACAACACAGAAAAGAACAATTTGTGACATCAATAACTCAGAAGGGGAAGAAGAAAGGGATGGAGTTAGCTTAGCCTAATGGAGATAAAAAGCTCTCAGAAAATGGACTATCTCATCTATGAGATATTTTATACAAACCTCATGGTAACCAGTAAACAAAAATTTAGAACAGAACCACAAATCATAATGAAAGAGAAAACCATCACAGAAAACCACCAAACTGAAATGGCAGTCAGAAATACAAGGGGGAAAAATAAAAAACAATGGAAATATAGAACAACCAGAAAACAAGAGAGAAAATGGCAGTATCGAGCCCTCGTATATCAATAATCTCTCTAAATGTAAATGGATTGACTTCTCCAATCAAAAGACACAGAATAGCTGGACAGATTTAAAAAAACAAGACCCAAAATTATACTGCCTCCAGGAAATGCATCTCAGCTCTAAAGAGAAACATAGGCTCGGAGCGAAGTCATGCAAATAGTAAGGAAAAGAAAGCAGGTGTTCCCATACTTATATCAGACAAAGCAGACTTCAAGATAATAAGACAATAAGAAACAAAGAGGAGCAGTATATAATGATAAAAGGGACATTCCACCAAAAGGAAATAACAATTATGAATATATATACACACAACTCAGGAGCACCAAAGTATTTAAAGCAACTATTAACAGACCTAAGGGGAGAAATTGACAGCAACACAATACAGTAAGGGATCTCAACACCCCACATACATCAATCCAGACAGAAAGTCAACAAGGAAACAGTGGCCTTAAATGAACCACCAGACCACACAGACATAATATATATAGAACATTCCAACAAAAACCAGCAGAATACACATTCTTCTCAAGTGCACATGGAACATTCTCAAAGATATACCATATGTTGGGAAACAAGGCAAGCCCCAATAAATTTATGAAGGTTGAAATCATATCAAGCATCTTTTCCAACCACAATGTTATGAAAATAGAAATCAATTACAAGAAAAAAGCAGGGAAAGTCTCAAATATGTGAAGGGTAAACAACATGCTACTGAACAGCCATGCTCCTTTGAAGAAATCAAAGGAGAAATAAAAAATTACTTGGAGACAAATTAAAATGAAAACACAATATACCAACTCTAATGGGATACAGCATAGGCAGGGTTAAGAGAGAAATTTATAGCAATACAGACTTAACAAATAAGAAAAATCTCCAATAAGTAATCTTAAATGACACCAAACAGAACTAGAAAAAGAAGGACAAAGTCAAAGTCAGCAGAAGGAGAGAAATACTAAAAAATAGAGCAGAAATAAATGAAATAGGGACTAAAAAAAAAAATAGACAGGTTTAATGAGACTAAGAGCTGGTTCTGTGGGAAGATAAACAAAATTGGCAAGCCCTTAGCGAGATTCACTAAGAAAAAAAGAGAGAAGGCTCAAATAAATAAAATTAAAAAAAAGAAAAAGGAGAAATTACAGCAGATACCACAGTAATACAAAGGATTATAAGAGAATACAATCAAAAACTATATGTCCAGGGGCCGGCCCGGTGGCGCAAGCGGTTAAGTGCGCGCGCTCCGCTGCGGCGGCCCGGGGTTCGCCGGTTCAGATCCCGGGCGCGCACCGACGCACTGCTTGTCAAGCCATGCTGTGGCGGCGTCCCATATAAAGTAGAGGAAGATGGGCACGGATGATAGCCCAGGGCCAGTCTTCCTCAGCAAAAAAAAAGGGGAGGATTGGCAGATGTTAGCTCAGGGCTGGTCCTCCTCACAAAAAAAAAAAAAAAAAAAACTATATGTCCACAAACTGGACAACCTAGAAGAAATGGATAAGTTCTTAGACTCAGACACCCTCCCAAAAGTGAGTCAAGAAGAAATAGAGAGTCTGAGTAGACCAATCACAAGTAAAGAGATTTAAAGAGTAATCAAAAACATCCCCCAAAAAACAAAAGTCCAGGAGCAGATGACTTCTCTGGAAAACTCTGCCAAACATTCAAAGAAGATTTAATACTAATCCTTCTCAAAGAATTTCAAAAAATTGAAGAATACAAAATACTTCCTAACTCATTCTATCAGGCCAGCATTACCCTGATACCAAAACCAGAAAAAGACAACACAAAGGAGGAAAATTACAGGCCAATATCACTGATGAATATAGATGCAAAAGGCCTCAACAAAATATTGGCAAATTAAATACATCAATACATTAAAAGGATAATACCCTATAACCAGGTGGATTTATACCAGGGACACAAGGATGATTCAACACCACAAATCAATCAATGTGATACAGAACATTAATGAAATGAGGAATAAAAATCACATGATCATCTCAATAGATGCAGAGAAAGCATTTGAAAAGACCCAACACCCATTTATGATAAAAACTCTCAATAAAATGGGAGTAGAAGGAAAAAACCTCAACATAATAAAGGCCATATATGACAAACCCACAGCCAACATCATACTTAATGGTGAAAAACTGAAAGCCACCCCTCTGTGAACAAGAGCAAGAGAAGTGTACTCACTCTCTCCATTCTTATTCGATATAGTACTGGAGGTTTTCACCTGAGCGATTAAGCAAGAAAAAAAAATAAAAGGTATCCAAACTGGAAAATAAAAAGTGCAAGTCTCACTGTTTGCAGTCGACATGATTCTATATATAGAAAGCATCCACCAGAAAACTAATAGAAATAATCAAGAACTACAACAACATTGCAGCGTAGAAAATCAACTTACAAAAATCAGTTGCAATTCTATACACCGATAATGAACTAGTAGAAACAGAAGTCAAGAATACAATCCTATTTACAATTGCAATAAAAAGAAGAAAATATCTGGGAATAAACTTAACCAAGGAAGAGAAAGACCTATACACTGAAAACTATAAGACATTATTGAAAGAAATTGAAAATGACATAAAGAAATGGAAAGATATTCCACACTCATGAATTGGAAGAATGAACATAGTTAGAAGGTCCATATTATCTAAAGCAATCTACAGATAATGTGATCCCAATTAGAATCTCAAAGGCACTCTTCATGGAAATAGAACAAACAATCCTAAAAAGTTATATGGAACAACAAAAGACCCCAAATAGTCAAAGCAATCTTGAGAAAAAGGAACAATGCTGGAGGCATCACAATTCCCGACTTCAAAATATACTATAAAGCTATACTAATCATAAAGCATGGTTTTGGCACAGAAACAGACACACAGATCAATGGAACAGAACTGAGTGCCCAAAATAAAGCCACACATGTATGAACAGCTAATCTTCCACAAAACAGCCAAGAACATACCTACTTTGGAGAAAGGAAAGTCTCTTCAATAAATGGTATTGGGAAAACTGGACAGCCACATGAAAAAGAATGAAAGTAGACTGTTATCTTACACCAGATATAAAAATTAACTCAAAATGGATTAAAGACTTGAATGGAAGACCCAAAACCATAAAACTCTTAGAAGAAAATATAGGAGTACACTCTGACATTGGTCTTAGCAGCATCCTTTCAAATACCATGTCTAGTCAGGCAAGAGAAAAAAAAAGAAAAAAAATTGGACTATGTTAGACTGAAAACCTTCTGCAAGGCAAAAGAAACCATGAACAAAATGAAAAGACAACATACCACCTGGGAGAAAATATTTGCAAATCATATATCTGACAAGGGGTTAATTTCCAAAATATGTAAGGAACTCATACAATTCAACAGCAAAAAAATAAACAATCTGATCAAAAAATGGGCAGAGGATATGAACAGACATTTCTCTAAAGAAGATATACAGATGAGAAACAGGCACATGAAAAGATGCTCAACATCATTAATCATTAGGCAAATTTAAATCAAAACTACAATGAGATGTCAACTCATACCCATGAGAATGGTTATAATTAACAAGATAAAAAATAACCACTGTTGGAGAGGTGTGGAGATAAGGGAACCCTCATGCACTGTGAATGGGAATGCAAACTGGTGTAGCCACTATGGAAAACAGCATAGAGATTTCTCAAAAAATTAAAAATAGAAATACCATAAGATCCAGCTATCCCACTATCCAGCTACACACTTTTGGGTATTTATCCTAAGAACTTGAAATAACAATACAAAGAGATCTATGCAACCCTATGATCATTAAAGCATTATTCACAAGAGCCAAGATGTGGAAGCAACTCAAGTGCCCATCAACTGAAAATGGATGAAGAAGATGTGGTATATGTATACAATGGAGTACTACTCAGCCATAAAAAAAGACAAAATCATCCCATTGGCAACAACATGGATGGGCCTTAAGGGTATTACGTTAAGCAAAATAAGCCAGGCAAAGACAAACACCATATGATTTCAGTCATATGTGGAAGATATACAAACACATGGATAAAGAGAACAGATTAGTGGTTACCCGAGATGAAGAGGGTGGCGGGTGGGCGAAAGGGGTAAAGGGACACATATGTATGGTGATGGATAAAAACCAGACTATTGTTGGTGTGCGTGATGCAGTCTATACAGAAACTGATATATAATCACCTGAAATTACTCAATGTTGTAAATGAATGTGACCTCATTAAAATAATTTAAAAAATTCAAAAAATATAAAGAAAGGAATTGGAGGCCTCCAGAGGAAGGATTTAGGTTCTTGAGGGAAATGTGAAGAAATGTGTCTCAGGAAGATTATTCTAGAATAAATCTATACAATGGCCTGACTGGGGTCTGTGGGGCATGGGAGGGGAGTATTGTGTGGGTGTAGGCAGGTCTTGGACTCAAGAGGTCCGTCTACTGGCAGAGGATGAAGCCCAGAAAGCCTTTGTTCACTGCCATCTTCCTGCCCACACTAGAATGCCACCTCCCTGAGAAAAAGGGATTTTGCCTCCCAGTATCCTCAGCATCTCTCCCTCAATCGCTTTTGAATGAATGACAAGGTCTGGAGTCTGCTGCTGCAGCTTCATCTTTCTTCATTCTCTACCCTCCAACTCCTGCCTGTGTTCCCCCTTATCTCTCCACTGCCCCCCACAAGAGAACAACTTGAGGTAAGATTCCCCTGGTTTTGGAAAGCAGGTTGTTTATGTCTACCTCATCACCTCCCCACCTCCAACCCCATCCTCTTCTCCATACACAATTCTACATAGCACAGGCCAAAATGTGTAGGGAATCTCAAGGTTTTGCCAAAAAAAGAGAAAAATATCTTGTTTCTGAAAATAGAAAAAGTAAACAAAAAGCTCAATATTTCAAAAGGCTATTCACAGCTGTGGGATTTTAGTTCTCAAACTGTTTTTGTGTATTTTAAATAGTAACTGGTGAGAAAGTAGGCCAATTGTGAGCTCTAAACAATTCATTGGAAATATTCGGACTTTGTGGTTGACAAGTGTACCTGGTTCCAGGTCCCACAGCTCCGCACAGTGCGACGGTTTGTTTCAGATTGTTATTGTGCCCATGAGCGGGTTAAAGAGAAGAAGGATAAGCCAAAAGTCATCATTTGACATCAGGGGAGAAAAGAAACCCAAGAAGTTAATTCTAGAAGGCATAAATAGGGAGAAGAAGCACCACAGCACTGGAGTGGGGTGGGGCGGTAAGTGGAGGAGACTCTACAACTGTCTTTACCTTGGGTCCCAAAGCCCAATTTCTAGGGAGGAGGAAGGGAAGGGAGGGAGGGTATGGAAGAATATGAAATGACAACTGAAGAAATTAAACTCTGGCCAGAGAAGTGAGCGAAGGAGGGCGGAAAACTGCCTCCCTGATCCTTGTATTGTTGGCTTATTCCATGGAATGTTTAATGAATCAATCTATCTGGGGATACCTGAACCTGGAGAGGAAGGGGGCTACCCAAGATAGAAGTTGGGAGACTGATGATACCAACACAGGTTACAGGAAAGTTTGCCCTAGATCAGAACTGTTCTTCCAAGTCTCCTTGGCTGATTTCTCCATGTCTGTGCCCCTAGGTCTGTGGTCCCTGCCCCTCCTGGGTGACCTATCTTTGGTGCTTATGGAGCCAGCCGCTTACCCACATTTCTCACTGCCAGGATCCCTTCTCTTTTTCCTCCTCTTCAGCTTGTTTGCACTGGTCTCAGGTAGGGGTCCATGCCACGAGCTCCTATCAGCTTCTCAGAAAGGAAAATCAACACTTCAGTCTGCAAAACACTGCAGTCTGAAGTAGTGCGGTTGTATTCACTCATCCTTTCCTTCTGCACATGCTCAGTGAATTTATACCGGTACATCACATGGAAATATGCTGAGAGCCACAGAGGCCAGCTGCATATACAATTTTAAATTTTTTAGTTACATTTAAAGAGGTAAAAAAAGAAATTGATGAAACAAATTTTAATAACATTTTTATTTAACCCCCAAAACCAAAATATTATCTAAATTTTAATTATTGTAAAATATTAACAATAAGGTATTTAATATTTTTATTCTAAATTTTCAAAATTGTGTCTGTATATTTTCCATTTATAGCACATTGCCATTCAGAGTAGCTAGTGGCTACCATATTGGACAGCTCAAGTTTATACTCCACTCCATGCACTGAGCTAGATTGGGGAATGGAAGAAAACCTCTGTCAGCACAGGGTCAGTAGCGGGTGCTCAGCGTATGCTTCTCAATGTTTTGTTCAGGAAGCATTAGCAACCTCAGTAGATACTCCTAATAGGTATCTATGGCTGCTGACCAGCCACAGATACTATCCTCCAGAGTCCTCAGCCCAGGAATCCCTGTGGCCTTAGAAAGAATATGCCTGAAAGAATGTATTAGAAATAGAGAAAGATCTGTCTGTGCCCTGGAATAGGCACTTCCTTTCCTGCCTTAGACATGTGATGGCTGGGACTCCTGTCTGATTCTAGCCCTTTGTTGAGCTGATCCAATCCTGGCCGGGGTGGGAGGGACCAGCATGTTATGCTGCCACCCATCACCTGAGAAAACTGCTGAGGACATGGAGGTTTGCTAGTTCAGGTCTCAGTTCTCCCCCATGTGCTTGTGTAAAAGGGAGGGTAAGAGAGGACAGAAGAGCAGATGCAAGGGTACCAAGGAAAAACAACATTTGTGAGGAGAATGTGGCACTGATCATCCACAGCATCACAATCCACAAAAATGGCATCTACCACTGTTATTTCCAAGAAGGCAAATCAAGCGATGAAGTCACCATGTGCCTGATGGTGGCGGGTATATCATTTAATTTTGTTCCCTTGCTTCTTCACTGTGTGACTCTTGGGGAATCTTTCTCTCTTAACCTCAGGCCCACGGCAGAGCAGCAGATATTTGCTTAGAATCTCCTTTAAACAGGGAGGGTGGCTTCCTCCTGCCCAAGGGCCAAATATGTGGGTTTGCCCTACTAAGCTGTGGGTATCAACTCTTGAGAAGCACACACAGAACTCAGCTGTAGCCTTGAACAGGGAAGAATGTTGCATCTCTACAGATAATTCTTATGCTTACTTCTTACAGATCTCTAAGGGTCTTCCTCAGTAACATGTTTTAGAATTAGATCTTTTTACAGTGAAATATAACACATAGAGAAAAACTCATAAACATTAATATACAGATTACTGAATTATTATGAATTATAATTCATGTAACCACTACTCATATCAACAAATAGAACACTCCATATTCCTGACTCACGTTAGTTTGCTAAGGTCATGGTCTGGAGGTTAAAAATTTTGTTAAGATTCTGCCAGCCTGGCAGGTTTATGTCCTTATAATAATACCCTAGAGCTTCGGGAAGGCACGGCTACTGAGAAGTCCTCCCAGGGTCAAAAGAGAAATCCTCAACCTGCTTATTTCAGATTGGAGTGGACAGACTGGCACAGAAGTGAGAACATTATAACCTCTAGCTGAATGAATCAGTCAACAAACATTTATTAGGAGGCAGATACTTGGTCCTGTGATCGGGTCTGTAGGTGGAACACAAAGAAAAGTGTGATGGATTCCTTTCTCATTAAATCTCATAATTTATTTGACATATTGGTCTCCTGGTGTTCTCCAACATCAAGGTTTTCTTCCTTCCCTTCTTCCTTCCTTTCTTCCTTCCTATCTTCTTCCTTCCTTCCTCTGTCACTCTCTCCATTCCTTCTTTCCTTCCTCCCTTCACAAAAGGGGTACTGCAGGAATGCATGAAATATGCATAATCAGTTTCTCTGGGCATTGGACTCTCGCTCTCACCCCCCTTCCCTTTGCTCTTACCATTAAGAGCTTATCTTCTAAGACACTTTGGTTAAGACACTGTTGCCTTTTTTATCTGAGCCCTGGTCTCTATCCTCAGGCCTGGGCTAAGACCCGCATTGAAATGAAGATCCATGAGGATGGGGGCATCTGACTGGAGTGCACATCCTGTAAGGTGGTACAAAGAGCCCCAAGTGGTTTGGAGGGACCCTTATGGTGAGATCATGCCCACCCTGGAGGAGGCTTACCCTATGAATGCAGACAGCATCTTCATGGTCACCATGGCTATGGTCATCAGGGACCACTCCGTGAGGAAGATGTCCTGCACTATCAACAACACCCTGCTTGGCCAGGAGAAAGAAACTGTGATTTTCATTCCAGGTTAGCTCCTCGCCCTCCGGCGGCTCATTGGTGTGGAGTCAGGATCCTCAGCAGACAGATTGTAGCCTAGAGTGGGGATGGGGAGGTAGGTGTGTGGGGTGGAAGTGTTCTGTGCCCTGAAGAGCTGGAAGTTGCAGCTGAGTTTTGGCCTCTTCCCTTGCCACAAGGGGAAAATCAAATAGTCTCAAAACAGATGGGTGGGAGGTTCTTCCATGAGGGTAAATCTGATCATTTTTTCCCTGTTATGGTCCTTATCCTGCAGCAATCTTTAAACATTTAGAACCATCATAAAAAAAGGAGAGTGGTATGGGCAGGTGTCTATCTACACCCAGTGGTGCTACCCGCTAAGGCCCTACCTTCCTGCCCATGGGATTTCCCAAGGGACAGAACAGGGAAATTTTTTATCTACAGACATTCATAAATTCATTCAACAAATACTTAACAAGCATCACATATGCTCAAGGCACTGTTCTAGAAACCGAAGATAAATGATAGAACAAAATACACGAAGATTCCTGCCCTCATGAGGCTCACATTCTAGTGTGGCAGAGAGCAAAAAATGATGTAACTAAAACAAGGAATGAAATCATTAATTAAACTGTGGATTATATCAGATGGTGATAAGTACTGTAGAAAAACTTAATCAAGGAGAGAATAGGGAGTTGTAATTATAAATAGGATGGTCAGGGATGGCTTCATGGAAAAGGTGGCAGTTGGGCAAGTGACGAATACGCCATGCAGATATTTGAGGAGTGAGCAAGCCAAGTAACAGGAACATTATATGTAAAGGGCCTGAGGCAGGAGTATGTCTAGCAGTTTCAAGGAGCCCAAAGAGGCAGGCATAGCTGGAATGGATTGAGTGCAGGGAGAGTTGAAAGAGATGAATTCAGAGAGGCAATAGGTCCAGAATATTTACAGCAATCTAGGCCACAAATGCACTTTGGATTTTAGTTTGAGTGGGATAGGAAGCATTGCAGGGTTTTGAACAAAGAAGTAACATGTTCTCACTTAGGCTACTGTCCTGAGGATAGACTCCAGAGGGTGTGGGCAGGAGCAGGGAAGGAGGCATTGCAATATTCCAGGGAAGAAGGGATGATGGCTTGTCCCAGGGTGGTGGCTGTGGTGATCCAGGGTGGCTGATTAGCTTTTATTTGCCCTAATCCTCCTCACAGAGATGCCAGGTGTTTCTGCTTTTTTGTCTTCTGAGCCCCCAGCCCTGGCAATCACTGTTGGTGACTCTTTATCTGGAGTTTCTGAGAGAGAAACCAACAGAGTAGGGACCTGGGGGAGCTCTTTAGATGTGTGCCCTGAGAGGAGCTCTCATCCCAGGTCTCCATTTTCTCATGAGACATTTCTGGTTCCCTTTTCAGAATCTTTTATTCCCAGCACATCTCCGTGGATGGCGGCTGTGGCTGTCATTATGCCTGCTCTGCTCCTCCTCATCACTGAAAGCATATGTCATATCAAGAAACTCCACAGGGAAAAAGAGATTCTCTCAGGGAAGTAGAGGTTGGAAATGAAGAGAAAGACATTGCACATAATGACCTGGGGAAACAAAGTATGAAAAAGAAAAAGAACATCGCAAAAAAGACCATTATGTCATTGTCACACAATAGAACAGCTCTGACAGCTAGAAAATGGGGAAACAGAGAGAGGAAATGAATAGAAGTAGCAGCAAGTAATAGTTGTTTCTATTTTTTCAGAGAAACTTCAGGAGGAATTGCATAAGTTTAGCATTTTCTGAACTACTCCAGGCACAATTTGTGCTGGATTTGTGCTGCTTGGTTAACCATTATCTTACGATAACTCACCTCTCTTTCTGTCCCATGGCAGGATAGAGAAGAACCCTCTTACATGCTGGTGAGCACCTCTGACATTCCCTCAGTTCCTGAGCTTCCTCCCCACTTCCAACCAAGAGGACACATTATAGGAGAGGAATAAGGGGGCCCAAGGCTGGCTGGGACCAGCAGGGGGCTGGGATTGGTTCCCTGTAAGTATCATACCTGACCCTGGATCCTAGCTCTTCTGTCAGGGAATCGTTACAGCTCTCAGTCAACTCTACAACTTAGTTACCATCAAACTTTATTTTTTAGAATAATTTAATCCATGAATACAGAGGTCTACCATACTAGTGGACCTTCCCAAAGATTATATTGTAGTAGTTTTTGCCTGTGGATTCTGGGTTAATTTGAAAGAAGACAATACTGGCTTAGCTATTTATAACCTGGGAGAGGGTATACATTGCACAATCGAAGAGCTGTGTGTGTGAAAGGCAATAAGCTTCCCCAAGCCTGTCTCAGGGGTACACAGACAGGTGCCAGAAATGCCTTCCTGTTCCAAGACAACACTGATGCTCTATATGGAGCCTGTGAGGGGAGGGGAGGTGGGCAAGTGGGAGAACACTGAATCCACTTCCCTGGTCATAATGAGCACTTTGCATTTTATGATTTGCTGCTGAAAGAGGAGGAAAACTCTTCTCTACCCACTCTGGGTTCTTTCTGGCTGGGCTACAAATTAAATTGACATGAGACCGAATAGCAGGAGAAAATCAAACAAAGTTTAATGACATGCATACATGGGAGAAACCAGGGAAACTGAGTTTCTTGATAAATGGTGGAGGTTTTTCACCTTAAAAAGCATATTCAGGCAGACAAAGGAGGATGTTGGGGGTGGGGGAATCAGAAAACACAGTAATCAAGCATATGCAGATTTAAATCCTCTCCTTCGGTACTGATAAGAGTTTCTAGAGATAAGGTCATCCCCTCTCTTCCCAGTACAGAGAGGGAGATACCTTTACAAATGGAGATATCCCTTACAAATGTAAATTATCCATACCTAGAGTCAAATTCCTTGAGGCAGTTTGGGGAGGTCAAATTTCGTCAGAGACAACAACCAAGGTAGAGAGATATATTTTGAGGTGGCCAATTTTGATCTCCCACACCACCTTCTGCTTAAAAGCACCTAGGAATCAAGGCTTTATCTGATACCATGGGTCTCAGACATTTCCCCTTCCTCATGTGAATTTCAAAATTGTCACAGTCAAACATATCAACTTGGGGAAAGGAGAAAGTCATTTTCACACGATAGCAATGTTGATTGACTGAATAATAATAACTGCAACTGGGAGAGTGTGCAGAACATCAGGATCTGAAGCATCTCCTATATCCAGAGAGGTCATAGCTGCAGACTTCAGACCCATATTGTTAAAGGAAAACCGGATGGAAATAGTTCCCCCTACCTTTTACCAACACATTCCTCAGGTAGCAGGTTGGCTTTTGGGGACATTATCCTCCATTTTTACCATTTGAAGGCATAACCCTTGTTAGTCATTTAAATCATTTGTCCTCTGATTAAACTAGTGGAACACAGAGGACCAGTGAAAGGACCCTTAACTGCCCAGGAACCAGTGTAGGGAGAAATTGGCCTTAATTGCTTCACTGGGAGAAGGAGAGGGCCTCTTTGCAGATTTAAGCCAAGTGGGAACATTTCTAACTACAGAGAGTCCCAGAGATCATCTGTCTTTTATAGAAAAGGGGCAGATCTGTGAATGTTGAGAGAAAGTAGGAGCCATTAATTTCACCTCATTTGCTAAACTTTTATATTTCTTAGAGTACCAATTATCCTCTACCTGAGGCAACGCTCCTGTCACTCAAGAAATAGAAGTGCAGCCTCCATAATTCTCAACCTGTGAGCTGCCTGAAACCTGGGATCAAGGGGCCTTCATGGAAAAGGCTGCCACAAGAGGATCTCCCATCAGCTTTCTGGGACCTCTCTGGGGACCAGGAATCACACAATCTCCTGAGACCCCACGCCTAAACCTGAAACTTCCTCTGCAGCTGATGTGGTCCTGGACCAACACCACTCTTCTTGAGCTCTGCCTGTCAGAGGACCATAGAAGCATGAGATGGGACCCCTCCAGGTATAGCATGCCTGACAACCCAGAAAGATTCGACTATTGGGCTTGTGTCCTTGGCCTGAAGAGCTTCTCCTTTGGGAGACATTACTGGGAGGTAGAGGTCAAAAATGTGATGGTGTGGGCTGTGGGGGTTTGTAGAGACAGTGTTGAGAGCAAAGGAGAGGCCCTAGTGGTCTCTCAGAATGGCTTCTGTACCCTGGAGATGTTTGGAAACCAGTACTGGACCCTGTCCTCTCCTGTGAAGATTGTCCCCCTGACAGAGTGCCTTCATTGGGTGGGCGTCTTCCTGGACTATGAAACTGGAGATGTCTCCTTTAATAACATTAGGGACTGATTGCACAGCTACTCATGTCCCTGTTAGCCCTTCTCTGGGACCCTGAGACTCTTCTTCAGACTGGGGTCTGATCACAGCCCCCTCTTCATCTGCCCACTATTCACAGGGGCCCATGAGACCATGGTGCCTGAGGGTGGTCTGATTCTTGACAGGTAAGGGACCCACTGCAGCCACCAGGACCAATTACCTGGTCTCAGAGCCAAGTAGAGAAGCCCTGGCCATCTCTACTACCACAGAACAGTACCCCATGGAAGAAAATGGACCCGCCTTCTGTCTGGTCATATAAGAGAACCTCCTCCAGAGGCCCCTTTGACACCCACTTCAAGCCACAACCCCATCTCTCCCTTACTAAGCTGTTGCTTTATTAATTCCTTTACTTGTAACCATGGGTCAAGGCCTAATCTCAGGAAACTAGGCTGTCACTTGGCTCCCAACCAAGAAGAAAGTGTGAGAAAGTGACAGGCAGAAAACCTGCTACTTTAACATCAGAGAGATGCATTCAGCCTTATCCTCAAGGTGACATCAGACACTGTAAACCTGTGCCAAGGACAACAGGGCACACTAAGGTGTAAGAGGTGAGGGGGAAACCACAAGTGGAGGTCAGAGATAGAGAAAGCAGGACGAGCACAGTGGAAGGGGGCCAAAACTATTGGCGAGGTCAAGCCCCATCATTACAGCTAAGGGTTCCCAGGAGCTGATGGTCCATTTCCAACTACCCCCAGGATTTCCAGACCACACATTAAAGCTCCCCAGGCCTAGAAGTGGGATGAAGAAGGATGAAGGATGAGGACACATTGGGTCTTGCCTGGCTCAGGTTTCCCTGCAATGAAAAGGAATCAGGACTCGGTTAGTGAGTACGGACTAAGCTTTGAGGTCCTAGGTGAGCAGATGAATACTGGACCAAATGGATCATAAGGTTCAGGTTCAATGGGAAAGCAGCAGTGTCCAGCTTTTGGTCTTTAGACAGTTAAAAATTATTGAGGACATCAAAGAGCTTTTTATTATTTGAGTTATATCTTTCAATATTTATGGCATTAGAAGTTGAAACTAAAACTGTGTGGCTGTTGTGTGGTGGCTACATGCTGTATCTGCTGTGTGTTGGGTAAACGATATGTCTGTTGTGTGGTGGGTACATGCTGGGTCTGTTGTGTGGTGAGTACATGCTGTCTCTGCTGTGCTGTAGGTACATGATGTGTCTGTCATGTGGTGGGTACATGTCATATCTGTTGGGTGGTGGGTGCATGCTGCGTTTGCTGTATTGTGGGTACATGTTGTGTCTATAATATGGTGGGTCCCTGGTGCA
Source organism: Rhinoceros unicornis (assembly GCA_028646465.1). Classification (NCBI taxonomy): domain Eukaryota; kingdom Metazoa; phylum Chordata; class Mammalia; order Perissodactyla; family Rhinocerotidae; genus Rhinoceros; species Rhinoceros unicornis. The sequence goes on along the minus strand of CM053540.1, from coordinate 13,889,626 downwards.
AGAGCAAGTTGGAAGAGGGAGCCCAATTTGGAAACAATTGCAGTTGTCTATACAAGAGATGATGATGGTGGTTTGGACCATGGTGGTAACCATGGAGTTGCAGAATTTATCGTATTCAGGATTTATTGAAAGTTAGCACTTGCTGATGGACTAGATGTTGGGAGACAGGAGGATATAAGGAAGGATGACTTATAGATTTTCCCTTAAATATCTTAGTGGATGATGGGAGAGTAGGAGAAAAGTACTTAAATTGTGTTTCCTTTGCTGGTAGGATTATATATGTTCTGTGCACCTGTGTGCGTGTGCATGTATGTCTGGTTTTCTGTGTTTAGCATGTGTTACTTTTATGGTCAGAGCTTTCTCCTGTGGTGGATAGGCTCACTGCCCCCAATTCTGTTGTCAGCCATGAGTCCTTGCAGCGCCACACTACATTGACTTTGGGCTTGGCCATGTGACTTGTTTGGCCAATGGAATGTCAGTGAAATAGATGCTCTAAATATGCTTGCATGGTTTGGCTTGGCTGCTTTGCTTCTGCCATCTGCCAGGACTGGAAGAAGCATATGTCTTGCAGCTCTTGGTCTCAGAATAAAGATACCTCTGTAGTCAACAGGAACCCAACCCCTAGCCTGGAATCCAACCTAGTCAGCCAAGCCTAAGTGAGCCCACCCCATAAACATATAAAAATGGCAACAGCTATTACTTGGAAAAGTTAAAATTGTTAGCCAAATTATGTGAATGGACAGTCTATGCTCCTAACCACACATTTATATAGAATAGGCAATGAATTATCATAGTGTGAAGTGGCTCCAAGGAACTAAACTATACAGAATTGATGTCAGTAAATGCTCCATGTGAAGGCAGCTCTGCTGTGCTCTCCTACCAGCTGAATGCAGAAGGTGAAGTGTTAGGGAAATTACCCAGAGTGTTAAAAGCAAAATTCCTTGCTATTAAATTTTACATGTTTTCCAGATTCTCTATGCACCAAGCTTGAAATAGATCCCAGATGTTGATTAATTTCAGTACTACCCAAATTCCTAAGTATGACACGGAATTAAGATAAAGCCACTATTTCCCAATTCTCTCTTTAATTATGAAGAAGAAACTATGGTCAAACAGGATTCAGATTTCACTCTCTTTCTCTCTCCTTTTACAATTCAACAACTCAAAATTTACAAAATGTCTTCCATGAGACTGAAACAGATGGTGAGACATATTCTGAGTGAATGTGAGCACTTAAGGAATTTGGATCTATCATTTTTCAGCATTGTGACTCTAGATAAAACACAACTCAAAGTCCTCTGATCACTCCCAGTCCAATGAGTTTTCAGTTATTTGATGGCCAAACGCAACCTTTCTTTAACTCTTTTCAGCGCATTTTTTACCTCCTGATTTCTCAAGCTATAGATCAATGGGTTTAACATGGGAATCACTACCACATAAAACACTGAAGCAAATTTATCTGTATTTAGAGAATGGCTTGAATTGGGCAGTACCTACATAAAAATGATTGTCCCATAAAATATTGTGATGGAAGTCGGGTTGGAAGCACAGGTAGAAAAAGCTTTCTGTCCTCCTTCAGCAGAAAGGATCCTCAGAATGGCCAAGAGGATGAAGACGTAAGAAATTATCACAATCAGTAGAGAGCAAAGGGTTTTGAACCCAGCAATGATTAACAACATCAGTTCTTTGACATAAGTGTCAGAACAGGCCAGAGCAACCAAGGGAACATCACCACAGTAGAAGTGGTTGAGCACGTTGGAGCCACAAAAAGACAAATTGAATGCCGCCACTGTCCGGACAAGACCTACAGCAAATCCGTAAACATATGTGCTAGCAATTATTCGATAACAGAGTTTTCTACGCATGAGAATGACATAGAGCAAAGGGCTGCAGATGGCAACATATCGATCATATGCCATAATTGCAAGCAAATACAGTTCACAAACTACAAATGTGATGAAGCAGCACTCCTGAACAGCACATGCATAAAATGTGATGCTTTTAATGTCACACAGGAAATGCACCAATGTGTTTGGGGTGACAGATGAAGTAAAAGAAAAATCAACAAAAGCCAGATGGCTCCGAAAAAAATACATGGGTATGTGAAGGTGAGGATTGATTTGGATTAGCACAATCAAACCAAGATTACCCATGACACTAGCTAAATAGATCACTAGGAATACACCAAAGAGAATAACTTGAAGCTCTGGATTATCTGTGAGTCCCAAGAGGATAAACTCAGACACTGCTGAATGATTGCCTTTGGCCTTGGAATAGATTTAAAAGTTTTTTATATTTTAAAAGCCTGCAGAGCATACATTTTGAGTATTCTTGTCGCCACCAGCAATAATCAAGCAGATGTTAGGAGCTGGTTCTGACCCACCGTGATCTTCTGTTGAACACAATCAAAGGAGAATCTTCATGTTATTTCTGGTTTCAGAATGAAGTGATTTGTTATAGGCAGAAATTCCAAAGTAAGAAACTCTATAGGGATTTGTAAAAATAGAAAGATGGTATTTTATTTAAAATTTTACATAACTTAATAATCTATCTCATAGCTGTATTTAATAAGAGAAAGTAATGATTGAGAGTTATTTGAACACAGATAACAAAAATAATTTTTTAAGTTCTTGAATACTTAAGAAAATCATAGGGCCAGCCCCGTGGCTTAGTGATTAAGTGCGTGCGCTCCGCTACTGGCGGCCCGGGTTGGGATCCCGGGCGTGCACCGATGCACCACTTCTCCGGCCATGCTGAGGCTGCGTCCCACATACAGCAACTAGAAGGATGTGCAACTATGACGTACAACTATCTAGTGGGGCTTTGGGGGAAAAAAAGGAGGAGGATTGGCAATAAATGTTAGCTCAGAGCCAATCTTCCTTAGGAAAAAGAGGAGGATTAGCATGGATGTTAGCTCAGGGCTGATCTTCCTCACAAAAAAAAAAAAAAGAAAAAGAAAATCATACTAATTCCTTCAAAAAATTTTATTTAATAGGAAGTAATCAATTAAAAGAAAATGACTCCAGAAGAAGTAATATGAGAGGTCATAAAAATATTTTGAATACTGATGATCTCTATACCAAATGTTCAGGATAGTTTTTCTTTACTTTTGTTCTCTTACTTACTATGATTCCTGGTTGTCCTTCAATTGTTATGTAGTGTTTATAAATTAAAGGGTAAATAAATCCTTAGGGTTGTGGATAGTCTTGCTTTTTTTGAAAGAGGTGTAATAGGATTAAAAATACATAAGTGATTCAGGGAAGACATTTATCATGAACCTTCAAACATCCAAATGCAAAGCAGGAAAAGAAAAAAAAATTCTAGAATGAGTCTGTAGAAATACAAATTGGGTTTCTGGCTTATTAAAAGGAAGCAGCTTTTCATGACCTTTACTTGAGTAGTAGAGAGATAAATTTGATTTTCTTTTTTCAATGTTCTATCTCAGAATATCTTTACATCAACCTTATAGATTGGCAATATAACCATCATCTTCACTTTCAGATGTGGAAAGTGAGGGTGAGAGCTTAAGCCTTTTTCGTGTTTCACGATTAGTGTAGGGTGAAGCAGAATAACTCATTAAACTAGTCATTGATTCCTTAACATCAATTCATAGTTTATAGAAATGATCACCATTCAGAGAAGCAAGAACTTCCCCACTAACCAGAGATAAGGCAATTTTGGAAATTAAATCTACAAGTTTGTCCATGTCAAATGTTTAGAACAGTGCCTATCTTTTTTTTTTTAAACTTTTGAATTGTTTATTTCTGGAATTTTTCCATTTAATATTTTTTTTTTTTATTGATGTTTTAATGGTTTCTAACATTGTGAAATTTTGGGTTGTACAATTTTGTTTGTCCATCACCATATATATGTCTCCCTTCACCCCTTGTGCCCACCTGTTTGTCCATCACCATATATATGACTCCCTTCACCCCTTGTGCCCACCCCCCACCCCCCACCCCCACTGCCCCTGGTAACCACAGT
>CM053540.1:13867688-13885142 GCA_028646465.1 Rhinoceros unicornis | reverse complement strand
GGATAAAAATCTTGGATATATCCAAGCGATAATAATATATTGGATCCAATAATATTATTGGATATATAATCTTGTTATATCCAATAATGGATATATCCAAGCAATAGCAGAAGAAATACTTTGTATTTTTCTTAAATTATAGCTTAAATTTCTCTATATTTTTTCCTAAAAGGTGAAGTGATTGAAATTATAAATCAAATCAGTTAGCATGAACTCAACATTATCTTGGTACTTACTTATATGCTGAGGCCTATGGTGGACAACAAGAATCATACATCAAAAATCCCTGGACTAAATCACATACAGACACAAACCCAAACACATACATACACACAATACGATGTGACACAGAACGTTCAGATTATAGGTGTTAATACATTAGATAGATATCACCAATACTGTTAAAATACTTGCTATAGTCTGCATCCAGAAGAAGAGTCTGCAAAATTTTTTTTAAAGTGACCAGTAGTAAATATTTTTAGGGTTTGTGTGACAACACTATATGGGTACTTATAAAGCCACTAAATTACAACCTTTTTAGTTTATAACTTTTGTAAAAAGAAACTTCTTAGCTGGGTGGGGTTTAGTCACAAAAATTTTACAAAAACAAACAAAATCAAGCAAGCAAATACATGGAAAAAACAACAAAATCAGTAGTCTTTATTTTGTATTCTCAAAAATAGAAATGATCCAGGTACACGAAATAATAGAGAGAAATGATAAAAATAATATAATGTCTGAGAAAGCAGTTAGCATACTACTTAGCACAAAATATATGTATTTAGTAATGTCAGAATTCATTTACTTTTTCCACTTAGCTAAAGACTTCATAATATTCCCTGGAATATCAGGGGTACTCTCTGCCTTGGCTTCCTAACATCTTCAGACATGTCTGATAGGGGATTTATAATCAAATATTTGAATAATAGTCTCTTCTCATGGTATTTTTAAATGGGGATTACTAAAATAAGAAAATCATTTAAAAAGGGAGTAGAACTTGAAATATCTAGTCAGCTAGAAAATGTTTTTGGATTTGAGTCATTTCTAGCGAACCTATAATAAAAATATAATCTACTCAATATTTACATAATAAATAAAGCAACCTATATGTAACTAGAAAATGGAATAGAGAATTTATTGTATGGAAATAAGGTAACTACAGCATGTTTTGAAGTGTAGTATAATCGGCAAGCAATATATTTGATGAAATATCTCTATGTAAAGATAATAATATAAGCTCACCCTTTAAAATGAAAATATGAAACCAGATGTGGGTCAAGGGCATTCCATTTCCAGCCATGCTGAGGCACTAATACCATCATAGGCCTCCCACCATGAACACAGATAACAGAGGACAAATTATATGAGACAACTGTACTCAGGCATTGCACAGAAGACAAAAAGATTGTGACACCTGCGAAAGGTATATTAGTTTTCTATCGTTGCATAACAAATTACCTCAAACTTAACAGTTTAAACACAAACACACCCACACACATTTATTATCTCAAGTTTCTGTGGGTCAGTGTAGTCTAGGCATTAGTTAGCTTGATCCTCTGCTTAGAGTCACACAAGATTTCAATCAAGGTGTTAGCTGTAATCCTGGCTAGGGCTGCAGTCTTATCTGAGGCTTGACTAGGGAAGGACTCAGTTTTATTGGCAGAATTCACGTCCTTGCAGTTGTAAGACTGAGGATTTCATTTCTTGCTAGCAGTTGGCTAGAGAAAACCCTCACCTCCTGGGGGTTCCTCTCTGATCCTCACCACCTAGGCCTCTCAATATAGGCAACCCACAATATGAAAACTTGCTTCTTCAAACCAGCACGGACAATAGAGTCTCCTACCAAGATGGGTGCTATGATCATCTGTAACGAAATCATGTGCACATAATCACATATGTCCTATTATCCTTGCCATATGCTTAGACTATTAGCAAGTCACACGACCACCTATACTCAATTGCACAGCATTGCCCAAAGGTACAGCTGTCAGGAGCCAGGGACCATGAGGCCACCTTAAGAGTCTGTCCACCAGAGAAGGGAACTTCACAATGTTAGTCCCATGATCATGCTAGCTATGTGCCTGGAGATCAAAGTCCAGATAAACTGGAACCAAAGAAGAGCACAGATGTACCATTGAGCTGAGGAGACAGAAATCAGCACTCAAGGCAACTAAAAAGGCTATGATCTGTCTACGGAGCATAAATGATGAGGGAGCTTAGTGGTGGCTGGGAGACAGATAGACCTGAATGAAGTGTTCCTGAGAGAACATCCTTGGAAGAAGGATGGGATACGCATATGCTGGAGGAGGCTACAAAGGCTTTTAAGAGAGTGACTGCTATGTGGTTGGGGAAAGAATGGAGATACTAGAGATAAAGCATAGCTCAGAGACACTGGAATTGCACTCTAACCAGAACTCTTAACATTTTAATAGCATCTCAAGCATCCACCTGAGTCATCAGAAATCCTGAGCCTTTGGAATAAGATCTTTTCCCTAAAGTGAAGTCTTTAGCCTTCTCAAGACCCACTCTAGAAAAATTTGAAAACTAAGCCTCAACAATGGCTGTAGGGAAGACAGAATTTGGATGTCAAATTCCCCAAGTTATTCGGACCTGGGAAACACCATGGGCTTTTGACAACCTCGCACTAACAAAATACAAAACCTAGACTTTATAGGTCAAAATGATCATCCAATAATAATGGCTTGTTAGAAAAATTAACATCTTCATAGGAATATATCAAAATCCAGAGTCTCTACAATGTATTATTGACAACTTAAAGTATACAGTAAAAGTTACAGGACAAGAAAAACTCAGGAAAGCTAAACCATAAACAAGAAAAAAGGAATCAATTGAAAATGACCCCAAGATATCTCAGATAATAGATTTAGTAAAGACTTTTAAACATCTCTTATAAGCATAGCCAAAGACTTAAAAAAATATATTACTAAATAGAAAACTGAGTAAACAGTTTCAGCAGGGAAATAAAAACTCTAAAAAACAATCAAATTAAAATTCTATAGTGAAAGATAAAATGAGAGGAAGTGAAATGTAACAAAAAAGTAAGTGAAATGAAAAATTGCTGTGATTACATTTATAGCAATTTGGAGATGTTCAAAAAATATCAGTGAACTTTTATTCAAATTACTGGAAATTAGACACCCCAAAAAAGTCTTTTAAAAAATGATTGGAGAAAAAAGATTAGAGCCTCAAGGACAGGCGGATCAGTATCAGATGGTCTGAAATGTGCATAACTGAAAGCCAAGAGTAAGAAAATAATAATAATGGAAGCAACTTTTCAAATTTAATGGAAAACATCAATATACATATCCCAGTGAACCCTAATAGAACGAATCAGAAAGAAAATCCATCTATATATATCATATTGAAACAACTGACTATTTAAAACTAAAATAATGCTATAGTAAGTTGAGGTTTATCATATAGATACAAGTAAAATAGGTGATATCAGTCACACAAAGAATGAAACTTGAGGAAATGAAGTTATACTGTTATAAGGTTATCACATTTGCAGAGTGTGAGGTGGTAAGTGGGTATTGTGAAATGGGAAGGATGAAGTGGAATGTGGAAAGTGGAAGAATCAGTTGTAAAGGAAGAAGATTAAAGTTTTAAAGTTTAAACTTTAAAGTTTAACTAAGTTTTAACAGTTTTAACTCCAGGTAAACTTTGACAAGTTAAAGACGCATATTTTTAATTGTTAGCCTTGAAACCATCACTGAAATGATAATAAAAAGTGGTATATATAAAAAGGCAGCGGAAGAAATAAAATGGAAAAAATTAAATAATTAACCCCAAAGTTGGCAGAAGAAAACAAATTAGCAAAACAAAAGAAAAAAATGGAAAGAAAAAGAAACTAGTAGTATCTCATAATAACATTAAATACTTACAGATTAAGCAGCCCAATTAAGAGGTAGACATTAAAGCAAAAAAGCAGAACACAGATATATGCTGCCAAATTGAGCTGTACTTTAAATAAATAGATGAAATCAGGTTGAAATTAAAAGAAATGAAAAAGTTACATATTTTACACATAGTAGGTTGTTAAGTACTTTTTGAATGTGCAAGGATGGAAAAATTAAAAAAAAGAAAGAAGAAGGAATAAGGAAAAAGTGTACATACAGTTGATTATAAGGAGATGACAATGGAGGCATGTGTAGAGCATAAAGCAGACATCCATCAAAAGTAAAATCAGAAGCACAGACAACTGTGCATAGCACATTATTTAGAGTCAGAAAACACAAATTCCTTGTTCTGCCCATTGATGTCTAATTCTACCTCCCTGGTAGTGGAATTGGAGGATGCTTTGTCCCAGCCAGTGGAGGTGAGAGATCTGGAAGCATCTATCATCTCCAAAAACAAGTATAGTGAAAGAATTCAGGGAGACTATAACCTCCTAACTAAGGGAAAATGCTGAGGACAAAGTTGGAAGAAATAGTCTCCTGTTAGAGTGAAGATGAGCAGAGTCTCTGGCATGTTAATGACTCTGTTAACAGAAACAATGGCAACCTGATATTGAAACAACACTTGTCAACAGTAAAGCAACAATTTAGGACTGGAAACATTAGGTTCATGCTTGAAGTCATTCTCCCCATTAACTGCATAGAGGAGGGTTGAAATTGAGAAATGTTAAATTATTAAATGCTGCAATAAGAAAGAGGAACTTTTAATTTTTTAAAAAAATTTATAGATAATTCTTGTTCTTAATCTTTGTTTATACAGTTCATCAATGAGCTAGGTTATCTACACAAGGGCTTCCACAGTGTCTGAGAGAAAATCATGACTTGAATAAAGTAATCTTGGTTTCTATAATACAGATTTGCCTTTGTCTTCATAAAATTTACCCCGCACCCACAAATTTCTTCTACAAAACAAACTAGTGTTCCTTAAAGATGAGAAAATAGGTAGAACATGTCCAGATGATGTTAACAAAGCACGATTTGCTAAAAATGTCTATTCAGGGGAATTATAGAAAATAAAATGACAGATAAGAAATCAGCAGATAGGGAATTAGAACATTTTTCTGCAGGTAACATCAGACAACTAAGAGTGTTTCTTCTTCTGGGACATCCATGCACTCTGACTGTATTTGGGAAACGAGAGTGCATGAAATTATATTCCATAGAGAGAATGCAGGAAACTCGGGTCTACCATGGAGGAATTGTTTGGAAAAACACGCCAAATTAATTGCAAACAGGAGCATTTAACTAGCAATTTAGATGTAAAGAGGGAAAAGAGGTCTGCCCACAGGGAAGAAACGACTACTTCATCTGTAAAGAGCACTTGCTCTTTAAAAAGCAAGTTAAGTTGTTTAAAAATGGCATAGATCCTAACCAATTTAATATTTAAAAATATAAAAAAGTCATCAATGAGAAAGAAGCAACGTCACCAAAACTGTAAAGGGTAAAGATGAACTATTGATATGTTGATATTCTATTTCAATTCAAGATAATTTTTAAGTTTCAGGATCAAGATTCAATAAATAATATTAAACAACAAAGATGATATTATGATATACGTTGGTCAAAAATGCATTCATTATGTAAGACAGCACTTGTAGATTTCTGACTTTCTGAATTAAAAAGTTAAATAATTTGTTTGAAGTGTTTGAAGTATGTAAATCCCTAATTTGTCTATTATTAACAGTTATGATAGTGTTAAAATTGTTCATTTTAAGAAATAATCTATTAAGAAAACTATAATTAAAGAATTATGTATTATAATCAAATTAATTAAACATAGTTCGCTATCCTGATAATAAAGTAAATGTCACCAGTATAAATAAAAGAATTTCTATGAGAAAGACTCTCCTTTTATTAGGGAATCTCTTTCTACTGGGGAAAATATAAAGCATTTATTTCTCACAAATTATAATTTCCTGGAAAGGAATATTTCACTCAACTTTTTTGGCCCATATCCTAATATTGTTTATGTTACCCAATCAAATCAGATCATAAATATGGCAGGAGTTGGACACAATATCTGACCACATTTGTTAAACCTTTTATATACTAATTTTACTTTTCTCTAGGAACATTTAATTTTGGCTCAAAATAAAGCAATATGACCAAATATTATTGGGATTAAAAGTAGTTAAATGCCAAAAAGTTGTGTTTTTTAAGCAATAAAATCTATTTTAGTTCAACAAATTAGAATGAGAATTACTGGAACCTTATGACTTTGAAAATTAAAGATTTCGCTTTTATATTCTTGTTGTATTTTTAATTACCCTCTCTCACTTCATGGAAAATAACCAATTCTAATAATAATTTCTACTTTTAATTTAATTCAGTGTCATACATGGAGTAATGTATTAGGGAAGAGACTCATGCTATATTCTTTATAGAATGAATCATGGGATGTAATGTCAAGGATAGAAAAGACATATATGTGAAAAGTCAGTGGAACGTTGTGTTAGATTTCATAGGTCAGATATTATATTACAGACTAGTTTGGGAAAAAATTCATAGAAGTCAGTCAATTGACAGTTAATTGAGTTGGGATTTTGACTGGAAGAATTAGCTCATCTGCAATCTCCCTTCTCCCACTGTTAGTTTAATTGAAAATGTCTAGCCATATGTATCTTATTGGTATAATTAGAAGGCAAATCTATCATTATAAATCATCTAAGCATTTTACTTATTGAATTCATTTTTTTCTGCAGATGAGTTCATAGCTCCTGGTTTCACATCAAATCTTTCAATCACAGAATACAAGTGTCAGAAAGTAATTGAGAAATTATACAGACCAAAGTCCTTGTCCCAATACAATTATAAAAGAGGACAATGCAGCCAAAAACTGTAAGTCCACAAAGAGAAAATAGTTTGAAAATTACAGAAACAAATTTCACTATAATGAAGGAATTTGTTCTCTTGGGCTTTTCTGATATTCCCGAATTCCACTGGTTTCTTTTTGGGGTATTCTTAGTCATCTATATGATTATTCTGTTGGGGAATGGCATCATAATTCTAATAACAAGCATAGATTCCACTCTTCAGACCCCCATGTATTTTTTCCTCAGCAATTTTTCCTTCCTAGAAATCTGTTATGTATCTGTCACACTTCCCAGAATTCTCATGGACCTTTGGACCCAGAAAGGAACTATTTCTTTCTTTGCCTGTGCTGCACAAATGTGCTTCTTCCTTATGCTGGGAGCCACCGAGTGTTTCCTTCTGGCCATGATGGCCCATGACCGCTATGTGGCCATTTGTAACCCTCTGCACTATCCTCTAGTCATGAACCACAAGGTCTGTGTCCAGCTGGTGGTTGTCTCCTGGATCAGTGGAGTTCCAGTCGGGACAGGGCACACATGCCAGATTTTCTCTCTTCCCTTTTGTGCTTCCAACCAAATCAACCACTTCCTCTGTGACATCCCCCCATTACTGAAGTTGGCTTGTGGAGACATTTTTGTGAATGAGATGATGATCTACATATTTACTGTATTATTTGTCACTCTTCCTTTTATGTTGATACTTAGGTCCTATAGTAGAATTATCTCTACTATCCTGAAATTGCCATCAAACACAGGACGGACCAAAGCATTTTCAACTTGCTCTTCCCACCTCATAGTTGTAGTTTTATTCTATGGATCAGCCACTGTTACCTATTTAAAACCTAAATCCTGTCAGTATGAAGGAACAGACAAACTGCTCTCTCTTTTCTATACCGTTTTGACCCCAATGTTCAATCCTATGATATACAGTCTGCGGAACAAAGATGTTAGAGAGGCACTGAGAAAAGTTCTTCTCAAATTTTCAGCATTCTGAGACATTTGAACTAACAAAAATTATTGTTGTATATATTTATTTTGTATGTAGATTTAATTGAAATCTGCTTTTCACTACTGTCTCAAATTTTTAAGTAAGCAAATGATGTAATTTCCTTTAGTAGACCCTTGTGTTCTCAGAGTTATGACAATTGTGTTCATTTATTTAGTAGTTTTACTTTTAAAGATCCATGTCCTCTTCACTGTAAACTAGTAAATAGAGATGTGTAGATAAACAAGATGATGTAACATATAGTATGTTCTATAATTGAAATCATACCATTTTTTTATTCTTTCACTGGTGCCTTTCTAGACATTATCTTAACATTCTCTATTAAAGAGACAAAACATCTTTACAGGCTACAGAGTCATTGCTAAATGATTCCTTTATAGAAATAAAAACTTAAGTGCATAAGGATATATGTATAAGAAGGACTAATACAAATAATGAATGTGTGATATAATGTTTACTGCAGCACTTTTTTTCAGAGCAAAAAAACTGGAAAAATGAATGCTTATATGAAAAATATTTTAGTAAATATGGTTCATAAATATAGTAAACACTTATGGAGTCTTTAAAAAGACTGTTACACATATGGTAATGGCCCCCAATATATCGTTCCTTCTTGTATCCATGCCTTTTGGTCATCCCTTCCCACCTTGATTCTTGATTTAGCCATGTGATTGTCTTTGGTGAGTAGGTCATTAGTAAACATAAATAGCACTTGGGCATTAGGTCTTGTTTTCTCTAGGAATGGAAATCTTTCCACCACTATGTCAAGAAGACCAAACTAGATTCCAGGACAAAGAGAAGGAAAATAGAAAGAAGTCACAGCTCGTATATAAACCATATATTGATGAAATCAAGTTTAAACAGACCTACAATAACTATTTTAAATGTTGTTGAAAAGATTATTCAGCATTCTCTACTAGATCTTTAAACCATATATTATTTGTAGAGTTTTAAAATTTGTTAGTCTTCCTCCATATTGAAATGTACATTTTAATTGTTTTTTAGGAATTCCCATATGTGGTAGATTTTCTAATTCCCTGCATATCTGAAAATTTCTTTCACAAAGTAAATCTCTCTGGTTTGAAATAAAAGATTCTGTGCTGAGTACTGTAGACAAAAATTAAAAATGTCATTACTAATAAGATAAATGGAAAAAGTACAAACGCTGTCAGATATTGAAACTGTGGATAAAAATGTATGACCTAAAGTTTTTATCTACAATTACCGGCACCAACAGCATACACATCCATTTTAGGAAACATATTCACAAAGATAACCCAAAAGCTGTACCATTAAAAAAAAGTCTCAATACTTAAAAAAATAATAATAATACAGAATATGTTCTTTGGCCACAATGGAATTAACTTTCAATTTCGTTTTTCTTGTCTGAGGGGATGAGGTATGAGGAAATTTCTGGGTGTGATGGAACATATCAAGATATGTTCCTTATCTTGATTGTGATGATGGTTTCACTGCCATATACATATGAAGGATTGTCAAATTATAAGCTTTAAATATGTTTTTTAATTATATTTCAGTGACACATTAATGAAGTTGTTCAAAAACAAAAAAGACTGAAATTGAAACACAGAAACTTTCAGTAAAAGAGAACAAAGAGAACCCATTACTACCACACTCGATCTACCAGAAAAGCCAAACAAATCCTTTAGCCTGTAGTAACACGATACCAGAGAAAAGTGTGTATCTCAGGAAGGAATAAAAAGTATGAAACAGTAAATAGAAGGGTAAACATTAGATATTATGTTTTTATTATAATTTCCTTAAAATACATATGTGTCTTTAAAGCAAAAATTTTAACATTTTATCAGGTAACACCCAGTTCATAACAGGTATCTTAGGTCTCATAGTAACTTGGCGGCCCATGGTCAAGTGTTCAGTTTCTACTAAGGCCCAGTGGCAGGCCAAGATCTCGCTCTCAGAAAAAAACTATTTATCCACAGAGAATGACAGGGCCTTGTTCCAAAATCTTAAGGGCTGTGCTGTAATTCACCTATAGGAACCTCTCAAAGGCTCCAAACAGCATCTCTATCTGCCACTGATACTTCAAGTGCCATTGGATCTACTGGAACAAATGGCCCAAGAGGCAGAGCAGCTTACACAATAGCCTGGAGCTGTTGAAAGTCTTCTCTTGTTCCGGGCCCCACTCAAAACTAGCAGCTTTTGGGTCACTCAGTAAATAGGCCAGAGTAACATATCTAAATAAGGAATATGTTGCCTCCAAAACCCAAAGAGGCTCACTAGTTGTTGTGCCTCTTTCTTTGTTGTAAGAAAGACTAGATGCAGCAGCTTACCATAATTTCACTTTAGAAGAGATATCTCAACATACCCCATATCACTGGACCTCTAGAAATTTCACTGAGATAGAAGGCCCCTGGAATTTAGTTGGATTTATCTTCCCCCCATGGTAGACAAATATTGTATCAATAACTAGAGTCATCGCTACTTCTTGCTCACTAGGTCCAATCAGTATTATGTCATCTATGTAGTGGACCAGTGTTAATCATTTTTGGAAAGGAAAGGTGATCAAGATCCCTGCAAACTAAATTATGACATGTATGTGGAGAGTTTATACACCCCTAAGGTGAGAGAGTGAAGGTGGATCTGAAAGAAAACTGCTTCTGGTGGGCCTTATGGACGAGTACAGAGAAAAAGTTCAGCAGCTGCATATTGGTACCAGGGGATGTGTTAGTTTGCTCAAGGAATGAAACCACATCTGGAACATCAGCCACAATTGGAGTCATGACTTGGTTAAGTTTACCATAATCCACTGTCATTCTTCAACATCCGTCTTCTGCACAAGTCAAGTAGAAGAGTTGAATGTTAATGTGGTGGAAATCACCACCGTTACATCTTTTAAGTCCTTGTAGGTGGCACTAATCTCTGTACCTCTTCAGGAATGTGGTACTGCTTTTGATTTACCATTTTCCTAAGTAAAGTAAGTTGTGATGGCTTCCATTTGGACTTTACCACCATAATAGCCCCCACTCCACAGGTCAGGCCACCAATGTGGGGATTCTGCCAACTGCTAAGTATATCTATTCCAATTATGCATTCTGGAACTGGGAGAATAACCACAGGATGAGTTTGGGGACACACTGGGGTCTATGAGATGGACCTGAGCTAAAACTCTATTGACCACTTGACCTCCATAAGGCTCTACTCTGACTGGAGGGTCACAGTGACATTTTGGGTTTCCCGAAATCAGTGTCAGTTCATAGCCAGTGTCCAGTAGCCTGGGAAAATTATGATTATTTCCTTCACCTCTGAAGTTACCCTGATATAAGTCCATAGGTCCCTTTGGGGAAGACTGGGAGAAAATTAACAGTATAACTTTGGGGAGTGTACCGGGTCCTTCCTTTAGGGGACCCAATTCCCCTTCATTCAAGGAGTTCTGGGTCTGTAAACTGTATCAAGTCTGGGAATTTACTGAGGGGCTGTGACAATCTTAATGATTTTAATTAGACTTTGGTTCACTTGATCTGAATCTTTTCTGCTTATACAGATCAAGTAAGAATTTAATAGACTTTCTCTCTATTTCACTTCTAAGAGAACCGTGATTAACTAGCCAACAATGGAGGTCTATGTGAGTTAGACTATTCTGATTGCTGCTTTGATTCTGTTGTCCATTTCCATAACTATGCGCACCTTGCTTTTGGTTTTGAATGCTGCCAGTTGGCCCCTGACACCCTGGGATCCAATTATTACCATTGTATTTAGATTTGCTGATTCAGTGGCTGCAGTTCCCATTGTATGTTTTGGCCTATAGAGAAGACCAATCAGGGAGTTCTTTAAAAATGCTGGATGTCCCCTCACAAAGTTATTTCTCACAGTGCTTGTGAAAGGTATGTTTTCCAGATCCTCCCAGTATGGGCAAGTAGATGTTAAATGACACATCGACTCTAACATGCTAATCCCCTAAGACTTTGAATCCCTTTCCCTACATTAAACCAAGTCAGAATGGATATTACCAATTTGCTCACTGTGGGCCACCTTTTGCTCAGTTTTCAACCAACTGTTCAAACAAACTGTTAGAGTCCTGACTCCCTGATCTGCAGCATGAAATGCAGAATCCCTGCTTAGTAGACCCATGTCAATAAATTTGGCCTAAGCCAATGTTATGTTTCTTCCACCTTTACCACACACCCTTTATCCACACATATTCCCCAAATTACCGTCTGTACAAATTAGAAAACTCAAGTAGTTCTCTTGGAGTGTAGTGTACCACCTCATGGGTCACACTTCATGCCTCACTTGTAGGGCCTGCTAGGATTTGTGTCTAGTTACAGATCTAGAAGCAAAGAGGAATGGTGGGGTGGGTGCAGATGAGAATCAGCACTGTATTGCATGATTACTGCCTCAGGAGAGGCTATAACATTTTCCTCAGGCAATGCAAGATTCATCTCCTCAGATGAGACTGGTAAACCTACTTCTATCAGCCAAGTAGACTCATCAAAATTTAGGGGATCAACATCCCCAGGTGCATCAGGGTCTTCTCACATGTTTCCATTCCAATTTTCAGAATCCTTTTTTTGCCCCAACTAATGCCCTCACGTTAATAATAAACACTCTGCAAGGCTGGGTGATTCTGGGTTGTGTTTCCAGCAATCTCAGCTCTGTACCTACAGGAGATAGGGGCTGACACAGAAACTTTGAAGTCATTTATGTGGCTTTCAAGTTGGGAATTTGAATTCCTGAGCTTATCCTTTTCTTTCCCCTCTTTGTCCAATGATATTAGAAGCAACACGCCAATCCTGTTATTCTTGTTAATTTTATAAAAATGTTTGAAAGTATCATATACATGGTCATCCATACACTGGCTTCTTATAAACATTTTATTAGAAGTGTCCAATGGTAATATTTTGCATATCTCTATTGTCAGATCACACCACAGACTATCAGTGTTCTCTTTATTGCTGGAAATAGAGTCATTAATGTCTATAAATGACACTAATGCTTAATCATCTTAGATAGCCAATTCCAGAAACTCCTGAGCCAATTCAGAAAATTTATTCTTTAAACTTCTATTCTCTAGAACCATTCTCAGCAACAAAGTTTGCATTAGTCAGAGTTCTCCAGAGAAAGAACCAATAGTATGTGTGTATGAAGAGAGAGAGAGTCTTATTATAAAGAATTTCCTTGCAGAATTGTGGAGGCTGGCAAATCCAATATTTATAGGATGAGCCAGAGGGCTGGAGACCTAGAAGAGACAATGTCTCAGCTGGGGTCCAAAGACTCTTCTATGAATCAGGAAGAGCTGATGCTGCGGATGATGTCTGAAGGCAACATCCTGGAAAATTCTCTCTTGCATAGGGGAGGCTGGTCCTTTTGTTCTGCTCAGGCCTTCAACTTATTGGGTAAGGCTCACTTACGTTGTGGAGGACGATCTGTTTCACACAAAGTTTTCCAATTTAAATTTTAATCCCATCAAAAACATCATCACAGACACAGCCAGAATAATGATTGACCAAATATCTGAGTACTCCATGGCCCTCCCCAATTTGACTTAAAAATTAACCACCACAGATAAATGCAAAAAACAAGACAATAAACAAAAATATGCACTACACTCATCAGAATGATTGATGGAAAAAAAGATAAATAGAAACATATTAAGGAATTCAGGAAAAAATATATATCATATACTGAAAGAAAAACATAAATATTATAGCAGACACCAGAAGAAATGAGACACACCAGGAAATCATGAGAAGATATATTTAAAGTGGTGGAAGATAATAACTGTCAATTCACAATGTCAAACCCACTGAAATATTTGAAATATCTTTCCAATATATAGGCAAATAAAGACTCTGTAAGAAAAATAAAAATGCACGATTTCACACACAGACAGGCAAATGAACACTCATGCACACAAACTGAAATAACATATAGCCGGCAAGCTCATGCTTCAAGAATTTTTTAGGCATAAGGAGTATAACAGAAGGAAACATGGGTCTAGACAAAGATATATAAAACATAAAAAATGTGAAAATGAAAGTAAGTATAAAATATATTGAGTTTTTAATTTCAATTACTTCAGAAAATGAATGATGATAAAACTATGCTGATGAATTGTAAGTTTAAATATTACATAAAAGTAAAACTTATGACAAAATAATATAAAGAATGGCTAAATTTGATTTGTCAGTCTTTTGTTGAGAATTTTTACATCTCTGTTCATAAGTGTTAGCCAATTTACCATCTGTTTTTTCTACTTGTGATGTCTTCATCTGGTTTCGGCATCAGGGTAATACTGATGTCACAGAATGAGTTGATAAGTCTATCCTCTTCTTCCACTTCCCAGAAGACAGTATGAAAGATTGGTAGTGATTGTTCTTTAAATGGTGGAATTCGCCAGTGAAACCATCTGAGCCTGGGCCCACTCCTTGGTATCTATCCAGGATAATTGAAAGCATATGTTCACTTCAACACTTGTACAAAAAAGTTCATAAGCATTATGAATAGTAGTCAAAGAGTGGAAACAGCCCAAATATTCACCAATTCATGAATGGATGAACAAAAAACGGTATATCCACACAAAAGAATATTGTTGGGCAATAAAAAGAAATGAAGTACTGATAGATGCTATAACATAGATGAACCTCAGAAATATATTTCTAAGTTAAACAAGTTAGATGCAAAAGACCCAGATTGCATAATATGATTTATATTAAATGTCCAGAATAGGCAAATCTATAGAAAGAGAAAGTGTATTAGTGGTTCCTTGGTTTGGGGGTGGAAGAATGGGGAACGACTGTTAGCCAGTGCAAGCTCTCATTTTGGAGTGATGAAAATGCACAACTCTTGAAACACACCAAAAATTGTATCTTAAGCCTTAGATATCTCTAAAAGTCACTTGCATTTGATAAGGAAAAAAAAGATCATGTGAAACAAACAAACAAAAAGTGAATAGGCCCCACAAAAATACAGCAGTAAGAGAAATAGAAGATAGGAAGAAATATATAGACAAAGAAAGTAGAACACGCATACGAA
The DNA here is from genome assembly GCA_028646465.1 of Rhinoceros unicornis. Taxonomy (NCBI): domain Eukaryota; kingdom Metazoa; phylum Chordata; class Mammalia; order Perissodactyla; family Rhinocerotidae; genus Rhinoceros; species Rhinoceros unicornis. Next base: position 13,870,335 of record CM053540.1, on the reverse strand, counting down.
TTGATCCTTCAAAGAATAAAACAAAGCAATAGCAGAAATATCACAAGCTATGATCAAGATTTTCTTTTCTGAATTGAAAGAAGATTTGAAACTTCCTATTGAAAGAGTACATTATGTTCTATATCAGCAAGGAATGATCAATACTAAATTATATATATTAAAGTCAGTATTTCCTATACAGAATGAGATCAAAAAACTTTATTACTTTTAAGGACTAGGAAAATAAATTGACAACACATTTTTCAAAAGCAATACTTCATGTCAAGATAAAATGAATCAAGGAAACTGGAAAAAAGACAAATATGAGTATAGGATTAAAGGTAGCAAAACTGAAATTTAAGTGTTAACTACTAATGTCAATATTTCTCATAGTAGGAAACCAAGAGTCTGTATCTAAAAAAGGACAATGGGCATAATATAAAGGTGACTTTTAAATGTGTTTGTGTATGTATGACTATGTATACATGCTTGTATATACCTCTGTGTGTGTATGACACATATTTGTAATATGAAGATTATGACAAAGCAAAGACTAAATATATATTTAGCAATAACTAAAAATTCACCTAACGTACCGTAGAAAAGAAAAAAGACATTCAGTATAGTTTTTTAAATGTAAATATATTATGGAAGTGTTTTGGAAAGGTAAAAAGAAAAGCTCAGGGAAAGATATATTTAGGCAATACACATGAAAAGAAAGCATTGGTTCCAACGTTAATATCAAGAAATATAGAAAGCAAGAAATAGCATCAAAATAAATTAAAAATAGATACTCTGTAATGATAGACTGTAAATCACAATGCTTAGCAGTGAGTGTTATTTATGTAAAAAGTATTGTGGCAGCAAATATCTTAAATCAGGAAATTGCTCATACGGGAGATGCAAAGATAAACATGGAAGCATTTTAACATTGGGAAAACCTAATACACCTCTATTGTATACTCTTAGTCAACCAAACATTAATAAAGCATAACAGAATTACTACCCAGGCAATAAGATGGTTTTTATAGAAAAGTATGTACTAAACATGGACCACAATAATAGAAGATTCTCTTTCTTTTCAAGAGTATGTGCAGCATTGGTGAAAAATGTCAACATTAGCAAAAAATAAGGTCTAAATACAGAAAATGACAAATACTGCATTCTGTTTTGAAATAAATGACAATTAAAAAAAAATTCTCAAACTATCCCATTTAGCCATTGAAAAATAATTAAACTACTAATTAAACTACTTCTAATTCAAACAGAAACTAGGAAAAAGTCAGAAATATTCATAATGAAAGTGTGAGACTCAGAGTAAAATATGTGGGATGCCACTGACATGGTGACACTGGAAAATCCACATCCAAATCAGAATATTAGAAAAGAATAGTGAAGTAGACCAATGGATGGATGAGGAAAAATTTAAAAGGGAAAATCAAACCAGAAAGTCTAAAAAATAACAAATGTTTAAATGAAAAATGCCATCTCTTTTATATATATCTCTAAAGTGAATTAAATACACTGTTTTTGACAGTATGCTACCTAAAATATTCACTCATGCAGGGAATGTTTATTGACCAACAATATGTGTCAGACATGGTTCCAGACTCTGAAAAATAGATTAGAGAATAAATTGAACATAAATTAAAATGCATATTATGTGAAATAGTGATAAGTACAATGAGAAAATTTAAAGAAGATGGAATATGTGGAGATACAATGGGGATAGATTGTGATTATAATGTAGTCAATGAAATCCTCATTAACAAGAGACAGTTAAAGGAAAGAATCATGTGAATAGCAGTGTGCAGAGCCTTCCAAAGATGAGACAGGAAATGTAGAAAAATAGTGGCAGGATTTATTGTGGTAAGAGGTGCTCTGTGTGTGAAATGCTGAGGTGTTATTTAACTTAATAATCCCACTTTAGGGAAATATCCTAAGGTTGAACTCTATAGTCTAGGAGACTGTTCTGTTGGTACTACATGGATTTTTACAAAATATAAAAATAATAATACCAATGATGATGATGAAAGAAATTAAGGAAAAGAAAAACACTATCACTTGTAATAAACTTTGAAGAAAACATGTCTGGCAACGCAAATAAGGTCTGTTGGAAACAGGGCTGAACATGTACATAGTAAAGACTCTCTGTACGCTGATTCTTAGACTTTGACATTGAGGAAAGGTGGCATCTTAAAGGCCATCACAGAGGGGTAGGAGTCAAGAAAAAAAAATAGAGCCCAAGTTGAGTCAGGATCAGCCCTGTAGGAAAACCAAGACAGATGGTTGGGGCTTAGTTGTGGGAAGAGCCCAATCTGCCAGCCAGTCGTACCTTATTGTCTGAATTGTACTTGTCTTTTGTCGTTCTTAAGCTTAAGTATAATCTTGATAAATGCTAATGCCTAGTCGCTATATTCTATGAGGGAATACAGGATGGGTTTAATGTCCACGCTCTGGATGAAATAATGAAATAATAAAAGGGGGAGAATGCACCCTCACAAACAGCATGATAACGGACACCAGGAATTTGAACACATTCTCTGTGGTCCTTGAACCACAGGCTGGGATTAGATTGCTGCAGAGACATTGCTCTAAGGATGGAGCAGAGTGCTTTGAACTGGAGTCAGATGCCAATGACCTCATGGAGAGTGGATTGGGATTACGT
>CM053540.1:13851488-13867588 GCA_028646465.1 Rhinoceros unicornis | reverse complement strand
CAATTTGAGTGACATGGAGATGAAAGATAATACTTACAATTTAATGTAATGGTTACATACATATATGCCTGTGTGTGTTCGTAAATAAACCAATATTTGTATGTTGAAATCTTAACCCCCAGTACCTCAGAATGTAACTGAATCTGGAGATAGAGTCTTTGAGGAGGTAATTACCTTAAAATTAAGTATTTAGAGTGGGTCTTAATCCAATATGACTGTTGACCTTATAAGGGGAGAAAATCATGATATGAATATTCAGAGCAAAAGGATCATGTGAAGACATAAGACATAAGAAGAAGATGGTCATCTGCAAGCCATGGAGAGAGAGGCTTGAGAAGTCAACCCGCTCAACACCTTGATCTAAAAGCCTAGGAACTAGAAGAGAGAAAATAAATTTCTGTTGTTTTAGCAATCTAGTCTTTGGTCTCTGTTTTGGCAGCCTTAGCAAAATAATACAACCATATCACCATACGTATGTATATACGTGTGTATATATGTTTGTGTGTATGTGAAGGATGTATATATATATATATATATATATAAACTTAGAAGGGATATATATATGTATATAAGGATATATATATATAAGTATATCTATATATAGGGATATATATGCATATATAGAGAGAGAGAAAGGGATATATATATATATATATATATAAACTTAGAAACAGATGAATGACAGTTTTCCACATATGTAAAGACTGCATATATATCAGGTTGACTATGATCTTTATTTAAAAATTTCTGAGAAGAACAGAAAGAAACTATGACGCTAAAAAAAAAACCACTTTACTCGTAACTTTTTGATATGGAGACAATGAACATTAATTTTAATCGGTTTCAATTTAATATTTAGCGGAAAGAGTATACTTTGTCGATAAATCAATTTTTCCCAAACGCTCTTTTCACTGCCTCTTTTACATCTTTGTTCCTTAAACTGTAGATGATGGGATTCAGCATGGGGATGGCAATGCCGTAAAAAATCGACACTATCATGTCCTGATCCAAAGAGTAGCTGGAACTTGGTCTCACATACATGGAGAAAACTGTTCCATAAAAAAGTGACACTCCAGTTAGGTGAGAACCATATGTAGAAAAGACTTTTCTTCTTCCTTCAGCAGAATGCATCCTCATAATGGCCAACAGAATGAAGCCATAGGAGACCAGGACAATAAGAAGAGTGACTATCTCAATGACGCCCGTAAAGTAGAAAACCAGAAGATGGTTTTTGTGCGTGTCAGAACAAGAAATGGCGAGGACAGGAGGGATGTCACAAAAAAAATGTTTAATTTCATTGGATGCACAGAAGGATAGGGTAAATGCTGCCCCCGTGTGCACTGAAGCATTCAAAATGCCACAAAGATAGGAAACAATGATGAGTGGCACATAGACCCTGGGTGACATGCTAACGGAATACAGCAGAGGGTTGTAGATTGCTACATAGCGATCATATGCCATTGCAGCTAAGAGAAAGCATTCTGTGGTTGCAAAAGTAACATAGAAAAACATCTGTGCTGCACATCCAAGGAATGAAATCGTTTTATTCTCTGATAGGAAATTGATCAACATTTTTGGGGTGACAACTGAAGAATAGCAGACATCCAAGAATGATAACACACTCAGAAGATAGTACATGGGGTTGTGCAGCCGGGAATCCCCAATGACCAATACAACCAGTCCCAAATTTCCTACTAGAGTGAAAAGATAGATTGCTAGAAAGAGCAAAAATAGGAAGACTTGCACCTCAGAACCACCTATGAAGCCCATCAATACAAACACGGTCACTTCACTCACATTCTTCTCTTGGATCATGTATAAATCTACATCTGATGACAACCCTGGCATTTCAGTTTTCATTTATATGTCCTAAAGGCAATGTTTTTGAAAATAGAACCCACCCAATTATATCCTCATGTTTGCTTCTGAGAGGGCATATTGGAATCCTTGGCAGTGAAAGAATAGGCAGGCAGTGATGAAGAAGTTGGGTCCAGGTTGATGTGTTACCCTGTATAAATAAGTAAAGAAATTATTTCATTCAGTTGTTTGATAAATTTGTCATGTTAAAAAAAAGCCAATTTACTTGGTTTAATTTTTAGTTTATTTTCTGTTAAATGTACTCCTTTCTGTCTTTATATTACATCATCTTAAAATTCACAAAGACAAATGAATATACAAATTTTTAAATCACATAGTATTATAATAGAAAGTACTACACATCTGAGCACTAACTCTCTATGGCATGCATGAAATGCCTCTCCTTAATGTTCATAATTTGTAAAATGGGAGCAAATACACTTACCTCACAAGATTGGCTTGCAATAAATGTGAAAATTATTTAAATCTTAAAATAGTCCCAGATGGCTAGAAAACGTGATATTAGACTTACTTTTCAACTGGTTGTATGAAGCAATCTTTTCCAACCAAACCATTTAATACCTTTTCTGGCTATTTTCCCATTTCATTAGAACTTCTGTAACAGTGGTGAACAGAACAATAGATGTTATTCTGGAGGTAGATACAGCTTGTTTGCAAACCAAGATAGAGCATTGTTTTGGTTTGTTTTTTGGTTTTCTTTCTTTGAAACACATAACACTAAGTTGTCCATTTTGTCCTCCACAATGTATTATCCCACTAATATTTTTCAAATTTTAACCAAATACCAATATAAATTTTTTCTCTATACATATACTCATTACCCTGCCAAGTCCTTGGGTATACTTTTGGGAAATATTTCTGTCAAAATCAATCATCGCCATTCTTTAATATAGTTTTTTTAAGAAGTGTCTAGAATTTCTATAAAATAAATATCCCCTAATAATAGATAATATATTGTTTATAGAAGCTATTGCTAACAGAATAAAATCCATATTTAAACCACAATATTGTGTTTTATTTCTAATATGTTTCTGTATGCTGTTAGACTGTTTCTTTTCCAGTGGGGTATAAAGAAAGGAAAGTGCATAGCAAACAAAAAGTTAAAGAGTCACTTGTATCTGGATTGAAAACCTCCATCATTGAAACATATTTAAATATTGTGTCTATTGTATTTAGGAGCAGGGTTTCAGCATGATGAGTCGTGTGTTTCCTTCAGCTTGTCATGGACCAAAACGTATTTACAGGAGAGAAAAACCTGCCGAGCACAGGGCCTGGCTGAATCCAGTGACCTACAGACGATTTACATTCCTAACGGGGAACACACTGCATTCTGTCATATTGAGGAGACCGCGCAGCAAGAAGAGAAGGAGCAACTATCGCGAGAAGGAAAAGAAAGCCGCGTGGCTTATTTTTCCAGGAGGGCCTCCGGTTTTATGTGACAGATTTTCCTAATGCATAGATTAAATAGCTTTTTAAGAGTGGGATTATGAACAAAAAGCCTCATTTAATCCTTACAGAATTCTAGAGTAAAAATATGTAATTAAGCTAAATATTGACATCTATTTTAATTCAGACAACTCACATTATTCATAACTCACATTATGAGTTATAACTCAACTGAATTATAATAAATTCTAATTTAGTTTGGATGGTTATATTAATAAAATAATATAAATCCTCAATTAATAACATAAAACATTGATGTATAGTGTAGGCATCACAAAAAATATATTTATGTTTACAGATTTCCTCATTTTCTCTCTTTCTTCCCCCTTCCTTCTCTCCTTCCCTCTCTCTCTCTCTCTCAAGAATACATGGATTAAATACAAAAATATGTATTAAATTGAGTCAGGGACCAAACAGGAATTAGGCAGATAGGAAGAAACAGAGTGAAAAGACATAACCCGATGTAAGCAAATTTTGAAAAACGCACCAATAGGTGGTCTACTAAAGGGATTCATTGTAAAATACATGTTAACTGACATACACAGGGAAATTTCAGCTACATTACAGTTCTAACCTTTACTTAACTGATGTGTTCGAGACCAGACAATTGTGAAAGATTAAGAACATTATATTTGGACACTAGAACCCTGTATTAAAATACTGGATTTAGCACCTGTTGAAGGTATGACCTTGGAAAAGTAACTTTATTCTTTGAAAGCAAAGAATAACTAAGATTGTCCAAATTTTCAGGAATATCTTGGACACTATATAATCATGGTGTAATTTCAGAGTGCTTATTTATGAGATGCATTCAAGTATGTTGTATTGAAAGTGTTAATTTTAAGTGAAGGGTGCATATAAATGAAATAAGACATTCAAATTTTATTTAACCACAACAAAATAAATAGGGAGTTGTAAAATCAATTTTTCATCTAAGCATTGAGCAAGGAACCAGCTCCAAACCAGAAGCTAAGTATTTTTTATGTTAGCTGTACACGTTTGTTATATGACCCTTAATATGTATTAAGATACTATTCTCATGAGATTAAGGCCAGTGAATCCCAATATTAAATGTTATCAGGTACCTTAAAAATGTATGTTTGTTATTACATTCTGACTTTGGCATATCAGTAAAATAATAATATGTTTTCTTAAATTCCCCTGATAATTTGGTCCATTATAAATTTATCATAACTCTTGATATCTCTGATCTTATTTGTAGGGCAAGAAAGTGGTTTATGAATAGAGATATGTTTTATTCCCAATCGTGTCCCATTAGGGCAATTATCCACTTCACTGTAGGGAACCGAGGAAGGATACACAAAAAGTATGGGGTTTATTTACTTCATCCAAGGTGTTCTTCAGACATGCATTTCTGTCAACTAATATTTAAGGAAATTGGAACTGAATTTGTTTATATTTAGTTGATTTCACTTTAAAAGCTAGAGGCTAGAAAGACGAAAATATAGATCCCAAATTTTTAACAAAACGTGATCATTCTGGAAAACTACAATCAGTTCCTTAAACCTCAGGAGAACAGTACTACAAGCACTAAGCTTGAGAAGAAGGAAAGCTAAGACAGCAGCTACCACATGTCATTAAGTGGCTACTAGAGGGTAGAAATTTTGTTTACATTATTTTATGTAATCTATACAGTAACCTGCAAACTAAATCATCCAGCATTCATTTGTAGATGAGAAAACTGAGGACCAGCTACACCTATAAGTTGACCAAACTCACTTAATAAATCTCTAGTAGAGCCAGGATTCAATCTAGGGTTTCTCTGCTGCCACACGTTAAGCTATTTCCACTTGACCATACTGCAGATTCATTGTGACATACCATAATTCTGGAAATGTTATCCCCTAGAAATAATGGAAAATAACATCCTCAAGTGTCAGAATTCTTTCATAAAGCCCTCAAGCTTATGTACCATGATATTCAAACAAAACAAAACAAAAATAAAGACTTGAAGTAGTTTCTAGATCAATTAGCTAAATGATAAAATAGGTTTAAAATTCATTTGTATGTTTCCATGAGAAAAATAATTATGATCCCCCAATGACATATACCCAGTGGCTGGTTGATAGACAATTTTCTCTCCATTTAATAATTTTTCTAAATTTTAATCTACTACCCTTATTCTGACTATTATTTTCCAACAAATAAATTAAAGCAAATTCCTAATTTAGAGCTCTATTGACGTATATGTTTTGGGAGTCTTTCCTATTTGCCCTCCTATTTTCCCTGGAGTTCCCTGATTTAATTTTTGATTCAATTCTGAGATAACTAGAAATGTCACTCTCCGATTCAAATGTCAAAACATAGAATGTGGTTTTACATTCAAGGTTATAGCTTCTAAAATATTTTGTAAGTGATATAACACTTTCCTCTTACCTGTGGAAATGAACTGCTCACTCAATTAAGGTGTGCTGTGAATCTTAAGCATTTGGACCCTTATACCAGGTTCTCCAGTGCTTCTTGAAGTCTGCAGGGATGTTCCAAGGAGGAAACACACTAATCGTCTTCTGGGAAAGAAAAGTAACAAGACGATTTTGGTTTTTTCCACAGTAAACAAGTGAAGAGTTCTGGAGCAATGAACCATATAATAAGACATGATTACAGAAATGCACTTTGGTTTCTAGGATATAGTGATCCCTCAGTGGAAAAGGAATACACATAGGAGTGGAAAAGAAATCTAATGATACGAACACAGTCCTAGCTCTGATACTAAATAACTATGTGCATTGGATCCATGACTTAAAGTCTCTAAAATCCAGTGTTCTCTACCTGGGAAAACAATCTGTTTACTTCACTCAAAATCCTGTAAACATGTACATAATGAAATAATAAGAAAGCATAACCTATGATGGAATTCATGATCACTTAATAAATATTACTATAACTGCTAAAGTGCTACGGTTCTAAGTGTGAGAGATACAGTTAAGCTCATTGAGAGTTTAATAGAGGAAATAAGATATGAACACATGAATAGGAAGTATTGACAAGGGAGATGGGACAATATACAGATAACTATAATATTTGATGTAAAAGAACATTAGATATTAGAGATCTGGAGGAGATCAAGGTCAGGCTTTTTGAGTAGTAGGGTCTTGTCTTGTCTTGGGGATTCCGCATACTAATCTATAGATTAGTACCTGGCAATGTACTTAAAGAATTTTTCAAAAAATTGTGAAAAATAGATGCCTGAGCCCTAAACCCTGAGATTCTAAATTAGTAGTCGGGGAGTGTTGGCCATGGAATCTGAATGTTAAGAAAAAGGCAAAGGAAAGAAAGAAAGAATAGAAGAAAGGAAGGAAAGAAAGGAGGGAAGGAGGAAGGAAAGAAAGAAAAACGATATGTGTAGATAGCCCAATTGCGAACAAAGTACCTATTATGTAAATGCAATCACAAATGATGTACCTATTCAAAGTAACCCTAATTAAAATTAAAGAGGCATTTTTGCAGAAATTGATAAGATTATTCTACAATTTCTATGAAAACACAAAGGAACTAAGGTAGTCAAACCAGTTATGAAAAAGAAGAATAGTGTTGAAGGATTCATATAATTTTATCTCAAGATTGGCCACCAAGTTATAATAGGCAAGAGAGTGTGGCCTTGATGACAAGATAGCCATCTAAACTTATGGAACAAAATACAATTTTCGGAAATAGATTCACATGATATACTCAATGGATTTTTCACAAAATAGCTGAAGAAAATCCATGGAAGAAGGATAGTCTTTTTTTAAAAATCACATTGAATCTGTAGAATAGCCTTATGTCACAAAAGAGATACGTTGACTCATTCTTTGCACCATATATAAACCTTGTCTCAAAATGAATCTTAAACCTTAAAATAGGATCTAATACTATAACATTTCTAGAGAAACATAAGACAGCATTTGTGTGACCATGAGTTAGTCACACATTTTTATATAAAACACAAAATGCATGAATCATAGGAGAAAAATTGTAAAATGTTCTTCATCACAATTAATTCTTCTGCTTTGTGAAAGACACTGTTGAGGGAGTGAAGAAACCAGCCACAGACTTTTACCAAAGATTTGCTAAACAGCTGTCCAATGAAGAACATGTATCCAGAATATATAAAGAACTCTAGAAACTCAATAATATGAAAAAAAAATAGATAAACAATAAAATAATGGACATAACCTTGAACTGATACTTCACCAGAGAAGATACACAGATGGCAACCCAGTGCATGAAAAATCTGTTCAATACCATTTTTGTGATTAGGGAAATACAAGTTAAAACCACGATGTGATCCCATACTCCTATCAGAATGACTAGAATGTTTAAAGGATGATAATAAATGACAGTAGCAAGTGCTGACAAGGGCACAGAGCAACTGGAGCTCTCATCCACTGCTGGCAGACAACACAATGGGGCAGCCGCTTTAGAAAGCAGTCTGACAGTTTCCTATGAAGTGAAACACACACTGACCACGTGACCCAGCAATCTCACTCTGAGTTATTTACCCAAGACAGGAAGGAAACATATGTCCACACAATTACCTGCATGCCAGTATCTATAACAGCTTTACTCACTCTATTCCAAAACTGGAAATACTCCAAATGTCCATCAACTGACGGATGGATGAACTAACTGTGAACACCCATCGTCTTGACTCATTCCTGAGCTTGTTGTTTTATGATGGACTTTCTGATATGTTCACAGTGGTTGTGTTGCCAAGAAGAAACTAATTTTTCACCAAATCTCGTATTTAGCAGACTAGTCTACTGTCCCCAACAAATTCACTGGTGATTAAGACCATTTTACTTAAAAATTATCTCTTATTTAATGATTGTTGTCCTAATACTATTTCCCTACAAGTCATTATAACCATCCTTGTTTCTTTCCCATTTATTTAGCTATCATGGTACTTTTTTTTTTTTCCAAAGCACATCAGCTAATATAGAGCAATGTATGGTAAGCCTCTGGAGAATAATTTCTAATGACTTTAGCTTATATTTTCACAAGCTTTACCCATTCAACACATTGATGTTACCTCTTTCTGATTTAAAAATTAACCTATGATTAATATAAGGACAGACTAAGAATAGATTTTTCACACAAAGATATTGTAGAGGATTTCAGGTGTAGTAGTGAATCTTTTAACTATTTCCACCCCCTAAACGAGTAGAGATGGAGACAGCCCTTAGGAGAAATTGGAAGCAGTTATCTGAACAAGGTCAGCATTGTGTTTTCATCTCTCTCTTCTGCTTCTGTACTGTTTTCCTGATTCTCTGTAGAAAAGCTTTGACTGTAGGGCAGAATCATAATAGTGACATCCCCAGAGTTTATACCTTATTCTTTACTAATGCAAAAATATGAATGCATCTTTGCATTTTCAGAGAAATAATATGATGTAGAGTTAACTATTTTGCCACAATATGGAATCACCTATTCTCCGAGATTTCTTGCCTGAACTATTAATTATTTTTGTGGAGAACAGCAATAGAAATTAAAATTAAGATGCTAGGGATATTCATTGCATTATTTTGCCAAGTCTTTCAAGTTGAGCATGATGACACTTGAAAAGAGAGAATCATTATAGTGCCCAAACAAATTGCAAGAAGTTACCACTAAGAATATCAAGTTTGTCTTTTTTTCCTTCAGCTGTTTCCCATTAAAATACTGGCAACTCATTTGGATTCATTTTCAATCAAACTGGACTGGTAAATGATGAGTGAAGCTTTTTTTTTTTTTTTAAATCTATCTCTCTTTTAGCATAATACTTGCTCAGATTGCTTATTTTGGCATAACCTTAATTTATCCAGCTAGTTCTTTCATTGCCTAAATAGATATCATCACATAAGTAATACCATCTAAATAAAAACCCCAAACATACAAATGAATTAAGGCGATAATTTGTCACTGCCTTTTTACCTTATAAAATGAGAATTATTGATGATCAAATGGCTATATATGGTGCTGATCTAGAGGAATAATGGAAGAAAACCTATGAAGAAAGTTGGTTTTGTAACAATTATGGAATGCCTCTGTTCCAGGTTTCCATTGCTGCATAAAAAATTACTCCAGAGCGTTTTAGTTTAGAATCACATCACTTTATTGTATCTCATAAATGTATGCATCAGGAATTCAGGCAGGGCACAGCTGTGATTATTCTGTTTCGTGTGGTGTTGACTGTGGTCACTCAGGGGTTTTCAGATGGTGACTGGTTTAATCTGGAATGTTTAAAATGGCTTCACATTTCTATAGGATGTGGTTACAATGGTGCATTAGAAAGAAAAAACTCTAGTTTTGGCTTATTTTTATTCGATTGTGGAAAAATAGTTAAAATTAGAAAAGGAACATTTATTAAAAAATAAATATTTTATAAATTTAAAGATTTATAAAATAATGAAGGTGTGTTTTCAGTTCAATATAGGTTTTAGAATAAATTTCAGGATTAGAGTAGCTAATTTATGTTAAATATGCAAACATAACTGCAGCTTAGGTAAAGTAGAGACGTCGATAGTGACTAATATCTAACTGATTTAGAATATTGTTATGCATTCTCTTAATCATGTGGATTTTCTAGGTAATTGATACCTGAATTTAAAATAGAACTACTAGATCACTAAATATTATTTCTCTAGATTAATAAGTGCTTAAACATTCAAAAGAAAGAAGAGTAATAGAATTTCGTGACAGCACACAGAATAAATATATGCTCTTTATACTTAAGTTTTCTGTTTGAGAAAAAATAGACAAATCTTATGTATTTCAAGTTATACATCAATTACCTAATCACCGAAAGTTGAGTTTGTATAATTAGAAATTACATTTTATGTAGCACTAGACATCATTTTATTTAATTAATGAGTGAATTTATTAATACTAAATGCGACCATTCTTAAAAGTGATACATAACGTTTGGATTTTCTGTTCTGTTGCTATTATTTCTTTATCCATTTTAAGAGTGATGATATTTATTACACCTGCTGTACTACTTTGATTTTTTTCAGAATCAAGCTGGGCATCATGTTAGGTGCACAGCCATTTAGTAAGATCTATATTGAAACTAAGTTGGAAGATAGTCACAGCTCTTACCTCTCAGAACATTTAGTGGCAAAGAAGGAAAAGGTACGTGATAGCAATTAGCCAAAAAAACAGTAAAGCTGAACAGGGATGCATACATGTAGGTATTAGAGTCCACAGAGTAGAGATAATAGTATAAACAAAAATATCGGCAAAGATTTTATGGAGAATTTGCAACTTCAGAGGTGAATTGTTTGGGATTTTTAAAACATTTGAGGATTACTATAAGATCCACTCCATTCCTACATTATTTATGTGATACATTGAGAGTAACTTAGAGAATATTTTTTATACTGTGTAGAACATTGAAAGTTCAGAAGAGTAAAATTTAGTTTTTAAAAATGACAACAATAACACCTATTTATAGACTTTTAAAATGCCAGAGCTTCTTCAAGTGTTTTACATATATTAAATGGTTTTATTCACATAACAAGCTGAAGTGTTGGAACAACTGCTGGCTCACTTTATAGTTTAGTAAACTGTGGCAGAGGGATATCAAGTAACTCACAGGAGGTCACACAGCTGGCAGGTGGTAGAGTGTAAAGAAAAAAACCCAGTCTTTCCTCTGTGTTTCTCCTTTACTCTCACACTGCTATCACACTCACACTTCTGACACCAGATGTGTGTGGATTTTTCCCCACAACAAGCAATTCTCTGTGAAACCAGCTGGGCAGCCTACAATTTAACTCAATTCTGACACTTTCTTCCTAGAGATAGCATCAGATCCCACAGGTTAAGGGCTCAGTCCCATGAGACGGTCCCCCATTTTAGATGCCATTTGCAATTGTAGGTCTCCAGGTTATCCGTAACTTCTGTCTGACTTGGCTACAAATTGGAGGTTCTCAGGACCACCCCTCCTTTGGATTCTAGTATTTGCTAGAGTGGCTAACAGAACTCAAAGAAACACTTTTTTACGTTTGCCAGTTTATTAAGGGATATGATAAAGAACACATATGAACAGCCAGATGAAGAGATATATAGGGTATGGTCTGAGAAGGTCCTGAGCACAGGAGCTTCTGTCCCCATGGAGTTGGAGTGTGTCACCATTCTGGTATGTGGATGTGTTCATCAACTTGGAAGCTCTCTGAATCTCATACTATTGGGATTTTTTGTAGGCTTCCTCACATACACGTGACCAATTATTAACTACATTTCCATCCCCTCTCCATTCTCTGGAGAAGTATGGGATGGGACTGAATAAATCGTGAACAAGCTGTTCATTGATGGTGCAAAAGTGGTGACAAACTTCTAGGGGAAGCAGTATGAATGGCAAACCGTTGTTATATAGCAGCCCAAAACAAACAAACAAAAAACTGGCAAAATTGATGCCTGCAATAACTTGGAAGAGATTAAATGTATCTAATGAACTTGTGGATCTGGCTAAGGAAATTTCCAGGATAAATTTTAAAGCGTCATTTTAATTGTTTTAGGTACCCATATCAGGAATGAAGAAAATATATAAGCTAAATAGAGAACTGTTCAGTTTACCAGCAGAATTTAGAGAAAATATAGAAGAGCTAGGACCCATTTGATTATGAATAAAACTGCTTTGTATCTCCAGTCTTTTAGGAAAGGATTAAATCAGGTGTGTGGTTGTATGACTGTGTGTTAACACTTCTGAAATGCTAAGGCAGTGCTATCTCAAACAGATAAAAAAGAATGTCTAACAATTTTAAACATATTGTCCTATAGTAGCCTGATATGTGCAAAGTAGAGAGAATTATCTTGAAATGATATATTTAAGTGGCTATTAGAAGATGTACTAAACCCAAATAAGACTCAGAGGCACCCACAAAGATTCTAAGGAAGTTTTCTTGTGGAAACACTACCAGCATGAACTAAAAGGGACTGAGACCATTCAAAACAAAAAGAGGTCTTTGGGTCCACAAATTTCTGTGGAGACAAAGGAGCTTGGGACAGCAGCTCATGTCCAAACACAAGCCTTTTCTATTTTTTTATTTTTTTTTTTTTGTGAGGAGGACCAGCCCTGAGCTAACATCTGCCAATCCTCCCCTTTTTTGCTGAGGAAGACTGGCCCTGGGCTATCATCCGTGCCCATCTTCCTCCACCCTACATGGGACGCCGCCACAGCATGGCGTGACAAGCAGTGCGTCGGTGCGCGCCCGGGATCCGAACCGGCGAACCCCGGGCCACCGCAGCGGAGCGCGCGCACTTAACCGCTTGCGCCACCGGGCCAGCCCCCAAGCCTTTTCTTATGGGGAAAAAAAAATAGAACTTTTCAGAGGGCAGAGACAAAAGGCCAGGGATTGAAGCCAAGAATAAGGGTTTGGAGAGCTACTCTCAGAGAGCAGACCTGGAACTACTCTGGAGCATTGCCTGCCCCTGGATTCAGGAGCCTTGTGACATGTGCCTAATATAAAAACTATTATGGAATTATAACTGTTGTATGTCCCTGTTCCTCCCATTTTTGAAGGGGAGAATCTGTTGTAGTTATCCTGCCTCATCTCATCACTGTATGTTGAATGTGTGTGTAGGTGGGATGGGAGGGAATATGTGATAATTTCTCTTAATCAGTTCACAGATCTAGGGATCAAGTGGAACCTGAAAAGCTACACATGAGGAGACTAATCCACATCTGGACATGATGCAGATCATGAGATCATGGACCTCAGGCCTTCAACGTGGATATATTTCTGCATGTGGGAGGGCGGTGAACACCAGAGAGCAAACTGCAGTAGATGGATATAATAATGACCCCTAATAAATCTTGCCAACTTTATCCACAGTTTTGTGTAGTCCTCTCTTGTGTTGACTCTGGGCACAGCTATGTGACTTACTTTGGCCAATGGAACATTAGCCAATGTGTCATAGGCAAAGGCTTGTGAAGCCCATGTACTTTGTGACTGCCACTCTCTTGTTGCTGTGAATTCTTCCACCACATGTGTGAGAAGGCCCATACTAGCCTTCTGGAGGATGAAAGAACAATGGAGAGTGTCCCCAGCCATCCAAGTTGAGGTCCAAACACCTGTGAAAGCCTAGAAAATACCACATAGAAAACAAGAGAGCCTTCCCAGCTTGACTCAACCAAATTGCTGAATTACAGAATTGTGAACAATTAAATGGTTATTATTTTAAACCAGGGTTTTAACAGATTTTTTTTTTTGGTAAAGGACTGGATAGTTAAGAATTTTGGCTTTGTGGGCCACATAGAATTGTCTCTGTTGCATATTCTTTTTTTTTCCAACATTAAAATTTGTAAAATTCATCATCATCTCATGGAACATACAAAAATATAGATCAGGCTGAATTTGGCTAATGAGACACAATTTGTTGACTCCCGTTAAACCAAAACTTTTGAATTAATATATAAATATATATAATGTTTATAAAAAGAAAAGTGTCCCTTTAGGTAAGCATTATGATTGTTTACCTAGAATATCGTACAGTATTTACAAAACAGCTACTGAAATACCTGAATTTGGCAAGGATATGCTATTAAATGTTAATCTGATGTCAATTATATATGAGCAGCAATCAACTGGAATGTGAAATTATAAAAATCAATTCAGTATACTTGGTAAACAAAAATATTGAATAAAAATCTGACGAAACATATGAGAATTATACTCACAATAATTGATATCGTACTGAGAGAAATTGGAGAAAAATAAGTGGAAAGATGTATCATTTTCATAGACTGCAATACTTGATATTGTTGTCAATTCTGCCTGAATTTATCTATAAATTTAATTGAATCCCAATGTAAAAATCCAGCAAGCATTTTATAGAAATGATATACCTATTTTAAAATTCGTATAAAATTGCAAAGGACCCAAGAAAGCTAAAGCAACTTTCATAAAAGAATAACTAATGTAGGGGAAGCACACTACTTGACTTCAAGAGTTACTATACATTTACTGCAATAGAAACAGTGGAGAATTGGTGAAACGATTAATATATAGATCAATGGAACAGAGTCCAGAAAAAGATACATATATGGTGAGCTGATTTTTGACAAAGATGCTAGGATAATCCATGTGGAATGAAAAGTCTTTTCAATTAATAGTGCAAGAGCAATTAGATATGTGACTAGCAGATATTTGGTCCTGTTCAAAACATCCACAAGACATTCGGACCATGCCCAAAGGCCTTGACATTTGGTCCTGTCCAAAATGTCCATGAGCATATTTGGTCTATGCCAAACGGTTTTGGACAGGAACAAATATCAAAGACCTTTTGGTGTGGACCCAGTGTCTCCATGGACATTACAACAGGACCAGATATGACCAGATATCAAAGACCTTTTGGCATGGACCAAAAGTGTTACGGTCCAAACCTCTTTGGAAGTTTTGGACAGGAACAAATGTCCTGCAAGGAGATCAAACAGCAGGCATTTGGTCCTGTCCACAATGAGATATCTACATGGGAAAAAAATAAACATCAAACTCTTACTCACATCATATATAAACCTCAACTCAAAATGGATTACACACTTAAGTGTAAAAACTAAGTCCTAAAAGGTCTGGAAGAAATCATAAGAGAAAATTTTTGTGATAGTAGGATAAGTAAAGATTTCTTAAGAGGATACACAAAGCATAATTTATAAAATGTGTATATTTAATTATACCAAAATTAACATCTCTTTTTGTTCAAAGGATGACATTAGTAAGATAAAGAAGAAAACTAGAGAGTGGAAGAAAATATTCTTCATACATATTTCTGACAAAGGATTTGTATCCAGAATATATAAAGAACACTTGTCATCCAATAATAATAAGACAACCCAGTAAAAAAATGAGCAAATGGACTGAATGAATACTTCATCATAAAAATGCAAATAGCCTATACCTACATAAAGATATACCCATTTTTAGTCATTAGAGAAATGCAAATCAAAACCATAATGAGAAACCACAACCCACCAATTAGAATGTTAAAAATTTAAAACTCTGACAACAACAAGTGTTAGCAAAGATGTTAATCTACTGAGACTCTCATACTCTGATGGTGGGAGTATAAAATGTTGCAACCATTTTGGAAAACATTTTGACAGTTTCTTAAAAGTTTATATATACACCTACAATATAATCCAACCATACCATTCTTAAACATTTATCCAAAAGAAATGAAAATATATGCCCCATCCCAAAACTTATTCATGAATATACACAAAAGCTCTATTTATGATAGCCAAAACCTGGAAACAACCAAAAGCCCATCAGCAGATGAATAAGTAAATAGATTAAGGAATATTCATCCAGGGGAGTTCAATGCTGCAATGACAATGAATAAACTATTGACATGTACAACGTAGATGAATCTTAAAATCCTTACACTGAGGAAAAGACTTCAGGATAAAAGAAAATATTCTGGTTGATTATAAATGATCTATAGCTAAAGAAATCTAATCGATCATCTTCTGGGGATGAGGGCGGGGGGAAGATGGATAGCATAGTTGCCCAAGGATATGTTTCAGGATAATGTGAATGTTCTGTGTCTTGCTTGTGACAATGGCTTCAAAAGTGTGTATATCTTTCAAATATCATTGAATTTTAAATCTTATTGAGTGCATTTTAAAGGTTGTACTTTATTTTACGTAAATTATGCCTCAATAATGTTGCTAACTTAAGAATAAAACTGTACTGAAAAATAATAACAACATTGCATTAGATTCAAATATACTAAAAAACAAACACAACTGAAATACATAAATAGATACCACAAATTATTCTGTTATGTACTTTTCA
>CM053540.1:13815448-13850988 GCA_028646465.1 Rhinoceros unicornis | reverse complement strand
CTGAGAGCCTTCCTCTTTGAAAACTACTTTTTCCTTTTCCATCATCTATGCCTTTTCTGTTTTTATTCCTTTCTCTGCTATCTTAACCCTCACCCATGCCCACCATCTCTCCTACTGAACTGGTAACAAATACCTCCTCTCTCCCCACAACGCTTCCTCACCTACACTCCTGGAAAGAAAATGTGATGAGCATGTAAGTGAATAAATTAGCATTTGAGTGTTTAGACTCTACATCAGGCAACTTGCTGGACTCTGGACCAGAGCACATTGATAGAATGCACAGTCACCAGAGAAAATGTAACAGCGTGCTTGATGTGCTGATGTGACTGATCTCAGATGAAGAAATGGAACATTCTTCCCCATCACATGCTCTCACTTCACAATCTCCAAGTAGTATCTCACAGAAACCCCAATTGTAAGGGACTTGAAAATTCATCAAATTTTATGTTATCTATGTTTTACCACAATAAAAATAAATAAATAAATTGAATTTATTCCCCCCCCCCCCAAAACATCTTCTTCCCAGCCAGCTCATTTTACAAATGAACACTTGTGGCTCAAAGACAGGAACTGACTTGCCCAATGTCCTATGTCTGCTTAGAGACTTTGCACCTATTTCCAGCAATATCACCTACCTTTAGGTCAGAAAATCTGGTGTGGTTTTGTTCTGCTTTAGAACAAGGAATTGGATCAGATGGATCTCAGATGCACTCAAGTGCCTCCAGTCAGCATGAAGTTAGCCACTCTGCTAGAACAGATCATCACTTGAGGAGATGATCTGGTTTGGGAAACTGGGAGGGATGGAGCGTTGGATTCCTCTCCGGGAATCCTAGTCCCTGAACAGGCCAGGTGCTTTGGCTAATGTTACCCACTCAGTTGATTTTTCACTGGAAACTCTCAATGAGCAAAGTCAAGGTCATGCTCAGCTAAGCTACTCTGAGAATAGAGCTGAAAAGACTTACAGATCTTCTACTCTGACCTCCTCCATTTATAGATGAGGTGAACAAGGCTGAAAGAGGTTAATGGGATTCTCAAAGCCACATACAATTTATATTCAAGTTACTAACCCAGAAATCAGTGCTCTTTTAACAACACTAGTCTATTTTCTGATGGCTTGGTGGTTGCTACTGCAATTCATAGATCAGATCTTGTCACTAAGAACAAATCACCAGTGTTTCTGGGAGCTCTTAGAAAACAAAGTAGATAATGGACAAGATGAATCTCAAAAAAAAGGAAGACTCAGGGGATCTGGATCTCGGTTTATATTTGAATTTATAATATCTAAGAAATAAAAAATGCGACAGGAAACAGCAACCTTAGAGATTTTAAGATCCTGATGTTGATGTAGAAAAACTACTTGCCCTCTGAAAGTCCAAGAGTTATGATTAAATGCTTAAATCCTTGAACTATTTAAAATAAATTAAGCCACACACTATAATCAAGGGAACAAC
The DNA here is from genome assembly GCA_028646465.1 of Rhinoceros unicornis. Lineage (NCBI taxonomy): Eukaryota > Metazoa > Chordata > Mammalia > Perissodactyla > Rhinocerotidae > Rhinoceros > Rhinoceros unicornis. The sequence goes on along the minus strand of CM053540.1, from coordinate 13,849,537 downwards.
TTCCCCATGGAATTTCTTTTTTCTCTGGTGAAACTTTGCAATAAAACTATGACTTTGGAAATGTTAAAAGCCTGTTTCAATTAGTTTAGTGAGATTTCTATAAAGTTTTTGCATCCAATAATGATATGTTAAGGGAAGAAAGTTGAAGTAAAGACATAAAGGGAACTTTTTCGAAACTGGACTGGAAGGAATGAAAAGAGGAGAAAACGAGGACTGGACAGGGAACCAGGACACTGGGCACCAGCTCTGGTTCAGTAATTGATTAACCGTCTGACTTAAGCCATGTTGTTTCACCTCCCCACTCCTCACGCTCCCCTGTTTCTGCTTCTATATAAATGACAGAGTTGAGCTAGACTATCTCCATCGTGCCATCCTTCTTATACTCATGGATTCATGTGTAAGCCACTTAGGAACCCAGTGCCTCAGCCTTCTCCATCAATAATGATAGTGGTAATAATAATGTAATCTAGTGAGAACTTCCTAAGAAAGAGATGTCATTCATCCATCCATTCATTCACACATTCATTCAGCAAATAGTATTGGATCTTTCATGTTCCAAGCACTCTTCTAGGAAGTGGAGATTTGGTAGATAAAAAACAAACTCCTTAGACTCATGGAGGTTACAACCTTCATATCCCCACCAGGACATAGTGGAGGTGGAGCAAAATAATGATCAAATAAAACTTGATATGCAGGTCGGATAGCAATAAGTCCTATGAAGTAAAATAAAATAGATTAAGGATGACAGTGAATGCGTCTGGAAATAATTTCATAGAGGGTAATAATGAAAGGCCATCTCTTGTCAAGATCTCTGTCTGCTGTCTTGAGAAGAAAGAAGGGGGAAATGCAAGAAAACCAGTTAGGAGACCATCAAATAATCCAGTCAAGAGATGGTCGTGACTTGGGCCAGGATGGTAGCAGTGAAGATTTTAGGAAGTGATCAGATTCTGGATAAATTTTGAAGATATAACTGACAAGATTTGTTGATGTTTTGAAGGAGAAGAGAAAAAGAGAGGAATCAAAGATACAAGCAAGGTTTTAGACTTGAACAATCAAAGTGAAACATCAGACAGAGAAAGATAAATATTATGTTATCTCACTTATATGTGGAATCTAAAACAAAACAAAACAAAACAACAATGAAGTTCATGGATATACAGAACAGATTGGTGGTTGCCTGAGGTGGGTAATGGGGGATGGGTGAAGAGGTTCAAAAGGTAAAAATTTCTAGTTATAAATAAGTCGTGGGGATATAATGTACAGAATGGTGACTACAGTTAGTAATACTGTGTTGCATATTTGAAAGTAGCTAGGAGAGTGGGTCTTGAAAGTTCCTATCACAAGAAAAAACTTTTTCTGACTATGTATGGTAATGGGTGGTAACTGGACTTAGTGTGTTGATCATTTTGCAAAATATACAAATATCAAATCATTACATTTTACACATGAAACTAAACTAATATAATGCTACGTCAATTATATCTCAATTTTAAATAAATATATATATGTATATATAAATATATATGTAATAGACTTGAGCAATAATACCAGAGTCGCCATTTACTAAGGTACGAAAGGCTGTGGGAGAACAAGAATAGCAGAGGATAATAAGAATTCTGTTTTGGACATTTTAAATGAAATTGCCTTTCAAAATTCCCAATAGATTTTATCAACATGGCGACACAGGTTATTCCCAACTTCTGTCCTCCTCACAAGAAGACCAACTAGCAATTATCCATAGACCAGACACCATTGTGTAAATCTCAGAACCCAAGGGCGAGACTGAAACATCCATCCCTGGACAACAGAGACCAAGAAAGGTTGCTTTAGAAGAGTAAGATGAGCAGTTTAACTGACTGCACCATCCCTCCCCCAAACTATCACAGCGCTGCACTGAGAGGGCCTCCTAGGCCTACAATTTCTCCAGCAAGAAAAAGAGAACCCGAGGTGGACATCCAGCTTCTTCAGCATTGTGGGACACTTTCCAGAAAGCGCCGTCAGGTCTGACCTCATGAGAATCACCGTGTGAACCTGCATAGCTCAACCACTGGGGATCAGACAGAGAGGAGAGGTGGGGCTAACAGCAACCTATGGCACACAAATGTCCTACTAATAAATATAAAGTTGTTGCTACTTCTTGTTCACTAATCCAATAGCACAATGTCATCAATATAAGGGATCAGTGTGATATTTTCTGGAAGGGAAAGGTAATCAAATGCCTGTGAATCAAATTATGACATATGTTGGAGAATAGATACACCCCTGAATTAAGACAGTGAAGTTGTATTGCTGGCCTTGTTACCTGAGAGCAAACTTCTTTTGGTGGGTCCTATGGAAGTGGGTGAAGAAGAAAGGATTTGCTAGATCAGTAGCTACATACCAGGTACCAGGGGATATGTTAATTTCCTCAAACAATGAAACCACACCTTGTCCAGTGGCAACAATTGGAGTAACCACCTACTTAAGTAATTCTCTGTCATTCTCAAAGGTCCATCAGTCTTCTGCAGAGGCCAAATAGGAGAGCTGAATGGAGATGTGGTGGTAATCACCACCCCTGCATCCTTCAAAGCCTTTATGGTGGCACTAATCTCTTATTTCCCTCCAAGAATGCAGTATTGATTTGGGTTTACTATTTTCCTTGGTAAAGGCAGTTCTCATTGCTCCCACTTGGCTTTTCCCACTATAATAGCCCTCACTCCACAGGTCAGGGAAGCAGTGGTGGGCTTCTGCCAGGTGCTGAGTTGATCTATTCTAATTGTACATTCTGGAACTAGGAAAGTAACCACAGGATGAGTTCAAGGACTCACTGGGCTCTCTGTAAATGGACCAGAGGTAAAACTCCATTGATCATCTGGCCTCCATAAGCCCCTACTCTGACTGTTGGGCCACAGTGACATTTTGGGTCTTCTGGAATTAGTATCAGTTCAGAGTTAGTGTCCAGTAGTCCCCAGCAATCTGATTATTCCCTTTTCACCAATGCACAGTTCCCCTGGTAAGGGACCAAAGGTCACTTTGGGGAAGGCTTGGAGAAAGATTAAGGGTTTAAATATTTGATAGTATACCAGGGTCCCTCCTCAGGATTACCCAGCCTCCCCTTCATTACAAGATTCTAGGACTGTAAACTGGATCAGTCCAGGAATTGATTGAGGGACTATGACTCTCCGTTTTTGTGATTCAAGTTAGACTTTTGGTCCCTTAACCTAGAACTTTTCTGCTTATGCAGATCTAGTCAGAATTTAGTGAACTTCCTATCTATTTCACTTCTAGGAACAGCATGACCGACTAGTAAATGCCATGCTTGTTCATAAGTTAGATGATTCTGATTGAGTGTTTGAGTCAGCTGTCCTAAAGGGTAACCATGTCTCCTTGTTTCTGAGGTTGAGTGTCTTTAATTAGCCCCTTCCAACCCAGCAATCCCAACCCAACTACTACCATTGAAATTAGGATTCCTAATGCAGTGACTGCAGTTCCCACTGTATGGTCTGGACTAAAGGAGTGATCACAGAGTTCTTCAAGGATGCTGGAGCTCCCCGCACAAATTTCTTTCTGAGTGCTGGTGAAAGCTATGTCTTTTGCACACTCGCAGTGTGGGTAAGTAGATCTTAAATGACAAATCTCTAAAATTCCAATCTAACTAAGACATTAAATCCCTTTCCTTACATTAAGCCAAGGCAAGTTAGACATTACCAATTTGTTTGGTGTTGGCCACCTTTTGCTCCATGTTTCAGTCAAGTAACCAGAGTCCTTTCTAACTCCCTGGTCTGCCGCATGAAATGCAAAATATCTGCTTAGTAGGTCCATACCAATAAATTTGGCCTGATCCAACTTTATATCCCTTCCTCCATTATCCCGCACTCTTAGTATCCATTCCCACACAAGTTGCCCTGATTTCTGCTTATACAAATTAAAAATTCATGTAGTTCTTTTGGTGTGCATTGCATCTCCTCATTGGGTCATACTTTGTCCTGTCCTTTAGGGGCCTGCTGGAACTTGTGTCTAGTTATAGGTCTAGGAGCAAAGAGAAATGATAAGGGTGGGTCCTGATGAGAATCACCATTGTATTGCATGACAACTGCCTCAGGGGAGGCCTCTACTGTTTGCTCAGGCAATGCAGGGTTAATCCCCTCGGATGAGAATGATAAGGCTACTGCTACTAGCCAAGTAGATATAAGAATTTAGGGATCAATGTCTCCAGCTTGATCAGTCTTAACACACATTCGCCTTAAAATTTTCATGATCTTATTTTTCCCAGTCATTGTCCTCCCTTTAACAGGAGACACTCTACAAGGTTGGTTGAGAATTTAATTTGTGTTGTAAGTCAGTCACCTGCCAGATGAGATTCTGGATTTTGTGTTAGGCAATCTCAGCCTTGCAGCTATAGGAAATGAGTCTCTTTCAGGTATGTATTAAGCTGTGACTACAAATAAGAGAATATTCTCTCTCTTTTCAAGTATATGTGTAGCATTTATGAAAACTTCCATATTAGTGAAAACTAAGATCTGAATGAAGACAATTTAAAAATTGCACTCTTTTTAGAAACGAATAACACATTTTTAAACCTCTTAAACTATTCCATTTAGACATTTAAAAATAAGTTATTCAAGCAGTCCTAGGTCAAAGAGAAATAAGAAGAAAATCAGAAAGATTAACCTAAAATATGTGGGATGCCACTACACAGTGTTCTTTGGAAAATCCATGTCCAATTCAGAAAACTAGGAAAGAATAGTACATAGATCAACAGAAAGAAGAGGAAAAATTTTAAAGGGAAAAAATTAAACTAGAAAATCTAAGCAATAATTAACATCTAAATAAAAAAACTATCTCTGTTACAAGTGTCCTGTAATTGAATTAAGTAAAATATTTTTGACAGTTTCCTACCTAAAATATTCATTAATTTAGAGAATATTTACTGAGCAATAATACATGTCTGACACTGTCCTAGACTCTGGAAAACAGAGTAGAGAATAAATCATATATAAATTAAAGTGAATACTATGTGAAATAATGATATGTGCAATGGACACATACAAGAAATAGAAGGAGAAGCAAAGTAGGTAAATTGCAATTGTCATAATGTAGTCAATGAGATCCACGCTGAGAAGAGGCATTAATTGGAATGAATGATGTGATTAGAGGTGTGGACAGCCTTGCAAAGAGAAGAAAAGAAGTGCAAAAAAATTGTGAGGGTAATATATTGTGTAAGAGATGCTCCATATTTGTATGGTTGAGGTGTTATTTAAACATAATAATCCCTAAATGGGATTTCCTAAGAATAACTCACTAAAATGGGAAATGTCCTTAGGTTATACTCTCTCTTTTAAGGAAATTGTGCTATTGCAACTAAAGGAATTTCACATTCAAAAAAATATTAATGATAATGAAAGGAAGGAAGGAGGGTAGAAAGGAAAAACACAATCACATGTAATTAACTTTGAGGGAGACATGTCCTTACAATGAAAACGAGGTCTGTTGGAAGCAGAACTAAACATGAGCATAAGAAAGACTCTCTTTTTTACACTGGTTCTTGGGCCTGGACCCTGAGGAGAGGTGGCATCTTCAAGGGCATCAGAGAGAGGTAGCCGTCAAAGAAAAACAGAGCCCAAGCTGAGTCAGGGCCAGCCCTGTAGGGAAACCCATAAAAACGGCTGGGGCTTAGTTGTGGGAAGAGTTCAATCTGCCAGGCACTGTACCTTATTCTCTGAATTGTGCTTGTCTTTTGTCATTCTTGAGTTTAAGTGTAATCTTGATAAATGCTAATGCCTAATATCTGTATTCTGTGAGGAAATAAAGAATGGATTCAGTGCCCATGCTCTGGATGAAATAATGAAATCATAAAAGGGGGAGAAAGGCACCCTCACAAACAGCATGATAATGACACCAGGAATTTGAACACACTCCCTGCGATCCCTGAACCACAGGCTGGTATTAGATTGGTGCCAATACATAGATCTAAGGATGGATCAGAGTGCTTTGAACTAGAGTCCAAACTAAGGATTCCGTGGAAAGTGCTACCGGAATATGTGAACTATAGTTTTGCTATCGATTAGGTGGTATTTGCTCCAACTAGTCAGATATAATCATAAAGTTACTAATAATTGCAACTATTGAAACCTAACCAATTTGAGTCACATGAGATGAAAGTTAATATTATACATTTTAAAGTACAGAATGTGTACATATGTGACCATGTGTATGTAAATATAAAATAATATACATCAATATTCATTTGTTGAAAACTAACCCCTTGTACCTTGGAATGTGACTGTATTTGGCAATAGGGACTTTGTGGAGATAGTTATTTAAAATGAGGTCCTTAAGGTGGACCCTAATACAATACGACTGGTGTCCTTAAAAGAAGAGGAGATAGGACAAAGAAATACATGGAGGAGTGACAATGTGAAGACACAGGGGTAAGACTGCCATCTAAAGCCCGAGGAGAAAGGCCTCAGAAGAAACCAACCATGCCTTCACCTTGATCTCAGACTCCAAGATTCTAGAACAGTGAGAATACATTTCTGTTGTTTAAGCCACTAGCCTTTGATACTGCGTTATGGCAGCCCTAACCAAATGATGCAACCAGTATCGGTTATATGTGCATATATGTACATATGTGTGTACATGTATATGTATATGTGTGTGTATCTGAAAGTGAATTAAGAAGCAAATAGATGACATAGTATTTATGCATGTGTGGCAATGGCACAGGTGGAGGTATGACTATGTATTTATCTACAAATAGCTAAGAAGAGTAGAAAGACACTAATAAACTAAAACAAAATATTTTTATCATTTTGATAATTGAGACAATGAATGTTATTCTTCAATGGTTTCAATTTAATGGTTAGCGTCAAGAGTATACTTTATTGATAAACCAATGTTTCCTGAACACTCTTTTCATCGCCTCTTTTACATCTTTGTTCCTTAAACTGTAGATGATGGGATTCAGCATGGGAATCACAATGCTGTAAAATGTCGACACTATCATGTCATGGTCCAACGAGTAGCTGGAACTTGGTCTCACATACATGGAGAAGATTGTTCCGTAATAAATTGACACTCCAGTCAGGTGAGAACCACATGTAGAAAAGACTTTTCGTCTCCCTTCTGCAGAATGAATCTTCAGAATGGCCACCAGAATGAAACCATAGGAGATCAGGACAATCAGGATAGTGACCATCTCAATAGAGCCCACCAAGTAGAAGAGTAGAAGCTGGTTTGTATGTGTGTCAGAACAAGAAATAGCAAGGAGAGGAGGGATGTCACAAAAGATATGTTTAATTTCATTAGATGCACAGAATGATAGACTGAATGTGGCCACTGTGTGTATAAAAGCATGCAAGATGCCACAAACATAGGAAGCAATGATGAGTGGCACATAGACTGTGGATGGCATGTTAACTGAATACAGCAGAGGGTTGTAGATTGCTACATAGCCATCATATGCCATTGCAGCCAAGAGAAAGCATTCTGTGGTCCCGAAAGTAGTAGCAAGAAACACCTGTGTTGCACATCCAAGGAGGGAAATGACTTTACTCTTTGACATAAAGTCTACTAACATATTTGGGGTAACTACTGAAGAATAGCAGGCATCCACAGATGATAACACACTCAGAAAGTAGTACATGGGGTTGTGGAGCTGGGAATCCCCAAAAACCAATACAATCAGTCCCAAATTTCCCATTAGAGTAAACAGGTAGATTGCTAGAAACAGGAAGAACAAGATGACCTGCAGTTCAAAATTGTCTGTGAATCCTTTCAGTACAAATATAGTAACTTCAGTGACATTCTTCATGTTGACACCTCATGGAACAAATTTGAAAATATTCAAAAAATTACTATTCATTTACTACAAAAAGAATGAATAATATTGTGACTAGGTATTGTGACTCAAGGGAAGGTGAGTTAACACCTCCTATTTATTTTTTCTATCATTTCCCAGTTGTAGATCAGGAAACAGTGACAAGACAGTAGGTCAAGTGTTCATGCCGCTCACTGCAGAATCAAATGGAAAATTCAGATGTTCACTCACCGGCTGAATTCACGTAATTTTTAAAACCATCACGCCAACGGATTCATTTGCCACTGTATTCTATTAGCTGTTTTCAGATTAAATCACATTAAAATACCAAGTCATTGACTGAAAAATAATCTCCCTCTGACATCCAAACAGGTCAGATAAAAATCAGTGTACAGAGCATTGGAAAGAATAACGGCCTTCTAAACCTTTCAGTAGTTGTGTAAAATGAGTTGCTATTGTCTACTCACCTGTGGAATGAGAACATTAATTTTCTTTTTACATTGTTGCAGTAAAATTGGAACACAAAATGTGTTAATAATTTTGAATCTTTACACTTATGTTAAATATGGAATGTGCTGAATTAGGTCAGTTCTACAGAACAGCATTCTTCTGGATTGCAACATTTTAGGAGTTAGTCTCTAAAAATTTTCTAAATCTATTATATCTTCTTGGGTGTGTCTGAAAGAAGAAATCAAGATTTTTTTCAGGTTGATTTAAGCAAATATATGTTTGAATTAAGCAATTATATGACAACTTATATTTCATTCAAATTTATTTCTCAAATACTATGACTTACATTGTCCTTTTTTTGATGAACACTTGGTCCTATTTGTTACTTTTGGATATCTAAATTCTATATGTTTTTCAACTCCCTCAAAAACTGGTGAAAAAAGGAAAATTATTCTGAAAAAATATATAATATGATTATTTCAAGGTATTATACTTGTTTAGGTATTGTTTATTGTGGATCCAGTGAAATATCATCTAGCTAATTATTATTTGAGTCCCAACTAAAGTCATTCATAAAAAGCAGCGATTAAAATACAACACCAAAAATAAACAATGTTTACACCGAGAGATAAAACTTAATATTTAACAGCAAAAAAGTAGAAAGAAATGGAAGAAGGAATAGCATGAATCTTTCCTGGATAATCCCATGGCTAAACAAACTAAGAATCAAACATATACTTGAATCCAAACTTTCAGTTATTAGCCCATAATATAGCACAAGGTGAAGGATACATCTTATTCAAGTTGTATATAATTATTATTTATTTAGTTTTTTATATACGCACCCACAGGAAATCTGAGTCTGTCCTGAGGGCACATAATCTGCTGCAAATAATATTCTGTACATTATTTAAATTCATAATGTAAGTCAGGCTCCAGCTTCAATACATTGTGATAGATCCCACCAGTAAGAGAAAGGTCCATTTGGATTAGAAATAGTGACGGGAAGAGAGGAAAGCACAGACCAGCAACCTTCTGGGAAAAACAACGTCAGGATTCCCTAGAAAAATTGCCAAGATCAGAAGACATTTTCATAGAATTTATTAGAAAGAATAAGGCAGAGAAAATTGGAAAGACTCATATGAGACACCAGAGAAGGCAGAATTTAGGTTGAATCCTATATATTGGAAGTAAAAGTTATAACAAAACAAATTAGAACCCACAAACCACATACTCTAATTAACCGAATAGTTTTGAGTGGCTCTATTACTATAAGATGCTTTTAAATATACCAGTTAATTAAAAATATGTTAATAACTTGACCAGAAAACCTCCAAATATGTATCTTTTTTATTTCAAAGAGCCGTGGGAAGGGCGACATGAATATTTACTGAACAGAGGTTGAGACAAGTGTGTATACAGGGGTGAAAGTGTTTATGTACATGAGATAAAAGCAGAAATAAAATACAAACTGTGATGAATATGAGGAAATCTTTTTTTAAATGTGACCAGGAGTCACAAGAAACAGATCAGCTCCAACACAATTCTTGACATCAATTCAATGACATGCCTTCAAGACAAAAAACATAGGATTTAGAATGTGAATGTATGTATTCATCAGCCAAGTTCATGATTAAAATCCATGTGCAATGTTAGACTTTCTCTCTAAAGTCTACTCCTCTTTAAATAGTAGTATACTTGAATGACCAAGCAGAAAATATAATACACAGCCAGATAGACTAATTACATGTGCAAAGCAATAAATATATAAATCAATTTCCTTTAAATATGTCAATTTTTATTTAAAAATTTAAGATGAACGTGTAATTTAACTTTTGTCATTAGATGTACTTATTTTTAAAACGTTAGCAAATATTGGGCCACAAAATTAATATAATAAAGAATTATTGACCAGAGCCTTGAGCCAGATATTTCATTCATTTGCTACATGTAATATACTTGTTATGTGATTATTAATACACATGAAAACATTATTCTATCAGATTAAATCCAATGAATCATGTTTTGATTATGATCTTTTTCCTCTAACGGCTCTTTATGTCTCTGGATTATTTAGACAATAAAGAATAAAGAAGTTTCATGAATTATACGATCTGTTAATACCAAAAATATACACAGATCACCAGAATTTCATTTGCTACATTTCGGTGAACTTAAGTTACTTGAGTAGATAAGATAGTGAGACTACAATGTTAAGTATTTCCACTAAATTTCTCTTGAAACAGACACTTCTACTAGATGCCAAAATAAAACTTATACTAGGTATAGATAAGTCAATATTAGAATACGTTGAATGGACTCAGACTTATAAAAAGAAAATGACTATATTTCTTGAAGAATTTAATAATATAACATCAACTTTCAAAGTTAATGTAAAGCCACTTTTAAAAATGACATTTTAATAGAAGGTAGGAAATTCCAAATATCTTTGGCTCAACATTGAAAGACTAAGTTTGCAAAGAAGGAGAGATAATAACAGCCGTGTATTGAGCACATGCAGCAGGAATAGACGTTTATGCACATGACTTTATTTCATCTTTATAGCAACTCTCACAGCTAGTAAGTACCAGAGGCAAGATCCAATCCCAGGTCTCCTTCATAGGCTATGCCCTTTTCACCATTTTACACTGTCTCCTATAATACCACGACTTCATTCTGTAACTGACTTCCCCACTTGCCACCCCCAGTGAAATAAAACGTTATTCTTGATATATATTTAGATATTTTTAAAACACTGAGCCTGGAGAATCATTATGAAATAGTAGCAGTATGAAGTGGCTTGTGCATCACAAAACAGCAAAATAAAAAGGTAATTGATTGTTTCTTCATTATAGCAAAATATAAGCCCCTAGATAGTTGAAGAGGTCAAATGTTTCTTGCCCTCCACTGATAAGTTTTCTTATTGTTCTTGCTTTACTCTGATCTATCTTCTTCCATCAGGAAAATGAAAGCATACGTTCAATTTGGAGCACTCTCATTTAAATTCAATTGTATCTATTTTCTCTGTTGTATTTATTCACTTGCAATAAGCATCAACTAAAGAGTTTAGTACTGGGGATTTCATAACATATTTGACCTTGATCTTTTAGGTTCTGTCTCCCAAAATATCCTGCAAATCAGCTGAAATTTTCTCTTACCTGTGGAAGAGCAAAAGCAGGTTTAGATACACTATGAATACAATTAATTTAAATTGTTTATATCCACTCACTCAACTTTTGGTAAAACCCACAGGAGATGCTCCATGGGGAATATGTCCCAATTATCTTCTGGTTCAAAACAGCAACATGCTGATTTACTCAATAATGAAAAAGAAATGGTTCTGTAATAATGCACTACATGCTGATATTTACTGACTAACCAGAGTCATTTGTCCTCTGCTTTAAAATGATGCTTTAGATTTGTATATCCCTAATGGGTAATGATGTTAAATATCTTTTCATATTGGCCTGTAGGCCATTTGTATGTCTTCTTTGGAGAAATGTCTATACAAATGGTTTGCAAATATTTTCTTCCACTCCATGTGTTGCTTTTTCACTTGGTTGATTGTTTCCCTCGCTGTGCACAAGATTTTTAGTTTGATGTGTTCCCACTTATCTCACTTTGCTTTTGTTGTCTGTGCTTTTGGTGTCATATCCATGATCATTGCCAAGCCCAATGTCGTGAAGGTTTCCCCTTAGGTTTTATTGTAAGAGTTTCACAGTTTCAGGTGTTATGTTTAAGTCTTTAAGTTAACTTTTGTGCATGGTATAAGATAGGGGTTGAATTGAATTCTTTTGCATGTCGTTATCCAGTTTTCCCAACATAATTTGTTAAAGTGAATTTCCTTTCCCCATTGTGTATTCCTGATACCCTTGTTGAAGACCAATTGACCTTCCATATGCGGGTTTATTTCTGGGCTCTTTGTTCTGTTCCATTCATCTCTGTGTCTGTTTTTATGGCACTAACCATACTGTTCACTTACCATAGCTCTGTAATAGATTTTGAAATCAGCTAGTGTGATGACTCCAGCTTTGTTCCTCTTACTCAAGATTTCTTTGGATATTTGGGGTCTTTTGTGGTATCACATGGATTTTTCTATTTCTGTAAAAAAAAATCTTGGAATTTTGATAAGGATTGCACTGAGTCTTTAGATTTCTTTGGGTTGTACAGACGCTTTAGCAAATACAAATTAAAACCAGAATTTAATATCACTTCACATATGTTAGAATGGCTATTATCAAAAAACTATATATATATATATATATAAATGGATTATTATTCAGCCTTAAAAAGGAAGGAAATCTTACCATATGCTACAATATGGAAGAACCTGTATAGCATTATGCTGAATGAAATAAGCCAATCACAGAAAGACAAATACTGCAGAAGTCCACTTATATGAGTTATCTATCTTAAATCTTAATTATACTTCATTAAAGTGGTTTTATGTATATATTTTAACACTAGATAAGAACTCCTAAGACATGGGACATAATCTTATATCATATCTCTGATACTGGGTTGGCACTTCACTTCTCTGAGGCTCAAGTCTTCATCCTAGAAATATAACTTATGTATACTGCAACAAGTCAGTATACATGTAAAGTATAATATGTAAAATTACATTTCTTGCAGGATACAGCACATGGATTTATAGTCATTCAAATTAATTATACTTCTATCTGTTCAAATTGTGAAGTGCTGTGATTAAAGTGAAAAAGATATAAATTTTGAATTTATTGAAATGGTTATTATTCAAGTGAAAATAAAAATACAAAATGCCATAAGCATGTGGAGTAGGAGACATAAAACATTTAAGGCTCTGTAAGACTTCAAACATCATGAGAGACTATGCTCCCTGAATACTAATATAGAGCATAATTTTAAGATGTGGTAATATCTATATATCTATATCTATACAGAAGTACATACACACAGCCTAGGATCTAAATACAGAAATTTAACATTGACAGACAAAGGAAGCCTATCAGAATTTTTACTTATCTTCAACTTTCTAGATGCTCCTGATGAGCAGTTGGGTTAGAAACAATAGATCTAGTCAACAATTTCTCACTTTATAGATAAGCAAATTGAACTCTGGAGTAGTAAAATGTTTTGATAATTATTCATTTATCTGTATGAAAATACTTTTGAGGGCCTACTATGTTGAGGAGAAACAGAAAAATAATGCCAGGGACTCGAAACACAAAGAATAGAAGCAAAGCTGACAAAGGGGATAGAGTATGATGTCGTGGTGAGGATGGGACACATTTTACATGTGGTACAGTGTATATCTCTCTGATGTTGTGACGATGGAAGCAAATCTGAATGAAGTGATGTAACATCAGTTGACATTTGACTAAACCCTCTACTATGAAAAAGAGAATAAAAGAAAGAAAACCTAAAATGAAAATTGGAGACATCCAGTTTCCAGTTCCATAGGTAAGGAGCTTGGAAGATGCCGCTCTGTCTTATCAAGAATAAGAAATCTCAACAGACTGAAAAATCAACAACTTGTTTTGGAGTCTTAAAACAGCATCATCCAATTGGACAGACAGACAGGTGAATACAGGGAGTCAGGCTTACCTGAGCAGAGACTCAGGAGCAGAAAACACCATGGGAACTGGTGCCTGGGAAGTAAACCTCAAATGTAACAAATTGCTGGAGTCTCCGTGTGGACAACCATGAGAGTTAAAAATTTGAGGGGGATCCAGTCGTAGGAGAGCCCCGCCAAATATTGTGAGATTTCCCTTCAGGAGCTTGACCAGGTTCCCACAGCAAATATCAGAGAAAATTTCCTTATGCTTCCAGCAGGGGGAGGCAAAAGGAATCATTGAAAATATGCAGAACATTCTGTTCTTAACAAGCTTTCCTCCAGGAGAAACTGGTAAACCAGAGCCTAGCTGGATGGGCTATTATCAGAGCCTAACTACCCTGGGAGGAGAAAATTACTCAACTCCAGCTCACTCTAGCCATCCAGTCCACCCAAGGGGGAAGAAAAATACTAAGAAGCACTTGTGGAGTTCACAGCCCAGAAGCATAGGCTTCCTAAAAGACTGAGACATGTCATAAGACTGTAGAACACTTCCCTAACTCCCACACCTCACCACATAATTACTAAAGGTCTATTTACAGCAGTTCCATTTATCCAGGACATCTTGTCTGTCTATTCAGAAAGAACGACAGTTCATACTAAAAGGCAAAACGAAGTTTAGTTTGAAAACGAAGAGGAAATTTCAGAATCAGACATGGCAGGGATGTTGGAATTAAATATCAGAGTGGGAATTTAAGGCAACCGTGATTAATATGCTGAGGATTCTAATGAATAAAATAGAAAACATGCAAGAACAGATGGGTAATGTAAGCAGAGAGATGGAAATCCTAAGAAAGAACCAAAAAGAATTGCCAGAAGTCAAAAACGTTGTAATTGTACTGGAGAATCCCTTTAATGGACTTACTAGTAGACTAGACATGGCAGAGGAAAGACTCTCTGAACCTGAGGATATATCAATAGAAAATTCAAAAACCGAAAAGAAAGAGAATAAAAATTGAAAAAAATCATAACAGAATATCCAAGGACTGTGGAAAAAGGAACGAACAAATATTTGAAACAATAACGACTGAAGATTTCCCCAAACTAGTGTCCGACACCAAACCATGGATAACGGTCCAGAGATAAGAAAACACCAAGCAGATAAATGCCAAAAATAATTATACATAGGCATATCACTTTCAAACTACAGAAAAGAAAGGATGAAGAAAAAATCCTGAAAAAAGCTACAAGAAAAGAAATAACTCACTTATAAAGGAACAAAGATAAGAATTTCATCCAACTTCTCAGAAACTATTGAAGTAAGAAGACAGCGGAGTTAAATAAAGAATATAAGAACAAAATATTTGATTATATATGCTTGTGTGTATATCTTATGCATATATATGCGTACATGTGCTTATAGATAAATGAAATGAATGACAGCAATGATAAAAGAGAAGGGAAGAAAGAATTGCAAAACAAAACATACTCATAACATATGATCCAGCAGTCTCATTCTTTGGTTATTTACCCAAAGGAACTGAAAACTTATGTCCACACAAAACCTGCACGAGGATGTTTATAGCACCTTTATTCATAATTGCCAAATTTGAAAGCAACCAGATATCCTTCAGTAGGTGAAAGGGTAAATAAACTATGGTACATCCAGACAATGGATTATTATGCAGTGCTAAAAAATGAGCTATCGAGCCATGAAAAGACATTGGGGAAACATAAATGCATGTTACTAAGTGAAAGGAGCCAATCTGAACAGGCCACCTACAGTGCGATTCCAACTGTATGACGATCCGGAAAAGGCAGAACTGCGGAGAAGGTAGAATGGTCACTGGTTGCCAGCGGTTCTGGGGGCGAGAGGATGAAGAGGCAGAACACAGAGGATATTTAGGGTGACAAAAATATTCTGCATAATACTACAATGATGGAGTCATGTCATTATACGTTTTTCCAGACTCATAGAATATACAATACGAAGACTGAACCATAAGATAAACTACAGACTTTGAGTGATTACGATGTGTCAATGTAGGTTTATCAATTTAAAATATATATATACCATTCTAGTTGGGGAATATTAATAATGGGTAAAGCTATGCATACGTGGCAGCAGGAGTTATATGGGAAATCTCTGTACCTTACTCTTTAATTTTGCTGTGAAATTGAAACTACTGTAAAGAAAGTAAAGTCTTAAAAAAAAGAAAATTGAGTAAAACTGACAAGGCAAGCGGAAGAAAATTATAGAAAATTCTCATTAATAAACCCAGAATTTCCCCCAAAACACTTCCTAAAAATAAAACTTACACACAACAACAAATTAAAAATGAGCAAAGAAAAAAGAGAAAGAAAAATAAATAGGTGACTACATTGACAAATTTATATCACAGAATACCTCTGCTAACTCCAAAGTAAAAATTTTTAAAGTGTCAAAGCACCCAAAAGCAGCAGAATCTTGTTGGAATCGGCACTCTCTTGCCAAGCACAGGATTTACGTGGAAAGGGAAGTATTAAAAGGATTTACCAACTTTGGGACCTAGAAATTTTTAAAAAGTACCACTAGAAGGAGAGGACAAATCACAGAGTGAGAATGTCAGCTCAATCAAGCTGGGAAAGTGGAAAAGCCTCACATGCTCCAAGTGGCAGGTGAATGACTCCCCCTCATGCACACACCCAGACTCAATGAGGGCTTCACAAACAAACTGTAGGGGACCAAAATGGTTGGTGCTCCAGGTCACTGAAGATCTCAGAAAGATGCAGCACATTTTCCCTTCCAAAAGGACAGGGCTTCACCTTGAGGAAGGAAATGCTGAGACAAATGTCAATGAGTAAGACAGAAACACTGAGAAGGAAAGTTTGAAATAAGGAAGTAGCGTTCTGGAAGATGGATATCTAAGAAAGTACTGTTACAGCAACATATAATGTCTAAAGTATAGAGTACCACTTTTGAAGGTAAGGTCTATCTAGTTATGGGATTCAAGGAACTCCAGGGAAAAGTGCTAATGAGTTAGGCTTAGCTCGGAGAGTCTAAGCACTTAAGACAACATTTTAAGGCTATGAAAACATGTAAGTGATTCCTTGAGCGTGAAACTGGAAAAGGTACCTTGACCTATGTCAACCTACATATATACCTTCTTATGACAGTCAGAATGTCCATCACATTTAAACATTAGGGCATTGGATAAAAAGATTATTGTATTCTAATAGTATGTAACTTGTAAATAAATAAAAATAACTGAACAATGCTCCAAGAGTTACTAAAATCATATAATAAAGGACATATAGCAAGAAAACTACTATGATAATTTAATATCTTAATATTAAAGATAATTTAAAAGAATAAAGTTTTATCAAAATCATAAAGTATATTAGAAATGAAATGGCTAGACATTAAAAGGATTTGAAAACATAATTAAGAGAATACAGAAATTAACTAGAAATAAAACAAAAAATCATAAATAAAAAATAATTTATTAAAATACAAGAGTGAGTGGTAATTGTTGAAGGCACATTTAAGGGAAGACAAGATAGAAAAGAGAGATATGAAGAAAAATCAATTTGAAATAGAGAAAAATAATTAAGAATTTGAGACTCTACAGATACATGCTAAACTATAATGTTCAAAATGTTAAAAAACATGACTAACAATATAAAGTGATAAATAACAAAAATTTATTAACTTTCTAAATAATAGGAGAGTCAGTAAGAAGATAAGACATTCAAAAAACACTTAAGCATCAGGGGCTCATTGAGTTTACTAGAAAATGTACAACAAAATAGGGTTTTTGTTTCCTTTTTAATTTTTATTGAAGAAAATATACATATAGAAAAGTACTTATGTCATAAGTGTGCAGCTTGATGAATTTTCAGAGTCTGAACGTACCCCTATGAATAAGACCAAGACTAAGAAGTAGAATATTCCCAAAACCCTAGATGCCTCCCTTATATGTCTTCTCATCGCCATCTCCTGTACAACAAAAATCTTCATTCTGAAGCAAAGACTGATGTAATAGCCAGTTTTAAGTGTTAGAGTTATTATGTTTTAATATGAATTAATAAAAAACCACCATTTTTGGGTGCCAGTTCTATGAATTTTGTCAAACTCATACAATTGTATAACTATAATCAAGTTATAGAATATTTTCATCTTTCTAAGAAGTTCCACCACACTGCTTGATAGTCAATTACTTGCCTTGAAGGTGCAGTTCTGGCAACCACAAATGTGTTCTCCATTTTCATATTTTTGTTTTGTTCAGAATATGATATAAGTGGAATCACATGGTCTGCAACATTTTAAATTTGATTTCCCCTTGTTAGCACAATATATTTGAGATCCATCCATGTACTTGAATATATCAGTAGTACTATTCCTATTAATGGCTGACTAGTGTTTCAATCTATGCATGTAACAGAGTTAGTTTATCCATTCTCCAGTTGATGTACATTCGGATTGTTTTCACTTTGGGAATCTGGTGACTACAGCTACTATAAACATTGAATCCAGGTCTTTGTGTACATCTATGCTTTCATTTCTCTTGGGCAAATGGAGCCAGATCGCTGAGTAATATGGTCAGTGTATGTTTCACTTCATGAGAAGCTGTCAGATTGTTTTCTAAGGTGGCTGCGCCATTTGCATTCCCACCAGCAATGGAGGAGAGTTCCAGTTGCTCTGCATCCTCACCAGCACTTTGTATTGTCAGCTATTATTATACTTTTAAACTTTACTCATTCTACTAAGTGTATGGGATCATGTTACTATTTTATGTGGCATTTCTTTCCCTAACATCAGATAGTGTTTAACACTTTTCCGTGGGCTTAGTTACCATCTGTGTATCTTCTCTGGTGAAATATTTGTTCAAGTTCATGCCCCCTTTTTATTCTTTTTCTTTTATTTTGTTTTAGAGTTCCTTATATATACTGGATACATGTTCTTTACTGGATAGCTATTTAGCAAATATTTTGGTCAAGTACATGGTTTTCTTGTTTATTCTCACAATAATGTCTTTCTCACAGCAAAAGATTTTAATTGTGATGAAATACAACTTACCACTTTTTTTCTCCTATGGTTCATGTATTTTGAGATTTATCTAAAAATTTGTGACTAAACCATGGTCACAGAAATGCCCTATGTTTTCTCTAAAAATGCTGTAGTATAAGGACATATTAATGTTTAAGATTCATTTTGTGAAAAGTTTTATATGTGGTAAAAACAATGATTCAAGGTTTCTTTTTCCATGGCATAAGGCTATTCTACATATTAAATATCAGTTTTTAGAAATACTATCCTTTCTCCATGAATCTTTTTAGCAACTTTGTCAAGAACCGGTTGACCATATATGTGTGAATCAATTTCTGAAGACTAGTCTGTTCCATAGATCTAGGTGTTTATCTTTTTACCAATATCTCTCTCACTGATTGAGATCATTAGCTTATGGTAAGTCCTGAAATCAGATTATGTGACTATTCCAACTTTATTCTTCTTTTCCAAAACTCTTTGCTTTTTCATATAAATTGTGGAATCAGAGTGCAAATTTCTGCAACTATTCATGTTTAATTTTAATTGAGGTTGCATTGAATCCATAGATCAATCTAGGATTGTATTTAACTAATAGATCATTTTCACACTTGGGCTACCTGCCAGTATTGTCTTTTTTTCTCTTTTTGTTTACATTCAGGTTCCATAACCAACATTCCCTACCTACTAGCTTATAATTTCTGAGTCTGAAGCCTAGGCATCCACGTATTTTCTATAATTTTTCCAAGATATTCTTATACACATAGCCAGCTGCTAGTCTGTAGACTGTTATGGGATCCCCAAGAAAAGACTCTATTACAATAACAAAATCTTTGACTTTTTTCTTTGCCATTTCTCTAACATTCTATTGTTCTATTACACAGAATACCACAGTTATTTTTATACTGTCCCATATCTCCTGTCAATACTTCCTATTCATGCTTTCATATCTTATCTTCCCTATTAAACTGTCAATGAGCTTAAATTTATTTCTCACATCAATTAGTAAGTGTAGCATTTTAAAATTAAAAAAAAGTATAATGATCTGTATTATAGGATTATAAATTCTCTCATAGGTTATGATTTCATAATATATTTTATTATGTCCATGTTTACAGGACAACATGAAATGCAGAATCTCTGTTTAGTAGGCCCACATGAATAAATTTGGCCTGATCCAACTTTATGTCCCTTCCACGATTAACCCACACCCTTAGTATCCATTCCTACACATGTTCCCCAGATTTCTGCTTGTATAAATTAAAAATTCAAGTAATTCTTTCGGAGTGCAGTGCACCCCCTCGTTGGTTATACTTTGTTCCTCACCTTTAGGGGCCTGCTGGAAGTAGGAGTCTGGTTATAGGTCTAGGAGCGAAGAGGGCAGATAAGGGTGTGTCCTGATGAGAATCAGCACTGTATTGCATGACAGCTGACTCAGGGGAGGCTACTACTGTTTCCTCAGGCAATGTAGGGTTAATCCCCTCAGATGAGAATGATAAGCTACTTCTATTGGTCAAGTAGATATCAGAATTTAGGGGATCAATGTCCCCTGCTTTATCAGACTCTCACCATACATTCTCATTAAAATTTTCATGATCCCATTTTTCCCAATCATTGTCTTCATTTTAACAGTAGACACCCTCCAAGGTTGAGAATTCAATTTGTGTCATAAATCAGCCACTTGCAGGGTGGAATTATGGGTTTTGTATTAGGCAATCTCATGTCTGCAGTTACAGGAGATAAGAATCTCTTTCAAAGAAGACATAGATAATTTGAGGTCATTTATATGGCACTTGAGATGGAAATTACTTACAACTTATAGCCAGCAGGTTTGTACTTCAACAATTTTCCAGACAGAAGGAGTATGACAACAGAAGGAAACATGGCTTGCACATAAGATGAAAAAACACCAAAATATAAAAATGAAGGTCAATATAACATACATTGGGGTTTTAATTTTAATTACTTCAAAAATAAATGTCTGAAGCAAAGCTATACTGATGATTGTAGGTTTAAACAATACATAAAAGTAAAATTGATGGCAAAATAGCACCAAGATTCAGAAAGAAGAATTATATGTCTATTACTCTAAAGGTTCTTACATTATAAGTTGTGGTGTATATCATTTAAGGTTTAATTTAATGATAAATTAAACATGCATATTATGATCCTTAGGGCCACCACACTGAAATGAGACAAGACACATATTACCAATATCAAGAATAAAAGAAGGAATATCAAGGCCGGCCTGGGGCTTGCCGGTTCAGATCCCGGGCGCGCACTGACGCACCACTTGGCAAGCCATGCTGTGGCGGCATCCCATATAAAGTGGAGGAAGTTGGGCACAGATGTTAGCCCAGGGCCAGTCTTCCTCAGCGAATAAAAAGAGGAGGATTGGCAGATGTTAGCGCAGGGCTGATCTTCCTCACAAAAAAAAAAAAAGAAGGAATATCCCTATGGGCTTCACAAATTTTGAAATGAAAGTAAGAAATATTATAACCAATCTTGCTAATACATTGAAGACCTTGACTAGTACAATGTTTATTAAATAAATGGAACAAAAATTGGGGAACTGTTATTCTAATGTGAAAAATCTCACCTTTCCCTCAGACCCGAATGTTGATAGACTGCTGGACCAACCCTCTCTAACCATGCAGAATTCGATGACCTCTGAGAGACAACAGAGCAACAACACAGCTTGCTCCCAGGATTATCTCATGAAAAAGAGCCACCCACAAACTCTAGTCAACTAAGCTCTGCCCAGTTATACCCAAGGAGACTTTTGTCTTTGTTGAGAAACTCTGTTTCTGAGTTCCTTTGTTACACCAGGATAGCCTGTACCCCAAGTCACACCGATTCTCTGCCTGACACCATTCCATCATCTGATAAATTTTTCTCTCCATTACTGAGTTCCTTTTTCTGCAAATCGGACTGTACCATTATGTTTGAGAAGGTTTAGCTGGTATTGCCAAAATCTCACGATCTTCTATTGGCAGCTCTAGAGGATGTCTGCCAGCAACATACACCTTTCAATGGCTTCTGGTATTTTATTTAATGCTTTCTTTAATATAATAAAATAATAAATTCTATTTTTTTTCAACTGTGATAATAGTAGTATACTTTTGTAGAAAAAACATCATATCGTGGAGTGGTGATTAGGAAGTGTAAAGAAGGAAATCAAACACCTCTACAACTCCTTTCTAGGACTGAGACGCATAAGGTTGCTGGGAATAGAATACAACTAGTACAGGCATGTACAATTTGTACATGGAAAAAAGAATGTTGGGGACTGGTGTAGGTTCCAGAGGAGATAGATTTCAGAATGTGGAAGATAATAAAAGAATACAGAAACAACAGCCTCAAAAACAACAACACCCAATTATGCTAACAACAGAGATAGAAGCCCTCTGGGTGTAAAGCTATGAAAGATGCACTAGAACAACCCTAACCCCCACACAAATCTCCCCAAGTGTATTGTAAATTTATTTCATTGCAACATGAGGGAGAGAAAGGCTGCAAACAAGTCTCACCCATTCAAAAAATACCATGTGAATAAAAGAAAAATATGTTCTAATTACTACATTGACAAATAAAAATGCATAAGAAAAATATACCACAAGGCAAAAATAGATACACACATACATGCACTCATACATACACACAAAGTAAGAAAAATCTAAAATATATTAATAATAGCATAGCATATATAAAATATAGACAAAGTTAGCAAATATATGTTTAAAAAATAAGAGTTCATAAAAAGAGTTGAGTGTGTTCAGGAAAAATTTGGGGAAAAAATCACTGTAGAAATGAAGATTAATCTAGAAGGAAGATAAGACTGAGTAGAATCCTGAATACTCTTTTCCTATATTGCTAAACTTGATTTGCCAGCATTTTCTTGAGGATTTTTACACCTATATCCAAAAGAGTTATTATTCTATTTACATTTTTTTCTTCTGATGTCTTTGGTTTTGGCATCAGAGTAATACTGATGCCATAGAATGAGTTGAAAGTGTTTCCTCTTCTATTTCCTGGAAGAGTTTGTGAAGGATTGGTGTTGACTCTTCTTTAAATGTTTGGTGGAATGCTCCAGTGAAACCATCTGGTCCTGAGCCCACTCCTCAGTATCTACCCAAGACAATTGAAAGCATTTGTTCACTTAAACACTTGTATGAAAATGTTCATAATCATTACGAATGACAGGCAAAGAGCAGAAACAACGAAAATTTCTATCAATTGCTGAATGAATGAAAAATATAGCATATCTGTGCAATCGATATTTTTTGGCAAAACATAAAAAGAAATGAAGTACTGATAGAGGCTGCAACATGGATGAACCTTAAAAATTTTATTCTAAGGAAAGAAGTCACAAAAGACCACATATCATATGATAAGATTTATATGCAATCCAGAATAGGCAAATCTATAGAGACAGACGGTAGAGTAGTGGTTCCACGGTTTGGGGCTGGGAGAACGAGAATGACTACTAGCTGCTACAAGATTTCTTTTGGGAGTGATGAAAATGCACATCTCTTTAAACATACTAAGAATTATATCATAGCCCTTAGGTATCTCTAAATATTATTTTCATTAAGTAAAAAAAGCTCGTGTGAAACTCAAAAAGTAAAAGTGAATAGATTCTATAAAAATACAGGAAGGGAAATAGAAGATAAGAAGAATATATAGGCAAAGAAGACAGAACATGCATATAGTTTGAAGTGTCAAAAAAAAAAATGAAGTCAAAGAAACAGAAACAAACAACACAAGCTATAATCAGGATTTTTTTTCCTGAAATGAAAGAAATTTGAAACTACCAATTGAAAGGATACAATGCTTTCTAGTTAAGTCACCAAGAAATGATCAGTACTGAATTACATATATATATTAAAGTTAATGTTTCCTATATAGAATCTGGACCAAAAGACATTGTTACTTTTAAGGAGTAGCAAAAGAGATTAACATCACATTTTTCAATAGCAATACTTCATGCCAAGATAAAATAGGAATGAGGAAACTCAACAAAGACAAACACAAATACAGGATTAAAAGTGGCCAAATGAACTTCAACCGTTCATTTTTAACATCAATATTTCTCATAGTAGGAAACAAATAGGTTGTATCTAAAAAAGAAGGGACAACGGGGATAATATTAGGGGAATTTATAAAACTAAATACATTCATAAAAAACAAAAATGGTCTAAAATAGTAATGACACAGAGAGTAATGAAGACAGACCACAAAGGGAAAGACTTCACATACGTCTGTGTGTGTGCGTGTGTGACTGTGTGTATATATGCCTGTATAAGTCTATGTGTGTGTATGACACATATTTGTAACATGAATATCATGACAAAGCCAAGACTAAATATATGATGAGCAATAATTTTAAATACACCTAACATGCCTTTAAAAGGAAAAGGCTTTGAGTACAATTTCATGAAAGTCAAATGTATTACAAAGTATTTCAGAAAGGTAAAAATAAAAATATGGGCACATATACATTTAGACAATATACATGAAAAGAAAACATTACTTGTAATTTTAATATTAGGAAATATGGAATGAAGGAAAAACATCAAAAAAACCAAGGATATTTTGTAATAATATATTGTAATTCACAATGAAGACTTAGCAGTGAGTGTTATCTATGCAAATAGTACTGGAGCAACAAATATCTCAAAGTAGGAAACTTCTCACAGAGAAGCAAAGACAGAAATAGACAGAAGCATTCAAACATTAGAAAAACTTATGACATTTATTAAACATCTTCAGAAAGAAAACATTAAATAGGATAAAAAAATTAAATGATACACTCGATAAGATTATTTTTATAGCCAAGTAAGTATCAAACTTTGACCACAAATAAGAGAAAATTATCTCTCTTTTGAAGTGTATGTGCAGCATTTATGAAAACTTCTTCGTTAGTGAAAACTAAATCTGAATAAAGATGATTTAAAAATTGCATTCTGTTTAACAACGAATAGCACATTTTTAAAAACTCTCCATTTCATTTAAGCATTTAAAAATAACTTATTAAACCACTCCTAGATCAAAGAGAAATAAGAAAAAAATCAGAAATATTGATAATGAAAGTATGGCAAAATATGTGGGATGCCACGGACACACTGTTCATTGGAAACTCCACATCCAATTCAGAAAGCTAGAAAAGAATAGTAAATAGACCAATAGAAAGAAGAGGAAAAAATTAAAAGGGAAAAAAATAAACTAGAAAATCTAAACAATAACTAATGTTTATATAAAATGCCAACTCTGTTTCACATGTTTCTTAATTGAATTAAGTAAAATGCTTTTGATGGTTTCCTACCTAAAATATTCATTAATTTAGAGAATATTTGTTGAGCAACTAATATATGTCAGAAGTTATACTAAGCTTTGGAAAATAGATTAGACAATAAATCAAATATAAACTAAAGTGTGTATTATAGGAAATAATGATGCTTGCAATGGATGCATTTAAGAAAGACATAGGAGGCGATGCAAGTAGGTAAACTGCACTCATCATAATGTGGTCAATGAGACCCTCACTGAGAAGAGGCGTTAAATGGAAAGAATGATGTGAATGAGAGTGTAGAGAGCCTTCCAAATAGGAAAAAAGAAATGCAGAAAAAATGTGAAGGTAATATATCGTGTATGAAATGCTCTATATTTGTATTCTGGAGGTCGTATTTAAATTTAATAATCCCATTTTAAGGAAATATCCTTACATTATGTTTTGAGGAGATTGTCCTACCGCAACTAAAGGGATTTTACACTCAAAAAATATTAATGATAATGAAAGGAAGGAGGGAAAAACACAACATATAATTAACTTTGAAGGAGACGTATCTTTGCAATGAAAGTGAGGTCTGCTGGAAGCCAGGCTGAACACGAGCACAGTAGAGACTCTCTTCTGTACCTTGGTTCTTGGGCCTGGACACTGAGCAGAGGTGGCTTCTGCAAGGGCATCACAGACGGGTAAGGGTCAAAGGAAAACAGAGCCCAAGCTGAGTCAGGACCAGTCCTCTAGGGAAACCCATAAAGAGGGCTTGGGCTTAGTTGTGGGAAAAACCCAATCTGCCAGCCAATTGTACCTTATTCTATGAATTGTGCTGGTCTTTTGTCATTTTTTAGTGTAAATACAATCTTGATAAATACTAATGCCTAGTCTCTGTATTCTATGAGGAAAGAATGAGTTTAATGTCCATGCTCTGGATGAAATAATAAACAAGAGAGAAATGCACCCTCACAGAAAGCATGGTAATGACATCAGGAATTTGAACACATTCTCTGTATCTCTAAACAACAAGGTGTGGTTAGATTTCTGTCAATCCATTGATCTAAGAATGGAGCAGAGAGCTTCGAACTGGAGTCCAAACCAATGATTCCATGGAAAGGGGTATGCTAATATGCGACCTGTGGTTTTGCTATTGTTTAGGTATTTGCTCAAACTAGTCAGGTATAATTATAAAGTTACTAATAATTGCAACTATTGAAACCTATTCGATTTGAGTCATATGAGATGAAAGTTAATACTAACATTTTAAAGTAAAGATTGTGTACATATGTGACTCTGTGTGTGTAAATATACATATAATATATACAGATATTATATGTTGACATATTAAAATCCTGTACCTCAGAATGTGAATGTATTTGGCAATACATTTTTTGTGGGTCTTTGTGGAGATAATTAACTTAAGATAAAATCTTTTGGGGTGGACCCTAATCCAATATGGCAGGTGTCCTTATAAGAAGAGGAATTAGGAAGAGAAACACACAGAGGAATGACGATGTGAAGACAGAGAGAGAAGACGGCCATCTACAAGGCAAGGAGAAAGGCCTCAGGAGAACCCAACCCTGTTTTCACCTTGATCTCAGACTCATAGACTCTAGAACAGTGAGAAATACATTTCTGTTGTTTAAACCACCAGTCTTCAGTAATTTGTTATGGCAGCCCTAACAAAATAACTCAATCAGTAACAGCCTATATGTCCATATATGCACATATGTGTGTATATGTATGTGTGTGTATATATATCTGAGAGTGAATTAAGAAGTAAATGGATGACACAGTTTTTCTGCATGTGTGAAAACTGCACAGGTGGAGGTGTTACACTATGATCTTTATCTAAAAATGTCTAAGAAGAATAGAAAGACACTAATAAACTAAATGAAACATTTTTATCATTTTGATATTGAGACAATGAGCATTACTATCAATTTGTTTCAATTTAATGGTTAGTGTGAAAAATATACTTTATTGATACACCCGTTTTTACCAAACACTCTTTTCATTGCCTCTTTTACATCTTTGTTCCTTAAACTGTAGATGATGGGATTCAGCATGGGAATCACAATGCTGTAAAATGTTGACACTATCATGTCATGGTCCAAAGCGTAGCTGGAACTTGGTCTCACATACATGAAGAGGATTGCTCCGTGATAAATTGACACTCCAGTCAGGTGAGAGCCACATGTAGAAAAGACTTTTTGTCTCCCTTCAACAGAATGAATCTTCAGAATCGTCACAAGAATAAAACCATAAGAGATCAGGACAATCAGGATAGTGACTATCTCAATAGAGCCCACCAAGTAGAAGAGTAGAAGCTGGTTTGCATGAGTGTCAGAACAAGAAATAGCGAGGAGAGGAGGGATGTCACAAAAAACATGTCTAATTTCATTAGACGCACAGAAAGATAGACTAAATGTGGCTCCCGTATGTACAGAAGCATGTAAAATGCCCCCAACATAGGAAACAGTGATGAGTGGCACATAGACCTTGGGTGACATGCTAACTGAATACAGCAGAGGGTTGTAGATTGCTACATAGCGATCATATGCCATTGCAGCCAAGAGAAAGCATTCCATGGTCCCAAAAGTAACAAGGAGAAACATCTGTGCTGCACATCCAAGGAATGAAATGGTTTTATTCTCTGACAGGAAATTGACCAACATTTTTGGGGTGACAACTGAGGAATAGCAGGCATCCAAGAATGATAACACACTCAGAAAATAGTACATAGGGTTGTGCAGCCGGGAATCCTCAATGACCAATACAACCAGTCCCAAATTTCCCATCAGAGTGAAAAGATAGATTGCTAGAAAGGGCAAAAATAGGAAGACTTGCACCTCAGAATCATCTGTGAAGCCCATCAATATAAACATGGTAACTTCAGTCTCATTTTTCATCTGAATTCTGTATAAATCTAAATCTGATGTCAACCCTGACATTTCAATTTTATTTATAGGTTTTAAAGAAATATTTTTGAAAATAGAACCCACCCTATTTTATCGTCTTCTTTGTTTCTTAGAAGGGCATATTGGAATCCTGGGCAGTGAAGGAATAGGTGGTGATGAAGAAGTTGGGTCCAAGCGACCGCATTACCCTGTTAAATTAAATAAATTATTTTAGTAAGTGGTTGACTAAATTCGCCACTTTAAAAACATGCCAATTTATGTTGTTTAATTTCCAGTTTATTTTCTGTTAAATTTACTACCCTTGGTTTCATACAGTATTCTGTTAAAATTCACAAAGCTGAATGAATGTAAGAATTTTTAAATGAATAAATATTATAGAAGAAAGTATGCATCCGAGTACAAATCTTAGATTTTCTACCATGTGCATCAAGTGCCTTTCCTTAATGCTCAAAATTATAAAATGGGAGGAACCATAATTATATCACAAAATTGGGTTGTATTTAAATGAGAAAAACAATGAAAAAATTATTTAATTTTAAAATGTTCCCATATGACTAGGACATGGAATAAGGTAGACTTACAATTCAGTTTGTCATATGGGGTACTCTTTTCTGACCAAAAGATTGTATATCCTCTTTTTTGGCTATGATCCCATTCCACTAGCACTTCTGGAACACTAGTGAACAGACAACAGTTGTTATTTTGGGGGCAGATGCACCTGCATACAAACAGTAAGAGAACATTGGTTTTGTTTTGTTTTTCAGTTTTCTTTCTTGACACACACATCACTACGTTGTCCATTTAGGCCTCCACAGTTTATTATACTCTCAACGTTTTTCTAAATTTAACTGAACGCCAACATAAAATTTTTCTCTATTCACATACTTATTACTGTTGCAAAGTCCTTGAGTGTATTTTTGAGATGTATTTCCATCACATATAAACCACAGCCATTCCTTTAATATATTATAGTTTCTTAGGTAGTCTCTAAAATTATTATGAAAGAAAAACCACCCAATACTAGACCATAAAATTTGTAAATGCTACTGCTAAAAGAATAAATTCACTATATAACCACAAAGTAGTGTTTTATTTCTGGTATATTTGGTCATCAGACTGTTTCTCACTCTGTGGAATATGAAAAAAGGAAAGTGCAGGCCAGCCCTCATGGCCTGGTGGTGAAGTTCAGCACACTTAGCTTTGGTGGTCCGGGTTCAGTTCCTGGGCACGGACCTACACCACTCTGTTGGCAGCCATGTTGTGCTGGCAGCCCACATACCAAAAAATAGAGGAAGATTGACACATATGTTGCCTCAGGGAAAATCTTCTTAAGCAAAAAAAGGGAAAAAAATGCATAAAAGAAAAAAACACAAACAGTTGAAGAGTCACCTGTATCCAGACTGAAGGGTTTGTGATTGAAAGAAAATTAAATATTGCCTCTTCTATATTTAGGAGCAGGATTTTAGCACTGTGCTTCTTGCTTTTCCTTCAGTGTGTCATAGACCAAAATGTATTTAAAGGAGTGAAAAGTCTGCAGTATATGGGGTGAGGGACATACAAACGATTTATGTTCATGAGATGAAGCACATCTTCTGTCATATGGAGCTGCCCACACGTCAAGAAGGAGTGAGAAAATCAGCTTAAATATATTGTTAAAAGAAGAAGAAAGCTACAGGTTTCTATTTTCCCTAAAAGTTCTTTCCAGATCAATGTGGAAGATTTTTTTAATACAGTGAATAAGCAGCATTTTAAATATGGGGATACCAAGCAAAAAAAATTGCTCATTTTTTCTTTAGAGAATTCTAGACTAAAAAATTATAATTAAGCTAAATTTTGACTTCTATATAAATACAGACAACTCACACATTACTCTTGAGAACACACGCACAGAAATGTCTTTTAATAATTTCTAATTTAGTTTGAATTGTTACATTAATAAAATAAGATAAAATTATCAATTAATGGTATAAATATGTATTAATGTATTGTTTGAGCATCACAAAAAATTCATTTCCTCATTCTCTCTCTTTGCCTCTCCATTTCTCTCTCTCTCTTTCTCTGGAATCCATGAGTTATATACAACAATATTAATGAAAGAGAGTCAGGGACAAAATAGGAATTAGGCAGATAGGAAGAAAAGCAGGGAAACCAAAACAAAGCAAAATATGCAAGCAAATTTTGAAAAATATACCAATAGATGGTCTACTAAAGGAATCTATTACAAAATACGTGTTGACTGTTACACAGGCGAAATTTCAGTGACGTTACTATTCTAACCTTTGCTTAACTGATGTGCCTGAGACAATACCATTGTGGAATACTAAGAGCATTATAAGTGGACTCTAAAATCCTGTATGAAAACCTCAGGTGTAGCACCAGCGAGAGTGTAACCTTAGAACAGTAACTTTACCCTCCAAACCAAAGAATAACTAAGATTGACCCAGTTTTCAGGCATATCTTATTCAACTACATGAACAAGGTGTGATTGCAGAGGGCTTATTTATTAGATGCATTAAAGTATGTTTTATAAAATTAAAATGTATTAATTATATGTGAAGGATACATACATATGAAATAAGACTTCCAAATTTTCTTTAACTACAAAATATTAATAGGGAGTTTTAAAATCAGTTTTTCATCAAAGCCCTGAGCAATGAGTGGGAACCAAACAAGAAGTTAAGTATTTCTGATTTCAGTTATACACATGTTTGTTATATGACACAAGATATATTAAAATACATTTCTCATGAGATTAAACGCAGTGAATCCCAATATTCTATGGTATCAGGCACCTTAAAAATACATCTCTGTCTTTGCATTCTGACTTTGGGGATGACAGGAAAATAATAGCATGTTCGCTTAAATTCCCCTGATAATTTTATCCATAATAATTTTCTCCTAACTCTTGATTCTTTGATTTTATCTGTAGTACAAGAAGGTGGTTTATGAACGACGATGTATTTTATTCTCCATCACGCCCCGTGAGAGCAATTACCCCTTCACTGGAGAAAATGGAGGAAGGGTAGACAAAGAGAATGGGGTTCTTTTACTTCTTCCAAGATGTTCCTCAAGCAGGCATTTCTGTCACTCAATATTTAAGGAAATTAGAACTGATTGTATTTATGTCTAACTGACTTCACTTTAAGAGACAGAGGTTAGAAAAACAAAAATATAGATGTTGAAATTTTAATAAAATATTATCAATCTGGAAAACTAAAATCAAATCAGTTCCTCAACCCTCATACATTCAGAAAACATGAAGTACCAGACATCCATGAGAACGCTACCACAGGCACTGGCTTGAGAAGAAGGGAAGCTAAGACAGCAGCTACCACATGTTGTTAAGTGGCTACAAGAGGGTAGAAGTTTTGTGTACATTCTCTTATGTAACCTACACAGCAACCTGCAGGCTAAATCATTCAACCTCCATTTGTAGATGAGAAACCTGAGAACCAGCCTGACCTATAACTTGATCACGGTCACAGAGTTAGTTACAAGCACAGCCAGGATTCAAGTCCCGGTTTCTCTGTCTCCAAACTTGAAGTTATTTCCACTTGACTGTATTGCGGAGTCATTGCGATATGCCGTAATTCCGGAAAAGTTATCTCCTAGAAACAACACAAAATAGTATCCTCATGTGTTTGAATTCTTTTATAAAGCCACAAGATTAAGCAGACCGTTATATTAAAAAATAAGTAAAACTACAGTAGCTTCTAAATCAATTAGCTAACCAGTAAAATAAATTTAAAAATCATTTATATCCCTCCAAGAAAAAGAAAAAAATTATGATCTCAAAATGGCGTATACTCAATGGCTGGTTAATAGTTAATTTTCTCTCCATTTAATCATTTTCCTAAATTTGAAACATAGTCCCTTATTTCTACTACCTTTATTCTGATCGTTATCTTCCATCAAGGATGTTAAATGAAATTTTTAACTTATGAATCTATTGACCTAAATCTGTAAACAGTCTTTCCTATTATTCCTGCTGTGTTCCCTGGAATTCTCTCATTCTATTTTTAATTCAACTCTGAGTTAACTAGAAATTTCTATCTCGGATTTCAATATTAAAACATATAAGCTAGTTGGAGATTCAAGGTTATAACTTATGAGATATTTTGTAAGTAATGAAAAACCCTTCCTCTTACCTGTGGAAATGAACTACTCACTCAGTTAAGCTGCACTGTGAATATTAAGCATTTGGAGTCTTATATCAGGTTCTTGAGCTCTTCTTAAAGTCCACAGGGATGCTCCAGGGAGAAAACACGATTCACATCTGGGACAGAAAAGTAACACGATGATTTTGTTTTTTTCCATAGTAAACAAGTGAATGATTCTGGAACAATGAACTGCATGATTGGAAATGATTACATGAATGCACTTTGGCATCGGGTGTAAAATGATCCATCAGTGGAAAAAGAATATTCACAGGATTGGAAAAAAAGTTAATGATACAGGAAATAGCCTTAGCTCTGATACTAAACAGCTATGTGCCATTGGGTTGAAGACTTAAATTATCTGAAAGCTAATTTTCTCTTCTTGGGAAAATAACCTGTTTAATTCTCTCAAAATCCTGTAAACATGTACATAATGAAATAATATGAAAGCATAAGCTATGACAGAATTCACAATCATTAATAAAGATTACTATATTTATTTAACTTTTACTGTGCTATACTTCTATGTGATATGACAGATATATTTAAGCTCTGAGTATTTAATAGAGGAAGTAAGATAAAATACATGAATAGGAAGTATTGACAGCAGAGGTGGGACAGTATACAGATAGCTGTAATATTCTAGGTAATAGAACATTAGATATTAGAAATATGGCAAAGATAAAGGCCAAACTTTGAGTCATACAGGGTCTTGTCCTGCGTTGGGGACCCTATATAGTAATCTATAGACTAGTACTAGGCTATGTACTTAAAGAAATTCTTCAAAAAACTGTGAAAAACACATAGATGCTTAAGGTCTATGCCCAGAGATTCTAAAGTAGTAGATAGGGAATGTTGGTCATGGAATCTGAATTTTAAAAGACAGAAAGAGGAAAAAAAAGGAAAGAAAGAAAAATGATACTAATAGGAAGCACAATTGTGAATAAAGGATTTATAAATTAAATGCAGTCTTTAATGATCTATGTATTCAATGCAATCCTAATTAAAATTAAACAAGCAGCTTTTTGCAGAAACTGACAAGGTAATTCTACAATTTATAAAAATGACAACAGAATTAACTTAGTCAAAGCAATTTTGAAAACGAAGATTAAAGTAGGACTCACATAATCTGAATTCAAGATCTACTACCCAACAAAAATAATTAAGAGAGTGTGGCATCAGTGAAAAGATACACATGTAGATCAACGAAACAGAATAGAGTGCTCAGCAATAGATTCAAACAATATAGTCAATTGAATTTTGACAAAGTTGCTAAGGAGAATCTATGGAGGACGGATAGTCTTTCTTTTTTCAAGTGACATTGAACATGTAGAATAGCCTTATACCACAAAAAAAGGGACATTGACTCATTCTTTACATCACATTTAAAAGTTGTCTCACAATGAATCTTAGACATTAATAGAAAACCTAATACTATAAAATTTCTGGAGAAAAAATAGGACAACATATGTGTGACTGCGGGTTAGTCACAAATTTTTGTATAAAACAGAAAATGCATGAACCATAGAAGAAAAAACTGATAAATTTTACTTCATCACAATTAACATCTGCTTTGTAAAAGACACTGTTGAGAGAATGAACAAACCACAGACTTATACATAATATTTGATAAACAGCTATTCAATATAGAACATGAATCCAGAATATATAGAGAACTCTAAAAAATCAACAATTTAAAAACAAAAGAAAGGATAAACAATAAAAGAAGGGCATAAACTTGAACAGACACTTCACCAGAGAAGATACACAAATGAGAACTAAGCACATGAAAAAAAATATTCAACACCATTTGCTATTAGGGATATACAAGTTAAAACCACAACATGCTTCCATACACCTATCAGAATGACTAGAATTTTAAAAGTGTAATAATAAATGACAATACAAAGTGCTCACAACAATACAG
>CM053540.1:13789095-13814948 GCA_028646465.1 Rhinoceros unicornis | reverse complement strand
CCCTCCACTACAGCACTCTCATGTCCAAGCGAGTCTGCTTGGCTCTCATGCTGGGCTCTTACCTGGCTGGTCTGGTGAGTTTAGTTGCCCACACTTCCCTCATCTTCAGTTTGAGTTACTGTGGTTCCAATATCATCAACCACTTCTTCTGTGAAATCCCACCACTCTTGGCCCTCTCCTGCTCAGACACCCACATCAGTGAGATCTTGCTCTTTAGTCTATGTGGCTTCATTGAATTGAGCACCATCCTCATCATCTTCATCTGCTATGCCTTCATCCTCATTGCAATCATCAGAATGAGCTCTGCTGAAGGCCGCCTTAAGGCTTTCTCCACCTGTGGGTCTCACCTCACTGGCGTCACACTTTTCTATGGCACATTCATGTTTATGTACCTGCGGCCAACATCCAGCTACTCCCTGGACCAAGACAAGTGGACCTCTGTGTTCTACACGATTATCATCCCCACGTTGAATCCCTTGATCTACTGTTTACGGAACAAGGATGTGAAAGCTGCTTTCAAAAAACTAATTGGAAGAAAACCTCAATGACAAAAAAAATGAAATTATGTCATCACCATGTCACCATGGGTAAATGATAGTGGTAGAAGGATGGTGGCAGGAGATAGGAAATGCAAATAACTTTCCAATGAACACTACCCAAATTATCATCTATTTGCTGAGTGAATCTTAATCCCTAGAGTTTTCTGTAAACTTTAACCCTATCATCTGAAGAAAATAAAAATTAATATTTTTGAAAGACATGAGAACAAGTATACGTTATAAGTATCTGTTATAATTGAAAGATCAGTTGCTTTAGAACCAGGAAGATCTTTGAATCTCATTTTTACATCTCTAATCAGTGACCTTGTTGCTAAAGGACTACCTTTTCTCTTTTTTAACTGATTGTTGTATCTAGTCAATACAAAAAGCACTCTAAATTGCATTAAATGCTTACAACAATTATTAGAGATAGGCATTATCCTCATTTTAAAGATAGTAAAAGTAAAGCTCAGACAGGTAAACAAACTTGTCAAAATTAAGTGATAGAATCAAAAATTGATCCAAAGTCTACACTTTCCATTCTGACTAATGACAAACATTCAGGCTTTGGACTATTTAGTAATAAGCCCTCATCTAGGCTCTGCTATTTTCTAGCTATGTGATCTTGGACAACTTACTCGATCTCTATAAGCCTCAGTTTCTTCATCTACTAAGTGGGGATAACAATGCTTATCTTTTAGGATTTTTCAAAGGATATACTGTAATCTATGTGAAGAATGTCAAATAAAAATACATAATAAACATTATTTGCTTTTATTTTTCCTTCATTTCTATCTTAACTATCCAGAATTATGTGCTATCAATGTGATGCAATAAAGTGAGGGAATTAATTTTTATCCATGTAGTTGGTGGTAGAGCATGCATATCAACTTATAATGGCAACAGAAAAATGGATAGAAGTTGGATGACCTTGGTCTTAGTCCTACTCTCGCCAATAATTCTCTCACATAAATGCCTTAATATCTCTATACTTCAATCTCCTCATCAATAAAAAAAGGACTATTATTTTTATTTTTATTATTTTTTGTTCTTTTGGTGAGGAAGATCGGCCCTGACCTAACATGTGTTGCCAATCTTCCTCTTTTTTGCTTGAGGAAGATTGCCCCTGAGCTAACATCTGTGCCAGTCTTCCTCTATGTAGTAAGTGGGTCACTGCCATAGCATGGCTTGATGAATGGTGTAGGTCCACACCCAGGATCGAAATCTGTGGACCTGGGTCACCAAAGTGGAGTGTGCTGAACTTAACAACTATGCCACCAGGCGGGCCCAAGAACTATTATTTATACCTTACCTATCCAATTAGTCTAAGTGATAAATAAATGCCTTATGTTTCAAAAAACCTGAATTCTCTTTCATACAGTAAAACTTTGTCCAGTAATAAAATCATAACAAAGATACATATGTCAATCACGTTCTCTATAATAGACTGCAACAATCACATGAGTTGGTGTTGTCTTTAATCAAAAAAGAGTTGGTAATCACTGTACTAGGGGCTATGAAAGACAAAAATTGATGCAGAAGTGGCTAAGAAGGGATATATCAGAGTGAGATAAAGCTGAGATTCAACTATGCTTCCTCCCTGGTCAAGCTATATAATCTCAGGTGAGATTTTTTTTAAACAATCTGTGCTTAAGACTTGGTGGACGATATGATTTTAAAGGAAGATAGAAAGACAGATAGATAAATATAGGTGTATGTATGTCCTGACCTCATGCAATTTATATCCATAAGAAGATAAGATAAATGCAGATACCTTAATTCACAGGGAAAAAAAATGAATAAACACAAAAAGAGACTTGCAGTTAAAGTGCTGTGGAAGCTCACACTAGAAAGACAGCACTTCGTCTTGGGAGATTAGGATATCTTTATGACAGAGGGGGCAACTGAGTTGGGTTTGAAGCATGGCTCAGAAATTAAAGAGGAAAGCAAATGTAGTAGGGGATCCCAGAAGGAGAAAACATAGTTAACAAAGGCAAAGAGGCTGGAACCATGGAACGTGTCCATGGACCATTTTGACTGCTTTGATGGAAAGGTTTAATGGTGAAGCTGGAATTTAGCTCAAGATTCAGCACCAATTTAGGGACACATGAATTTATTGCTTGGGGAGTAGGGAGTTTATCACTTATGGATTCTAGAGAAGATTCCTCTTTGCTCCCTGAAATCCTGTTACATATCCATTAGCAGTATAACCTTTGGGGAAACCAGTGGAGAACCATAGCCCTTAAACTGGTAAATCTGAGTAGACTCTGGCTACTTCAAGCAGGTTTTAGATGGTGTGCTTTTCTTGCTGGGGCTTGGACAAAACTCCTACATTTAGCCTTATGACTGGTCTTCTCCTAGGGGAAGAATTTAAACTTAAGTCTCTGGTTTTAATCTCTGCTTTAGAGAAGATAGCTGGAATAATTAGGGTCTAAGCTTCCTTATCTATCCCATAGCTATGCCTCTTCCCTAACTCAGGAGCTATAAAATTGCCAAAGTCCTTTGCTTAGCATTCCAGGCCCTCCTCTTCCTTAAACCACCTCTCTGATATTATTCCTCACTGCTCTCATTGTGCAACATATTCTTTTGTAAAACTATTTCTTGAATGACTTTCACACTTTTCTTGCTCTGTATCCTTCCCAATTCTCTCCTTTCTCTACTCCCTGATTTTTTGATATTCCTAACTCCATGTCTCAGAATATCCAACCTCTTCTCTTCCTTCAAGGAATAGCTTAAGTACTACACCTTAAAAAGCCCTCTCTGAGCTACTGAAGTGGTAAAAAAAAAACACTCTTCTGAAAAGCAACATCCTTTAATTTATAGCTTTCTTATGGTTGTATGTGTGGGCATTATAGTCATGCACATATGTGTGTAAATGCCTTAAAGGCAGACACTATGTAAGATGTATCTGGATTTCTCCCATCACAATAGCGAACTCACAATGGACGCCTAAGGAATGCTTATGAAAAGAAAGGAGTGGGATGAAATGTTTGTTGGCTAAACTGTTTCAAACAGCTACATGCACTACAGAAATGTGCAGCCACATGAGGTACTCTGGAAGCAGCTGTGTTGGTGTCTGTGTGCTTAACTCTGTTAGAATAAGTGTTAATGAGACTAACAAGCCCCTTCACCAGACCTGCTTCTGGGAGACTGGAATAGGAGCCCTTAATGAAATCAACATTACGAATGGCATCCACAGATGACATCTGAAATTCTACATTGTCAGCTTTATCCCAGCCATTCCCTTCCATATCCCACCTCCCAGAAATTCAAGTCCCATTGAACTCAAGTACACCATGAAATTTCTCCCTTTGTATACTGTTGCTTATACTAGTTCTAGGCTTCAAATACCACTAACTCACCTAGAAAACACAAACTTCTGTTTTGTGTCACAAATCAATCATCACTTCATCTATAAATCATTCCTGGACTCACCTTCCAGAGTTTTCTCATCTGTCAAGTGGTACCAATAATACCTACAACATAGCTGCTGTCACAGCAGAGTAAGATATTGTTACCATGGCTAGTTGTCCCTCTTGCTCAAGGCAGTTTTGTTTTTTGCCTACTGTCCTGGAGTATGTATCAATAGTGCCACCTTTCACTCTCAAAAGTACCCAAGTTCAGATATTAAAATATATGAAAAACCTAAGGAGTATTTTAAACACCTTGAGGCTTAACTAAATGGCAGCTTTCCTCTGTGGTAGAGAATTACTGTATACATAATTCTGCTATATCATTAAAACATATACAGTTATGCATCACTTAACAATGGTGATACATTGAGTTGACTGAAATGTCGTTACACGTCCCATGACTGTATTCCTTAGTATGAAGCCTTTCTTGGTAGACTGAGAGACTTTAAGATGATAGTCTTATTTTTTTATCCTCAAGTCCTGGGATAAGTGAGTAACAAATGTCCATTGAACAAATAACCATGACCTGCTAGACTAAAGAACTACCGAAACTAGTCCCAATTCTCGATCTCAGGAAACCTATTAAAAATATGTGTAAGATCCCAAAATTCATAGGACATTATTGGCATCAGATTTTAAGATGATGAATTTATAGAAGTTTAAATAGCATGCTAATGTGCTCTTAGTTTACAAGTAGTACAGCTGGGATTAGAATGAATTTTTACTGATTCCTATTTCAGGGTTCTATAGAATAGGGAAATGTACAGCATTGTAGAAAGTGAAGACATGATCAGAATTGAGGAAGAGGCTTGGAGAACCTCTATAAAGGTCTAGTTCATGGCTATATTCCATCTGATGATTTGATTAGATTGATTAGTCAGGATTTAAACAGACTTGTATTGTGAAACCCTTGTTGAAAGACTCACATTTACCTATGACTATGGCTAGCTGAATCTTTGCAAGATTAAATGGGCTAGAGAAGTCACCATAACATGAATAAGTGAGGAAAAGACACAAAATAGGAGTTGATATCAAAGAAGCAGTTCAGCTTTCAGATTATGCTGAAATAGTGGTATTGATGTGGAATAATTAGGTTCACCATGACTTTCTTCCCTTTCAATATTTTACAATTCTCATACTTACTACCTGAAGTATTACATTATTGTTATTTTTTTACTTTAAGAGGAAATATACCCAAAAGTAAATAGTAAAGCTGGTAACATGATGTATGCTGGTGGTGTTTATTATATCCGCCATACCTACAGTGACAACAGTGACGACATGTAACCATTCAACATTGCATTATTGTCCTTAAAACTAATCAACCAAACCCAAAAAGTGAAACTATAAAGCCATTTCATAACAAGTTTTGACAGGTTTATAACATAAATTTTATAATAAATTTATAAGAAATCTGTTCTAGAGAAGTTAGAGATAGCTAGATATAGATAAATAGAGAGATTGATAGATATCTAAAGATAATCTAATCAAACAACTTTCATTTTGCAAATAAAAGGAACGAAGTCCGTAGAAAAGTGTTCTCATAATACACAATAAAACTGATTAATCAAGTACTGAAAAAGTGTAGTTCATGACAGTAGTCCATTCTCTAATTATTTTGTTTACTCTAGGCTTTACTTTTATTTAGAAATGAGCAAAGCACTAGTTAGTATATTTCCTAGCTATGCTGTCTTCATGTTGCCATAATCCCAAACAAATTGAGGGGAAATAACTCAATAGAACATTTGATGTTGTGAAGGACCAGTAATTGTTGAGTTCACCGTTATTTGTGTTAGTCTTAAAATTAATTGTTGTTTGTTTTAGCAATGATTGTAACATAAAGTACATAGAATCATCAGTTAATTGTCTTTAAGTGTTATTTTTCCTTTTAAGTCAAAAGAAGCAAATACAGGAAGGGAAGAAAATTTGTCTTGAAGTGTCTAGAGGAGAACTAGGATAGGACGTGGGCTGTTTGGACGGAATTATTTTTCTTAGTTTACCTAACTCCAAGTTACCGATCAAAACAAACTAGTCAAAATGAATTGATCAGGTCAAGAAATTGCTCTAAATAATGACTTTTTTAGAAAAACAATACAAAAATATTTACTTCTACTTGTTTATGTGTTTTGGCTATGTGTGGCCCCTATGAGAATGGTTTTGTAATTTTTTCTGCATTTTTTTTTTTAAAGATTTTATTTTTATTTATTTTTCCCCCCAAAGCACCAGTAGTTAGTTGTATGTCATAGCTGCACATCCTTCTAGTTGCTGTATGTGGGACGCGGCCTCAGCATGGCCGGAGAAGCGATGGGTCGGTGCGTGCCTGGGATCCGAACCCTGGCCGCCAGCAGCGGAGCGCGCACACTTAACCGCTAAGCCACAGGGCCGGCCCTGCATTTTTAACTAATTCATCCATTTATAGAGTTTGAGGGGTAAGGACTGGTAATTTTTTTTATATTTAATTTTTTTACTGATCCCATAATAGTTTATAACATTCTGAGATTCCAGTTGTACATTATTGTTTGTTGGTCACCATAAAAATGCGCCCCTTCACCTCTTGTGACCACCCTCCAACTCCCTTCCCCTTGGTGACCACCAAACTGTTGTCTCTGAAGGACTGCTAACTTTTGTAAAACAAACAAGCTTTCCATTTTATATACCTTTAGGCATTTCATGTTTCTTTTTCAAGACAAATTGAATGTTTTGTTTCCAATTTACAAATAGCCAACTTAGAATGTATTTCTTATTTGCTAATATTTGGGAGAATTTTAAATAGTACTTTTTACTTTAAATAAATTGTTTGAAGAAAGTTAGTTAGAAGTATACCTTTCTAATCTCATTCATGTATTAAGCAAATATATCATATATAAAGTCATTTGTGTACCAAGGCAAATATACAAAAAAAAACCCCTACTATTTAATGAATATGGCTGTTTGGTTAGTGATTTCACTTTTTACTTTTTAAATCAACTTTAAACCAGCGATGTCTACTTTCCCTATTCCATCAGAGATGCTACATTTACTGATTATATATAAATTTTATATTTAGGGAGAAGAAATAGTTACATTTTAGTTGCATATCTGTGAAAGGAAAATTACATTCTTTTTATTTTATTCTGTATTGTGAAATAAAGTGAGAAAATTTTAGAAACAGTTTATCTTTAATTTAATAACACGTTAATCAAAGGCCATATTTAAGCTTATTAAGTATATTAATTCTAAATTATATTTTGGTATTCTCTTAATTCAAAGAATAATTATTTTTAAAGATACCACTGGTTGAAAAGCTTCAAAACACAAAACATGTTGGTTTCCTCAAATTTGTGATTATATATATAACTATCTATGTTCGACACAGCATCTAGAGAGTCCTTTTAAAAACATAAGTGGTGTCATATCACTCTTCTTCACAATACTTACATTTTACCAAGAATAAATCCCTACTTCTCACCTCAGTCAACTCAGCCCTGCATGGTCTGGCTGCTGCCTCCCTCCCCAGCCACACCTCCCGCTGCCCTGCTTCTCACTAGTCTCCTTTATTCCCTCAAATAGAGCAAACTCGCTCACACCTCCACAGCCTTTGTTCACAACCATCCTCCACCTAGAAAGTTCTTCTCCTCAATCTCACTCCTATCTTTCCTGATCTTTGCATGCAGTCTCCTCAGAGAAGGTCACCCTACCTATTATTGTCTGTCACTGCCTCTTGATGACTATTTCCTTTATTACATTGATCACAGTTTGTCAGTATAAGTGTCTATATTGTATGTATATTATAAATATTTGTGTATATATGAGGAAAAGAAGTGTTTCTATTTTATTTAACATTATGTTACATAGTCTTTCAAAAATATGTAGCGAATGACTGAATTAATCCGTTAATTAACATTTGACTAAATCTTCTGCTTCTGATCATTGCTATCCTCTTGTTCATACAGTCAGCCTAAGACCACCAGGAACAAATCTACAGACAGATAAAATCAGATTTATTGATCCATTACAAAGAGGAATACCACATTCCAGGATTTGGAGGGAAGGGTGGAGTTAAGACAAAATTTAAATGAAGCAATAATTTGACAGATTCATTGCAAAGCAGGGCTGTATATAAAGGGGTCAAAATCAGTTGTAAACCGCAATGTAGGTGTAGGTTCTTGTTTTTTTGGAAACTACAAAATTAAGACAGATGTGAAATGTTGCTACCAAAAACCCTTATCTGAAGTTCTGATCCTGAGTTGAAAACTAAGAATGCTTCTCTATATCAAGGTGCTTTGGATCCTCCAGGCAGGAGTAAGAAGTTTCATCTTACTGGTATGATTTCAAGCAATTAATTCCAGATAGTCTATAATTTTAGAGAACCAAGATTTCTTAAAGAGTAGGGAAATAGTAGTCCCTCAATGAGGGGAGACGGTTTGACACATTAAAGCTGTGGCTTGTTCTTGGGGGAGACATTTCCTGTTGAATTTGCAGCTGGATTTATGTGTCTTTTATGAATGGCAGGGCACATGTTGACAGTCCAAGCTATTTTTTTTTCTCTCTTCATATTCAGAAGTCAATTATCTTAGATTAGCAGTTAACCTTAGTGTCTCATTAAGAGCTCTCATGTCTTCTGTTTTGCGATAGCTCTCCTTAAAACTCCTTTCACATCCTGGTTCCTCAGGCTATAGATCAAGGGGTTGAGCATAGGTGTGATCACAGTGTAGAACACTGCAATGATCTTGCCCCCAGCCCTGGAGGACTTCGACTGGGGTCTCATGTACATGAAGATGGCAGTTCCATAGAATATGGTCACCACTGTCAGATGAGAGGCACAGGTGGACAGTGCCTTGTGCCTCCCAGAGGCTGACCGCATGTTGAGAACTGATAGAAGGATTCGGGCATAAGAAACAGCAATGAGGAGAAAAGGAATGAAGACAATCATAATACTGAAGATAAAAACAACCAGCTCGGTAAATGAGGTGTCAGTGCAAGCCAACCTCAGGATGGAAGGTACCTCGCAAAAAAAGTGATTCAGGACATTGGGCCCACAGTAGGGCAAACTCAAGGTGAGGACATTGATAATCAAGGAACTCAGGAAGCTACTGGACCAAGAAATGGCTGCCAGTTGGACACAGGTGCTTTGGTTCATAATGACAGTATAATGAAGAGGATGACAAATGGCTACATATCTGTCATAAGCCATAACACCAAGGAGAACACATTCAATCATGCCAAAGGAGAGAGAGAAGTACATCTGAGCAGCACAGCTGGAGAATGGGATGGTCTTCTTTTTTCCCACCATGTTGGACAGCATTTGTGGGACATTAGTGGATGTGTAGCAGATATCCAGAGAGGATAAATTAGTGAGGAAAAAGTACATGGGAGTTTGGAGACGAGGTTCTATCTGGATAATAGTGATAATAATAATATTACCAGCCACTGTTAATAAATAGACGAACAAGAACATAATAAAAAGAATGAGCTGCATCTTTGGCTGAGATGAGAGTCCCAGGAACACAAATTCAGTCACCGTGAAGTTTGTTTTTATCATATCCATTTTTCAGACCACCTCCCTCTTCTGGAAACATCCACTCACCTGAAGACAAAAATCAAATGCGCTATATG
This sequence comes from Rhinoceros unicornis, assembly GCA_028646465.1. Classification (NCBI taxonomy): domain Eukaryota; kingdom Metazoa; phylum Chordata; class Mammalia; order Perissodactyla; family Rhinocerotidae; genus Rhinoceros; species Rhinoceros unicornis. Next base: position 13,805,401 of record CM053540.1, on the reverse strand, counting down.
TCACAGTGTTGGAAATTCAAGACACAATTAAGAAAGCAAGGTGAAGTCTTGGTCTGAGATTATATCCTGAGTATCTGAATTATACAACAAAATGGAAAGCTTTTTTTCGGCTTTTGGATGGAATAGTCTTTTGATGAGATTAAGAATTTCAAACTCAAGTGCTGATTAAGTTAAGCAGATATTCTTGCCTTTTCTCTAAGAGTATGCTCTTTTGCTTGTTCATAATCTTTCTAAACCCTACTCATTTTTCAAAGCCTTTCTCATGCCTCATCTCTTCAAAAAGATCAGATTGTGTCTTGGTTCTACACCTGACAACAGAGCAGCATGATGCAGCACTCAAATAAAAAGCAGTGAAGGGCATTGCTTCATGTGCTATCCACTAACCTAAAAGTACAGACAGAAACAGCAGCCTGTGGTTCTTCTCTACCATCCTGATGCAACTTTCTAGTGCTTAGACACCCTGATACCCTAAAGAACAAAGACCGTGCACACCAACAACAAAACCACTCATGGATCACACTAATTTCCAATTTTCCCAGCTTCACCACTTCCAGACTGTGGAGTCTTGGATGGTTTCATTATGTATAAAATGAGAATAACAATGGAACCGATTTTTTTGAGGATTGAACTAAATAATGTGTATAAAGAATTTAAGACAATGTCTATATGTAGGGGACAATCCACAAATAACATTTACTATTAATAGCCCGAATAACATTCAGTAATTCTATGTTTATCTGAAATTCGCTTCCTCTAAAAAAAAAATTTCAGAGAAATAATATTATTCAAAAGGATCCAAATCATTTAAAGGAACTAGGTCTAGTCACTGAGAGCTTGTTAGCCCCCACTCTCTGCCTACTTACTCTTAGTTTATGCACAGATTTAGTATATTTGGTTACTGACTTGCAGCCCTGAGCAGATTAAAAGCAATGACTTAGAAAAATTGGGGGTAATGAAGAGTTCTAGAGGTAGGCACAGTTACAACAGCATGAAGAAGTTGCCAATCATTCATTCACTCACTTGTTCATCTTTTTTTTTTTATTTCTTCCTTCCCAAAATACATCTTTGATAATCTAGTATGCACCAGATGCTGGGCATACACTGGTAAACACAACAGACATTTTCAATCTTCCATAGAGTTTATAGATAGGTAGAAATTTGCTATGAAGGAAACAAACTGATTCCTGAGGGAGTGGGGAATCTTATCTAGAAGACATTTAAGAACCAAGTAAGTAGTTGAGGGTCATGAAAAGACCACTCTATGCTAGACATCCTTTTTCAAATAATATTGATTCATATGTAATATGTTTTAGAGGCCTTTCTGATATTTTGATTTAAGTCATGGTTTTTCAAATTAAACAATTCAGCCAACTGGTTAACTAAATTATGTAAAATATGATGTTGAGGGATAAAGGAGAGACAGGCCTGGAAATAGAAGATAGAAGTTAAGTCACTGTCCTGTTTTCATCGAGAGTAGCAAGAAAGGGAGTGAGCAGGAGAGGTTACAGAGTTCCCTTCCAGACCCTCCAAACAGTGGTAGAAAGCTCTGCTCCAAATAAAAACACGTTTTGATGATTTTTAGGAGTTACTAACGACAACAAATGACATCCACAGTGAGTTTCTCAGATGACAACAAGATGGCACACAATCAGAATCGTGTTCATATAAAGGAACATAAATATATTGGTTCAACATTTAAACACTTTAGATTTTGAAGACAATGAAATAAGATACTCCCTAGTTCCTCTAAATGCACGGGTGCCTCAAAGAGAATTTTTAGTCACTTTATGGCTGCAACTATTGAAAGTCAGCTAGAACCCCTTCAGTTGTCAATTTTTCAGGATATAAATCTGTTTCTGTTCTTGTCAGAACACACAGAGTTGCACATCTATCATAAGGATAAGAGCAATAAAGACATTTTTGTAAATAAATATCCACAATGTGAAGTAAATTCATCAAATTAAATATGCGGCTGCAAAAGCCCTGGATACTGTGTAATTACCTGTAGATTCCGTATAGACATCTCAATCAAGCAAGCAGTCTCCTAGTTAACTGTGCACACTTCATTTTACCTCACAAGGCAACAGCTACTATTACCAAATGCTTTCTTTCAATTTGTCTGCCTGGAAAACTCTTATTCAACCTTTTAAACACTAGGCATGCATGACAGCCTCTTTGAAACTCACCTTAATTTAATTCCCCCAGACAGGGTTAATCAGAGACCTCTCTGCTGAACCATTTCCATACTTTGAACAGACTCTGTTGTTGTATGTATGTGTGCATGTGTGTGTGTGTGTGTATGTGCACATGTGAATAAAAAGTTATTAGTCTATTCCTTCAATTGACTTTGGATTTCTAGGGATCGTGTCATGTTTATTTGTTTTTCCATTTCGTAGCACACAATAAACACTATTAAATGTTGATAAAATTTAAGTAAACTATTCCTATTTTCTACTTTTCTTAAGTCTTGAGCTCAGATTAAGGATAAATTCACTCTTATGGTAGCCATGATTTTAGTCAGTGAATAAAGTCAAGCAAAGTCATTTATTCCCTAATAGTTTATTTTTCTGAACAACACGGTCTCATGCTCAGAAAGCTACCTAATTCAGTTTGAAAAAAAAGAAAAACAGTTGATGTACCTTGGTGCCAAGAAGGTACAATGAGTGTTAACCACTACTTTACTCAAGTTCAGGTTATTTTGGCATCATATAGACAGAGCGTATTAGGCATTTTATGTATTACATGAATAAATGTCTCATCTTTTCATTCTGCAAGTTACAGGAAGAATCTAAAATATATTTGACACCAAACTAGAAAAGACTAAGCTTCCTTCATAAATTCAGGATTTTTAAAAGCTAGCTCTTTAATCTTTGTAATTTAAATCACTTGCATATCCTTTCCTCCAGTGTGTAATTAAATTGTTTATTAAGTTTGGTAGATAGATTTGATAGATAGCAGTGACATTGTTGATCTTTGCTAATATCTCATTTTCCAAGAACAGTTTCACAAGGCATTATAGTGTAGGGCTAAGCATCAATTCTGGAGAAGGACAATCTGAATATGAGTTCTGACTCCATAAATTCTCGGCTGGGTCACTTGGGTAAGTTTCTAAACTTCTCTAAGCTCATTTTTCTCCTCTTAAGTGGGAACTATATTGATACTTAATTCATAGGATTATCTTGATTACACTAGAAAGTGCATCTAGCAGTTTTAGCATAGTATCTGACACATAGTAAGAGCTTAGTAAATTATAGCTAACAATATTATGTAAACTTCAAGTTTATTCAATTTGCTAGAAATATACTTGTGTTGTAAGCATGGAAGGACTGTGAGACATAATCATAAGGGAAGTTCTTGCTATATCCCTGTAGAGACGTTTAGAGCATATACAAACTCATACAATCCCTATGTGTGTTTAGTATTGCCAAAATTTGTAATGTCCTTTCATTGGTTATCGGTTCATCAATCAATGAAATGTATTATTAAAAGATCAATTTAAGGACTAAGAAGTTTAAGGACTGAGAAGTGTAAAGATAACATCATTTTTCTGTCCCTTACCTAATTAAGAAGAAATTAGGAAGGACTACCAGGAAGCCTATAAATATTTTTCTAATGCATCTGTCACTGAGTTATGAAAATTGTAATAGAAAAAGAATGATCATTTTTGAATAAAAACACCACTTACAGTGCTTACACATTACACTGTAGATGGCAATTTACCACTTAGTGTGAATTTGTTTCTCAAGTCCTCTTAAACAAATATTTGGGATCTGCTTTAAGATACAGCATGGAGGAAAAAGAGGAGAATAGGGAAGCAGAGGCTTCCTGAAGGCTGTGCCCTAAGAGGGGCCACCCCCAACATCAGGAAGAATGCTACGTTGGAAAACATCATAACAAAAGTTAACAAATTTAGATGTTTAGTAGAGGCAAATAAATCACCCCCACCCCAGAAAAAAAGCTTTCTCTATGAAAAAACAAAAATCACCAAAAAAAAATTAATTGCTATCTATTATAATTCTGTACTACATGATAAGAATTTTTAAGTTTTTTGTTGATAGTAAATCACATCTTCACAACTCCAAAATCTATTTATATCCATTTTGATGATGAGAACATTGAAGATCAGCTATACAATTTTATCAAAGACAGAGTACTTAGCAGAGCCATAATTTGTACTCGAGTGTGCCTAATCCCAAAATTTCCTTTAGTTAGACAACTGCTGGTTTTATTTTACCATTACTACTATTATTTTTTTAAATCTCACTAGGTAATTATAAACATAGGCACAGCAGACAAAACATACCCTAAGGCCGTAAGTGATGTGTAGAAATAATCTGCTTCAAAAAAGTCCTCACCACATACTCATGCAAACAGAAACCCATAAAAGACAAAACAGACATGACATCCACGTGCAAAAAATACAATTCCATGAAGATAAAATAAATCTTTTATGATAACCACAAATGAGATACTGCTATAACCCAACTCAGCCCTTTTATAGATTAAAAATAAAGATAATGAATACATACACAGTGAAATCCCTGAGTCTTCTGCGTTTTCTCATTTTAGGACCTTAGGCTGAATTTTGGATTCTTGAGGGATAATGTCCCAGACCATTAATTAAAATTTACTTATTCGTTCTGACGGATTCCTGATGGATGCATTTATTGCCTGTTCCTCCTCTTCTCTCTCCCCCGTGTATGAACCTTTGCCATGGTTAGACACGACATGCCTTTCAAGAGACCAGGGTGTCCTCATCCTTCTGTATTGCCTAATACTAGTCATCATGAAAATGGGTGTATTTATCACAAGAACAGTAAAACCTGAAAAGCAGGCTTCAGAGACTATACACAGAGTCATTTCCTGGAATCAACTGGAATTTGGAGATGGTTATGATCTTAGTATACTTTCAAAAATCTACATAGCAAATTTGAACCCAAAGATCTCTTCTTGATTATAGCAAACTCTGGAACCATCTATTATTGCACAACCACTAAACAGAAACTGTTTATAAGGAAATAGTAAAGCCAGCAAGGGAACTTACTAGTCTTGTGAGCTCAGACATATCATTTCACTGTCATGATCCTTAGTTTATTCCTTTTGAAAATGGGCATAAAAATATCTGGACCACTACATCACTCCTTTGTTATGGAGCTAAATGGGAGAAAAGAAAGAATAAAGGCAGGAAGGAAGAGAGGAAGGGAAGGAAATAGAAAGTTAACATTTATGAAGTCCCTTCCAAGTACAAAGAGCCAGCTGTGTCAAGTAATGCCTCCACATAACAATATAACTTAACCTGGGGATTCTCACATCCTGAGTGCACTGTAGTCGATTGTTGTAGTGTATTTGTGTGGTTTTAATATCGGTGCCCAGGCCCTCTCCTGAATCAATTAAATCAGAATCTCTGCAAATAGAACTTAGGTGTTTTGAAAAGCTCCCCAGGTGAGCCACTGAGGCCTTATTTTCCCACTATTTTTGCTAGGAAAAAGGATACATTGGTGGATTTAGAAAAAGCTTAGCCCAAAATCTTCATCCTCTTAGGGAGTTTCATGTCATTACCTCTCCACTTTTCCCTACTATATTCCAACTTTTAAGAACTGTTGTGTGAAAACAGTCTAAAAACTACCACATCCATCTAAGACTTTTTGGAATGTCCAATTCTACTGTGCTTTGATAAAGCTGGAGTCTCCCAGATTAGATCTCCGCCAGGTGTCGTCCTCCTCAGACTGCACTGGCTCTGGAATTGCGATGAAAGCTACTCAGTATGCAAAGGAAAAACAATACATGGCAGACATAGCATCTTTTAAAGTATACTTTCTCATTTGAGCCTCATAACTCCTGGAAATAGAGAGAACTCCACTAGATGGAAATTCAGAAAGGACAGATCACTTGTCTAGGTTTGTGTAGTTCATAAGTGATATGAAAAGCACTTAAAGGTTTCTCACATTAATATGTACATTGTCTAGGGCAGTGGTCAGCACAAGGACCTATGTAAACCATGGAATTTTCTTGAAGCAATATGGGATCCTAAGACAATATGATCCATGACCTACCACGAGCAGATCTTGAGTGTTTCTGTGACTAGCAGGCATTACTCAGTATCAAAGGGCCATATACTGAATGCAGTCTTTGGTATTCCATTGACTCAAGCAAGTCCTGTTTTGTAAATCAGTCAGTCAACAATTATTTATTGAAGGCCTACTATGTGTTAGGCACTCCACTGGGAATTAAGCAGTCACAAGAAAATCTGTAAGATAATAAACTCTGATGAAACTAATTAGATGACAAACTAGTGAAAAATGAATAAAATTGGATACTGATAAATTCATGAAGAAAATCAAACTAGGATGTCAGCAAGATGGCAGAATATGAATTTTCAGTGATCATAAAACTACTGTGAACAACTATATGCCAACAAATTGGATAACCTAGAATAAATGGATATGTTTCAAGAAACAAGACAACCTTTTAAGACTGAATAATGAAAAAGATAGAAAATCTGAACAGACCAATAAAGAGTAAGGAGATTGAAGCAGTTGTCCAAAACGTCTCAAAAAGAAAAGTCTATGACCAGTTGGCTTCATGAGTGACTGTTATCAAACATTTAAAGAAGAATTAAAGCAAATTCTTTTCAAACTTTCCCACATAATTGAAGAGGAGGGGACACTTCCAAACTCATTTTATGAGACCAGCATTACCCTGATATCAAAGTCAAGGGTGTTACAAGAAAAGAGTATAGCCAATATTTTTGATGAACATAGATGCAATAATCCTTAATAAAATTTTAGCAAATGGAATTCAACAGCACCTTAAAAGGATCACACATCGTGATCAAGTGGGATTTATCCCTAGGATGCGAGAGTGGTTCAACATACATAAATCAATAAGTGTGATATACCACATTAACAGAATGAAAGATAAAAAACACATGATCCATCTCAACTGATGCAGAAAAAGCAATTGACAACTTCAACATCAGTTCCTAATAAAAGCTCTCAACAAATTCAGATTAGAAGGAATTGACTTCAACAAAATAAGGCATGAAGGACAACCCCACAGCTAATATAACGCTAAATGGTGAAAAACTGCAAGCTTTTCCTCTAAGGTCAGGAGCAAGACAAAGATGCCACTGTTAGCTATAGACAAGTGAGACTGCCTTAAATTACAAGTCTTCTGCACATCAAAGGAAAGAATCAACAGAGTGAAGAGACAATGCACAGAACGAAAGGGAGAAAATATTTGCAATTCGTAATCTGATAATCTGATATTTGCAATTCATAATCTGACAACAAAATACTCAAAAAAATAGCAGAAAAACAAGAAATCTAATTAAAAAATGGACAAAGGACCTGAACAGACCATCTTAAAAGAAGGCATACAAATGGCCAACAGGTAGACAAAAGAGTGCTCAGCATCACCAGCCAACAGGAAAATGCAAATCAAAACCTCAGTGTGATATCACCTCAAATCTATAAAATGACTATTTTCAAAAAGATAATGTGAATGTGGAGGAATAGGAACTTTTGTATACTGTTGGTGGGAATGTAAACTGGTGCAGCCATTATGGAAAAAAAAGTATGGCGCTCCTCAAATAATTACAAATAGAACTACCATATGATCCAGTAATCCCATTTCTGGGTATATAACCAAGGGAAGCTAAACCAGTAAATCAGTATTTCTAAGAGATACTATGTTCATTGCAATCTTATTCACAATAGCCATGGTAAGGAGATAGCCTAAGTGTCTGTTGATCAAAGAATGCATAAAGAAAATATGATATACATATATATATGTATATGATTGTGATATTCAAAACTGACATACATATGATTTATATATATTATATAAATATATATTGTATATATGATTTATATATTTTTATAAATTTTATATATATAATAATTTTACATATAATTTTATAAATCATATATATTTATATATATATATGTTTATATATATAAATATATATAATATATGTTATAGATATATATATGGATATATATATATATGGTTTATATATTTTATATGTATACATTATATATATATGTTTTATATATTGTATATATATACACATAATGGAATATTTTTCAGCCCCAGCAGAAGAATGAAATCCTGCTGTTTGTGACAACATGGATGAACCTGGATGGCATTATGCTAAGAAAGAAAGACAGAATAGACAAATACTTCATGATCTTGCTTATAAGTGAATATAAAAAGGTCTAACTTACAAAAGCAGAGGGTAGAATGGTGGTTACCAGGGGCTGGGGGGGTGGGGGAAATGGGGAGATGTTCAAAGAGTACAAAGTTTTAGTTATGCAGGATGAATAAATTCTGGAGATCTAATTTACAGCATGGTGACCACAGTTAATAATACTATATTTTATACTTGAAATTTGTTACGAGAGTAGATCTTAAGTGTTCTTATCACACACAAAAAAATAACTATGTAAGATGATGGATATTTTAATTAACATGACTGTGATAATCATTTCACAATATTTATATTAGAAATATTGTATAAAAATATATAAAATTATAAATATTATATAAAATTATATAAATATTATTTCACAATATTTATATAAAATATCACATTGTACATCTTAAATATATGCAATTTTTATTTGTCCATTATACCTCAATAAAGCTGGAAATAAAAAAGAAAATCAAATTGTCTATGATAAAAAAGAGTAACAGGGGCTGCTTTGGCCTGGGTGGTCAGAGAGGCATCTCTAAGAAGGTGGTGTTTGAGTTGAAACCCAAGTGGTGAGAATCAGGCAAAGAGAATATTGGCGGAAGAGTTCATAGTGCACAGCCCTGGTATGAAAAAGACAGAAGGCTCATAAAGCAAGAGTCTGGATAGAGAATGAGGCAGAGAAAGGAAAGAGATGACACCAAAATTAGATGATGTAAAAAAAAACAAAAAACAGTACAATAACCTTACATACTCACCAGAATGGCTAAAATTTAGAAGACAAAAAAAGCTAATTTTTGTGAGAATATAGAGCAACTAGAGTTTGTACATGCTGATAATGAGGATATAACTTAGCACAATCACTTTGGAAAACTATTTAACAGTATTACTAAAGCTGAATGAACCAGCCGTGCTAATACTAAGTATATATTCAAAGGAAATGGGTATATATGTTCACTAAATGATGTATACAAGAGTAGGTGCACTTTTAATCATAGTTTCAAACTGGAAACTCTCCATATGTTCATCAAAAGTAGAGTGGACAAACATAATGTGATATATCTCAAGATGGAATATGAGACAACAATGAGAATGAATAAATTATAACAGCATGGAACACTATAAATGAATCTTACAAACGTAACCTTGCATGAAAGAAAACAAAAACAAAAAAGTACATAGTATATGGTTCCCTTTACATAAAACTCAAAAACAGGTAAAACTAATCTATGATTAAGAGTCAAGATGGTGATTAATCTTGGGAAAGGATGGAAATTTACTATAAAGGAGAATTAATATGACTTCTGGGATACTGGTGATGTTTTATTTTTTTAAATATGGGTGCAAGTTACAATGATGGGTTAAATTTGTGAAAGTTCATTAAATTGTACATTTTGCTCACTTTTCTGTATGAGGTATATGACACATATATATGATACATATATGTATATATGTAGATCTATATCTATATGTCTACATCACATATACGTGTTTCTCTGTGTATGTGCATGTATATATTTTACACATACATGTACTCTTAAAAAGAAAATTATGTAGGGGACAAATTATTCAGAACCTTCTAGATGAGTGTTTCTCAAACTTCAATCTTGAAACTGCATATTAATCACATAGTTTTCTTGTTAAATTGTAGATTCTAATTCAGTAGGTCTGAGGCAGGGCCGGAGAGTCTTCCTTTTGAACAAGATACCAGGTGATGCTCAGAATGATGGCTTGTGAACCAGACTTTGAGTAATACAGTTTTAGGTCATGGTAAGGAGTTTAGATTTTATTCTGATTATAATATTTGAGGACTTTAAGCAGCACTATACTATGATGTGATTTATAAGGTAAAATTGCTTTGGCTGTTATGAAGAAAGTAGACTTTAGGGAAAAACAAACAGGGCAGTGGTACCAGTAGGTGAGAAAAGTTGATGGTGCCTCTGATTAGTATTGTCTTGATAAAGATGGCTAAAAGTGGAAGAAACAAAGGAGAAACTAATTTTGTTAAGTTCTTGTATAGCCTTCATCCTTGCTACCATAGCTAATTTGTAATGTGCTCACTATTTAATTACAAGGAAAGAGACTCACCAATATTCTCAGTGTGGATCATTTGTCCACCTGATTACTGAATGTCTTTTCTGCAATCGCTGTCCCCTAGTGGCCAGTTATAATGGATCATGAATATCCTCACACTGTCCTTTCCAAGAGATTCGTCCATATACCTCTGGCCAACTTCCTTGTCATTCATTTTCCAGTTTTATTCTAAGTCCCTGCTCAGTCAGTCAATTTACTAGTCACTTCTCATAAAACAGAGGAGAGATGCAACTCAGACTACCCCCCGTTTTATTCTAAAAGAAGACAACCCATTGTACCCCATGATATTCTGTGTGTGCACACTCTGGACCTAAATTTGTATCCCTAATACTACTGCTCAGAATTCTGAGAGGATCAGAAATTCTTAGAGGATAGCTCAGTCTATGTTTTAGAGTTAGAAAATAAATAGCATGTACCTGAAATTTTCTGTTGTGTCTAGAAAACGTGAATGCTTCTACAAGTGATAGAGGCGGGGTCAAAAGGAAGCAACATAAATGGTCTCATGCTGGTGACATTGTGACATTCTGAGTGTCAATAAAAAAATCACAGTAATAACAGAAATAATATATTTTTAATTGCAATATATTGAACTAATGAAAGCCAAGGAGTTCAAGATACTCAAAAAAAGAAAAGCATATATAGCGAATATTAGAAGGTAGTAATAAAACAAAAGAAGGGGAAATATAATAGATTATTTCATTATGATTGAATTTTAAAAGGTAGTGTATGATTAAATAAGTATATAGTTTATGGAAATACATAGAAATTCAAATAAATTTAGGTATGTCCATGTTTTATTAGTATGAGAGGCAAATAATAAGTGTAAATAACCATGTTTTCCTATTAGCACCAGTAGGAGCGCTACAAAGATTAGGAAGGAATAATCAGCACTGATGAATACTAACAATAATCAGCAACAGTTGTCACACAGAATAACCAAGTTGAAACAGAGTAATTCCATTATTCTGAGTTACATAAGAGTTCTTAAATGAAAAGAATTAATTATGCAGACTCAATCTCTGATATAATAAGTGAAGACTGAATACATTTATTAACTAGAATAAACTTATTACAGATTAAATTATTCTTGAATAAATCTCATGTATGAAGTTAAAATATAATAATAACAACATAAAATGGTGTATGTAATGATGGCTGAGAATTGCAAAAATAATTTTAGAAGGAGATGTCATTTTGCAGAATAACCACAAACTTTTGTTTAAAACAGTGGATATAAAAAATTATATTGACATTAAAAGTTTAACTATAAAAAAGGAAAATCAACCTTTGACACATTGCTCCTGTTTTATTTACTTTAGGAAAACTGTTTTATTTTCCAAATAAAAAAACACTGCTAGCCTGAGAAGATGTTTTTATTAATTTGTATCCTGTAATGTTACCTTAACTCCAAGAAAGGTCCAAATAATATTACTAAAACATAAAAAGATTACAAATAAGCATATCAATAATCTTAGGAAGTCATAACACTAAATATAGACATAATGAAGAAATTAATTAAGCCTATAGTATTGATGTTAATAACATGTTTGTCATCATTGCGTTAGGAATGTTTTGCCTTCAGCAAGTATTTAAATAGTCAAGAGAATCAATTATATTGAATGTTTAATTATAGTATAAATTCCTAAGGTTCTTGAGGAAACACTGAATTTTTGAATCTTGTATAGATGCACCTGTGTTGATAAATTTGGCTGATTAGTCCTTACATTTCATTCTTGGTGTACCACTTTTAGAACCCAATCTCATGCATGCTTCCCAGACTCCTGCCAGTACAGATTGGTGAGATCTGATAACTTTTTTGGTATATATTTCCTCGAAGACTAAGTCTTTGATTTCTTCATCTGGGCTAGTGATATTTAACTTTCACTACAGAGGCAGTGTGGAGTGGTGAGATTGAGTGTTGAGGAGAATCGCATCAGCTCATAAGGTAATTCCCTAAGTGCAGTCGTTGAAAGGGCTTTGTCCAGGGAAAAGCTGATTCCCTTGGGGGAAGTTAGGGACTGCTTCTTCAGGCAAGGATTTTTGTTTTCCGCTCTGTCCCTGTCTACTCAGTGTCCTCATCCCATTATTTTATGGTCCTAACTTTTCCTCTGTCATTTCTTTTAGCTTACCGTAAAACCTTTGGCAATGTTTAGCATTTACTTGGTACTGGTTCCCTGCAGTCCTTACAATCAGGCTCTGGCCTGGACCACAACAATATCTTTCCTGAAGGACTAAAGGAGTTGAGAAACTCCTTCAAACCTGCAGCTGAGGTTTGAACAAACTCTTTCATGTTTACAGTAGGATAATCAGTTTTCAGTTCTAACAACCCCATGCTTTTTCCAACCAATGTTATTGTGGTCATGATTCATGCTACAATCAATTAATCTCTCAGTGCTTTGGCCTCCAGCTGCACTTCACACTGTGACATTGCTGGTGATAAGTTAAATTATCAAGATGCCACTACCTGCCATGGCTTACTAGTGTCCCATTTCTCTGGCAAGCAATATATCTGCACATTCTTTAAATGTGTAAGCAAACTAATCCCAGAGACTCAGTTGAAGGTTTTGATTTTAGGGCTACTCCTAATATTCGTTACTCTATCACTCAGAGTTGTGTCAGGAAAGAGATTGACCACTCAAATTGGGCTATTTGAGGAGAACTTATAATAAAGGGGCTATTTACAAAGAGCTGTGAACAGAGTATGGGAAAATCACAAAGGATAGACTAGTCCTTCGACACAGCATCTTACTACATCTAGGCCTGAGCGGAGAAGGGAAAAGAGCAGTTATCAGAAGCCAGAGAAAGAGGGAGAGAGATTTCATGGGGAGGAAAACCAAACAAAAGTTGGGGCAACGGTTTAGGGATGAACGTGGCCTTCATTGACCGTGCAGGGAGAGAGTCTGGAAATAAGTCTTCTGACTCAGTCTTTCCTCTCCTTCCGGCTCCTCCTCCCATTGGCCAAATTACTTGATACAGTTGATACAGGTTGGTCTCCTGGAGCAGAGAATGTGATGGAAAAGGATGGCCGTCAATCTAGAGGAACAAATGGAAGACATCCAAGCACCCTACAGAAATATCAGTACCCACGTGCTTATCAATATTCAAATGCACATGTGTGTGTATATATATATGTTACACATGTACACATATATTTACATATTTGAATTCAGCAAAACTCAATGCTGAATACACGGGAAAATTATGGTTCAATTCATCTATCACTGGAGACTCACAGTCTCTAATCAAAACCTCTCTGAGTCTTATTAAATGAAATTGACCTGCCTTTGTCAATGTATAATTTTGTTTAATTGCCTTGTTTGCTATTTCCCTCAAACTACAAAACCATGAGGAATTCTGTGGATATAAAACCCTTGGAGTCCACTAACTGTTATAAAAGATTCTGGAAGAAGTTGATTTGAATATTGTAATGCTGGAATGAGGTCTTGCTATGAATTTCAGTAAGTTGTCTGATTCAGGTATTACTGATGGCATAGAAATTTTGTTTTATTCCCACAATGACTCAACAACTGTTTACATTCTGTTATATGGCAGGAGCTACAAAGCCCCATTTTCATACCCCATCATCATTCTATGGCAGTTTCTGAAACTGCTGAGAGGAAAAAGTGAGATTTAGCTTTCTCTACTACTCATGGTGAGAAAGGGCAATTTACGTTAAAGGAAGGAATGGAAAATAAAAATATACAGTTCACACACACACACACACACACACACAAATATCCATTGAGAACCATTCACCAAAGGAGTGAGCTTTTGTCAATATCTCAGGAGCCCTAGAGGGCAGCAGACTACGAAAGATGTCTATACTCATGTTCAAAATAACACGTGAAAAATTTCAATTTTTTAAAATTTATATTTGTCCCAGAAGGCAAGAAGACGCAAAGTACATTTAAAAAGAATGTCAAACAACAAACAACCATGACTGTCAGGTTATCATAGCCACTAGGTGAGACTGGCCAGAAGAGGACTCCTTTTTTATAAAACTTTAACCTGTAACCTAGCAACCATGTTTAAGCCTCAAAGGAAACACAGTGAAAATATATGCACTATTTTGTTTGTGTGTGTTTGTGCTGCGGTATGAACATTTTCTATTGAGAAGATCCACAGAGGTCAAGTTCCCAAAGGTGTTAGTGACCCAGCAAAAGTTTATAATTATTTTTAACGGAATGGAGCAGAAGACAGAGAAACAAAGAAACCAACAGAAGGTGGGGTGGGCACCATGATGGACAATTTGGACTCATCAAGAGAGCTCTGGGCCGAAGGACAGGAGGCTTGACTAGCAGAGGAAAATAGCAAAAATAATTGCTATATTGCTACCAATTTTACCATCTTCACTCTTTTGCATAATAATGATTTCACCACTTTGCAAGTATATGACTTGAATAACCAACATAATTATTAAATGCTCAGCGCATAATATCTATTATTGGATGTCAAATCTTCTTCTAATCTCCTTGAATCTCCCTACAATCTTATAAGAAATTCAACATTATAGATGAGAAGTGCATTACATTACAGATGAGGAAATTAATTCTTGGGAGGATTAAATAAGTTTCCAAAGTGGCCAAGTTATACAGGGTTGAAATCAGAAATCAGCCCAGGTCTGTCTGGCCCCACGTCTCATGCTGAACAGTCAATATTGCCTCCCAAAATTATTGTCTACTTTCCTGCAAAATACCTGTGCACGTACATATAATAGTTCATTTCATCTTCACACCCTTGCAAAGTAGGACTGCTGTCCTTCTAATAATAGTGGCCAATATTGCAATGTTTCCCAAAACATTACATAGCATCAGCTTGCGTTAGAATCACTTGGACTACTTGAGAGAGAGATTCCTTGGAACTCTGATCTATTATATTTGAATCTCTAAAGCGTGAGTCCTAAGAAGCTGCAACTTTAGCAAATGTCACATGGTGCTTATGTTTTCTGAATTAGAGAGCCAGTGATGTATTGAACATTTTTCAAGTGTCAAGTCCTCTGATAAGTAGTTTAAAAACTTTATATCCTTTAATCTTTATAAAAGCCCTACCTAGTAATTACAATTATTATTCTTGTTTTAAAAGTGAGACACTTGAGACTTAATATAATTAAATAATTTGTGTAAGGTCTTCTGACAGCTGGTAAGCAGTGAAATAGAATTTGAATCCATGTCATCAGCCTGAAGACCCAGTGCTGTCTCTGCTTTGACTACCGTCTAATCATGGGCACTATTGATTTTGGAGACATGGTTCCTAATAACTCTTTAGTATAAAAGACAATTTGCTGCTCGGATGGAAACTATCTCCCTCACAAATACACTCTATTTTGAAATAAAATTTGTCTGTATATCTCAGCGGTCAGACTGTATATCCTGTAACTATTTGTCCTTGGTTTTTCTTGCACATGCCTGTGAATAGCACAGAATAGTCAGAGATTTCTAGTTACTGCAAGTAATGTGGGATAACAAACAATTCTTTTAAGGCTTAAATGCCATCATTAGGGCTGACCAGAATGGGGATTTAATTGACATACTTCTTGAGAATTAGGGCAGTCCATCTATTCAATCATTCAGCAAATACTATTTGTGCCTACTCTGTGCCAGATACTGTTTTAAGCACTTGCATCCAACAGTGAACAAAACAAGCAACAAATTGTGCCCTTCTTGCATAAATAAGTATAAGTACAAATATAAAAATGGAAAGGGGGTAGAGAGTGCTAGGGGATGAGGAGCGGGCACAATTTTGAAAAGGGTGATCAGGAAAGACCTCTCAGAGAAGGTGATATATTTTTGAACAACTAATGGAAGTAAAAGAATATTCTAAGCAAAATGAACAGCAAGCATAAATATTTCAAATGTGAATGTCCTTTGGGCTGTAAATAAAGTGTGTGTACATGTGTGTGTAGAGTTCATGCAGAGATATGCAAGCATCTAGCCAAGAGTTTTCCTGAGATAGAAATGTCCCGTTGCAGTGCAAAGCTGTCTCTTTTCCACCTATGCTCCCCTCTCACTAGGTTATCAA
>CM053540.1:13760727-13788595 GCA_028646465.1 Rhinoceros unicornis | reverse complement strand
TAGCACTTAATTATGCTGAAGAATTTACATGTATTTGCGGTCATATATTTCCTGTCTCTTCCCTAAACTGTAAACCCTAAGAAAGCTGAGTCCATATAGTTTTTTGCTCACCAATGTATTATATCCCCTCCCTAGCATAGTCCCTTGCATAGCACTTAGCACAGAAGCACTTGGTAAATATTTGTTGAGTTAGTTAATTGATTAGTTAATGTGCTGAAACTTAATCATCTTTGGGTTATTTTTGAAATTAAAAAAAGCAATGGACAGAACAGTGTGTACAATATCTTCCCATTTGCCTGTGTGTGCAAAGATATATTCATGTAAATTCTTGTAAATTGATAAAACCCTCTGGAAGGAAAGATAGGAGCTATTAATACTGATCCACGTTAGAGAAGGAAGCTGGAGGTCTGGGCTGCGATGATCACTTCTTATTGTGTATTCATTTGCATATCTTATTGGAATGTTTACCATGAACATATATTATTGTTCAATATAAAAACATAAACCAAAAAATAAATAGTATAACTATTACCCAATATAGACATAAGGAGAAAATAAACTTCCATGTCTTTTTAAAATTTTATTCTATTAATAAAAATTCTATATAGGGGCTGGCCCCGTGGCGTAGTGGTTAAGTGTTCACGCTACGCTACGCTCCACTGCTGGTGGCCCGGGTTCGGAACTTGGGTGCGCACCAACCCACCGCTTGTCAGGCCGTGCTGTGGTGGCATCCCACATAAAGTGGAGGAAGATCAGCAGCGATGTTAGTTCAGGGCGTCTTCCTCAGCAAAAGAGGAGGATTGGCATGGATGTTAGCTCAGGGCTGATCTTCCTCACACAAAAAAAAAAAATTGTATATAATTAAGGTGCACGATATGATGTTTTGGTTTACATATACATAGTATATGTAACTCTATATTACTACAGTCAAGCTAATTAGCATATGCATCTTCTCACATCATTATCATTTTTGCGTGCATGGTGAGAGCACTTAAGATCTACTTTCTTAGCAAATTTCCAGTATAAAATAAAGTGCTATTAACTATCGTCACCATGCTATACATTAGTTTTTAGAACTTATTTATCTTACATAACTCTAACTTTCTATCTGTTGACCAACATCTCCCTATTTACCCCACCTCCCTGCCCCTGGTAACCACTGATCTACTCTCTACTTCTATGAATTTGACTTTTTTAGATTCTACATGTAGGTTAGATCACGCGGTATTTTTCTTTCTCAGTCTGGCTTATTTCACTTATCATAATATCCTCCAGATTCATCCATGTTGTCATAAAATACAGGGTCTCCTTCATTTTTAAAGCAAGTTATATATATATTTGGTGATATATATATGATATATATCTCGCAATTTCTTTATCCATTTATCTATTGATGGACACTGACTATTTCCATATGTTGGCTATTGTGAATAATGTTGCAATGAACATGGGAGCTCAGATATCTCTTCAAGGTACTGATTACATTTTCTTTGGATATATATACTCAGAAGTGGGGATTGCTGGATCATATGGTAGTTCTATTTTTAGAGGAGCCTCCATGTGTCTTCCATAATGCATGTAACGATTTATATTCCCACCAAAAATGCATGAGTCCTCTTCTCCACATCCTTGACAACACTTGTTACTTTTTGTCTTTTTGACAATAGTCATCCCAACAGTTGTGAGGTGATATCTCACTGTGGTTTGATTTGCATCTCCCTGATGATTAGTGATGTTGAACATCTTTTTATATACCTATTAGTCATTTGTATATCTTCTTTGGAAAAACATTCAGGTTCTCTGCCCATTTCTTAATTAGGTCTTTTTTTCTTGCTATTGAGTTGTTTGAGTTCCTTATATATTTTACTTTTTGTGAGGAAGATCAGACCTGAGCTAACATCTGCCAATCCTCCTCTTTTTTTGCTGAGGAAGACCGGCCCTGGGCTAACATCCATGCCCATCTTCCTCTACTTTATATGGGACACTGCCACAGCATGGCTTGACAAGCGGTGTGTCGGTGTGCGCCCGGGATGTGAACCGGCGAACCCTGGGCCGCCACACCGGAGCGCGCGCACTTAACCACTTGCGCCACTGGGCCCGTCCCCTGAAGAAGCTTTTTAATTTGATGTAGTTCTCCTTGTTTATCTTGGTTTTTGTTTTCTGTGCTTTTGGTGCCATATACTAAAAATCGTTGCCAAGATCAATGTCAAAAATCTTTTCCCCTGTGTTTTATTCTAGGAGTTTTTATGGTTTCAGGTTTTATATTTAATTCTGTAATCCATTTTGAGTTCATTACTGTGTCGCTGTAAGACTGGGGTCCCTTATCACTCTTTTGCATAATTCCACATGACTTTTTATTGCAATCCTCTTATTTTTATCTTAAATCTCAACATTGTAATATCTATTTAAACTTATCATTTCATTATTTCAGGACCTCCCTCCAAGCTAAACAATGTTTTCTCTGTCATATATTTGTTCTATTTTGTGTGTGTGTGTGTATAGCATAGCTATATACATTCAGAAGATTATACCAATCAAACATCTCTCAGAGGAAAGATCCATAAAAAAAAATTGGAGTAGAAGAGAAAACAGGGTAAAGGAAAAGGGGAGCGAGTTTAACTATTTCCCTGCGCGACGTTGATCATTGTTTGAGTGCTCAAAACTATTTCCTTCCCCTTGTTGACTTCATCAGAAAGTACCAAGAAGCACTGACTCTTTTTTCAAAAAATATCTACCACAAATTTCTAAAATCCTCAAGAACGTAATCGTCTTTATTTTTTTTTTAACAGAAGGTCCTTTGGGAACAGTCATGAGTTAATCATAAAATGTTAAATTTCCCTTTTAGTGTGATAGCTATTTGAGATTTCCTTTCTTCCTTCATTTCCTTCCCTCTTTTCTTTCCTTCCTTTTTTTATGAGCAGGTACCATAGTGCCCTCGAAGGAGTAATTGCCCTAAATATCAGGAGGATCAGGTTCTTAATATGATTGTGCTTCTAACTAACTCCATGACCTTGAACAGATCAGTTCCTCACTCTGATTATTAGCTCCCTCACCAGACAAAGACAGGGCTCAGCCCAGACTATCTGTAAAGTGGTTTTCACTTCTAACATTTCTGTGACTCAAAAAACTATACAGGAGTTTGAAGCCTGAACGATGAGTAGTTAATTCTTCAGAGAAACCATTACTTCAAAATGCTGACAAACTATTCTTGCCAGTGTGAGGCTCCAAGGCCCAACATGGTTACTGATCCCCTTTCTAACAAGGCACATTGAGCATCATTAAGATCGATTGGGTGCACAGAGAGGGGCAATTACTAAACTTGAAAGAAATTATTAGCCTCATTCCTAAACAATTTCAGAGGAACTAATTAATCAAGGCAATTTAAAGTCAAGAGGCAAAGTCAGATTGAGAGAGGTAAGACAGAATTGGGTAACATTCCTGGGTGTGTAAGAGAACATGGAGACCCTGGCAGGGGTGCCCCATCTCCATACGCAGTGGTGGTACACCAATGTGCTCAGACCCAAAGGCTGCCCAGCACTCCTCATGCACAAGAGTCTTAACCACTACATTGAGCTGCATAGATGTACTCCCTTGTGATGTTACAAATCTGCTGACCTTACTAGGAATAGGTAACTCTGGTCTAAGAGCCTATATTCCACCACAGCATTTCTCTGTACATTCTTGGCTGGGCAACGCAGGGTTTAGAAGGCACTATCACATGCACAATCAAGCCCCAACCTAGAGAAGCTTAGGTAATCCTCTAAATGTCTACCAGAAAATTGAATCCTGAGCAAACACATGCTTAACTCATTCTATCAGAAGCTCTTTCAGGTGTAAAATGCATTACAGATGAGCACCAGTCTCTTTATCACTGTAAATGAGCCCTGCGGACAACCCCATCTGTCAGAGTTGAACACAGATCCATCTTCAGTCTCTGAGATACATGTGGTTCTTTGTATCAAGGCCATCCCTAACACTGGTGTGTACAGCCAAGGGTTTCCTTCTATTCATGAGGTTAAACATAAAATTCCATGTCATATTTTACAGATTTCTATTGATGGGAGCTAAATGTGACTATAAAACTTGGAGTACTGCATTTTAAAATTCCATTGCCAAGGAGTCAGCAGGATATATTAGCAGAGTGATAAAAAAATTGAAATTAAATAATAAAGTAAAGCCTTTTAAAAAGTAATTGGACTGTGAGGTATCTGCAAGAAGAAAAATTAAATGGACTGTGGGTTTGAACTATAATATTGGTATATGACAGAGAAAAGATCATATATAGGGCTTAATAAATCCACATCAATAGACTAAATGAATGAACAATTCCATGGATGAATGGATAAAAGGATGCCAACCAGCCCCCAAACGCTTGCCTGGAATCATAGGAATCCACACAGTTAGTCTGCCCTTTTATATTTCTCCTCCAATTTCCTTTCTAAATAAGAATTTAGGTCCTACAAAACTTCCTCTTAGCAACAGTCCTGCAGACGGCATCTTTGACCTCCTTATTCCTCAGGCTGTAGATAAGTGGGTTCAACATGGGGATCACTGCTGTGTAAAACACAGACACCACTTTATTGAGATCCAGGGAGAAGCTTGCACTAGGCTGCACATAAATAAAGAAAAGAGTACCATACAGGATGGAGACCACTGTCAGGTGAGAAGAGCAGGTGGAAAAGGCTTTGCGCCTCCCGTCGGCAGAGTGGATCTTCAGGATGACAATGAGGATGTAAATGTAGGAGGCCAGGATGCTCAGACCACTGAAGACTCCCACAGCTCCAGCCACGATGAAAACTACCAGCTTGTTGAGACTGGTATCAGCACATATAAGGGAAAGGAGGGGGGACATGTCACAGAAGAAATGATTGATGACATTGGGGCCACAAAAAGGGAGACGAAATGCATTTGTTGTGTGAGTCATGGTATTCATGAACCCAATGACATAGGGACCAACCACCAGCTGGATGCAGAGTCTCTGAGACATGGCAACTGAATACAACAATGGGTTGCAGATGGCTACATAGCGGTCATAGGCCATGGATGCCAAGAGAAAACACTCTGCTGCCACAAAGAACCCAAAGAACCACTGCTGCAAAGCACAGCCCCAGAAAGAGATGGCTTTCCTCTTCACAAAGAAGTCAGTGAGCATCTTGGGGCTCACAACTGAGGAGAAGCAGATGTCCACAAAGGACAAGTGGCTGAGGAAGAAGTACATGGGTGTGTGAAGGTGGGAATCGATCCATATCAGAATAATCATGCCCAAGTTTCCAGTTAGGTTGATGATGTAGAAACTCAGAAAGAGCAGGAAGAGGAAGACCTGTAATCTGGGGTTGTAATTCAAGCCTGTGAAAGTGAACTCGGTGACCCTCGTGTAGTTTTCATGGGCCATTGACTGGTTCTGGTTCCCACTAGAAGAAGAGCAGAGGAGTCACAACAGATTTGGTAAATGTCTTCAAAAATGGGACACAGAAAAAATATGCTAGTAACTGAGAGAGCATTAGGGATGATCTGGCTTAGTTGCATGCTTTGGCGGAGGAAACGAAAGTGAGATAGAGACCTGTGCAAAAGATCAGATCTGAAGCTATGATATTTTCAGTCTTCATAGAAGTCTCTCAATACAGAGATGAGAAAACGGGACCTAGAAAAGAGGAGCAGCCTGCTTAAGGTCCCATAGCTAACAGATACAGAGATAGTTCCAGAATAGATGTCTAGTAACACCCACTTCAGTGAACTTTGCCTGAGTCCACGAGGTGAACACACACCAGGTAAAATGATGCAGGAGAGCAGAAGCGAGGCCAGCTGGAGAAGAAATGTGCAGCCACTCATTTTTAGGCCATATGCTGTGCACTTTGTTTTTATCATCTAGGGCAAAATGCATGTTCTCCAACTGGTTTGGAGTCCACCTTCTGTGACCCTGGGGAAGTTACTTTTCTTCATCTGTGAAACAGGAATAATAATAGTAATACCTACCTTGTAGATTGTTGTGAGGATTAAATGAGATAATGCATTCAAAGCATTTAGCAGGGTCTTACTGAGCACCTAGATAAGTGCACAACAATTATTGGTATTTTTGCCTTACGTTCTCCCTTTAATAAGCCTGCAAGCTAAATATCATTATTTTATTTTACATAGGAAGACAACTGAAGCTCAGTTCACGTTCACAATGCTAGCGACTGGCAGAGGTGGGCATTGAATATGTGTCTGTCAAAACAGACTGTGCCCTTTCCATTTTCACACTGCAGAAATGTTTCCTGTATTGTCACAATCCCTTTCATCTCAAAGAGATCCCCAAATCATTCCAATATGAGTACAGGGTAATGCATTTTTGGCTTCCTGTTCCTGGTGCTGAGGTTATAGCCTATGGCCATCAGTGGGAAGCCCATAAGATAATAGTGTCGAGCTTAAGTAACAACTTTATGGATACAAGACAGGGAAGAAATCTGGAAAAGAGCCTAAATTCTTCTATCTCTGTATCCTCGCTATATACTTTTGTCACTCACTATAAGGGTGACCTTGGGTAAGTCAGCTGATCTCTTTGAACCTAAGTTGCTTTATTCATTCAATGAGGCTAAAACTCTTGTTGCTTGCTCTCTCAGAATTCTCATACACTTAGGATGAGATGGTTGCAAGCTACTTATACTTTTAAGAATTTTTATCAGCCCAGGAATATTAGAGTCCAACATCACACTTACACTAGACACTTTTCCTTCTAATTTGAAATTTATTATTCAGCTTTAGCAAGGTCTTTCTGAGTCCAATAATACAGCTACATTATATTTTTTTGTTTCAGGAGAATTAAAGAGAAAGATAGAATGGCCAGTCCAACTGTCAACACATCACACTCACCTCTTGCTTAAACCTCTTCAAGAGTTTAATAACTCCTCCAGGATTAGTCACACACTATATCTTAGTCTTCTACTTGACAATTGCCCAAAGCTCCTCAACTATTCCACGTCAATCTTTGTTTCTACACCTGCCCAAGCCTTCTACCCCTCTACGCACATTTTTGTGTCTCAGTTTCATTTGGTTCTTAGAATACAATACAGTGCTCCACACAGGTTAAACTGCACGGAGTGGGGGACACAATCAGCTCTCATGTTCAGAGCACTAGGAAAACATCAACACAGCCTATGATGGCCTTCTCTTAGCAAGGAAATAACCCAGGTGGTTTAGACAGGGATGTGAGCTGAGTTCAGTGCTATCTTTCCTCTTACTCTGCTGCTAAAATATCTCTTTTCCATTTGATACTTACATGATTATAGTTTGATCCAGTTACAGAACCTAAACTTATCTCTACATAAATTATCTCTTCTTAGATCTTGCTCAGTCATCCAGCAAAAATGAGAATTGCACTGCCCCTGGCAAGGAACCAAATATATAATTTAACTCCACTTAAAATAATTCATGTTTTTTTGAAATTGTTAAAAAACCAGGTAGAAAGAGGCAAAGAAAATGATTTAGAAGGTCCAACTTACATTCTTATTTATTTTTTTTTTTGTGAGGAAGATCGGCCCTGAGCTAACATTTGCCAATCCTCCTCTTTTTGCTGAGCAAGACTGGCCCTGGGCTAACATCCATGCCCATCTTCCTCCACTTTACATGGGATGCTGCCACAGCATGGTTTGCCAAGTGGTGCATTGGCGTGCACCTGGGATCCGAACCGGCAAACGCCAGGCCGCTGCCGTGGAGTGCACCTACTTAACCGCTTGCGTCACCGGGCCGCCCCCCCAATTACAGTCTAATGAGCTGTTTCTTCTTTAAAAATGACAAGAAGAACTAAAATAAAAATGAGCCAAGTTTTTCAGGTTTCATCCCATCCTTTAACATGCCTACCTTCACACACACAATGAGTCAGAAGTCTCAAAAGTCATTTGATTATATTCTTTACTATCTTCCAAAAAGAAAATGTGGAGGACTCCACTGTAAAACATATTGAGAGTCTTTGTCAATTAGATGAAAGTTCCCTGAACTAGTTGCATCATTTTTTCTTTGTGGTTGTTATTGAAGATGCTCTGTCCCCTAAGTGTACCGTATCTTGGGAATGAGCCGCTAAGGGAAAGTACAATTAAAGTTTTGTTTCATGCCTTAAGTAAGTCTGATGACATCAGTTTTCTGATAATTTTATGATTCTTTCTAACTGGATACAGTCTGCCCATTCTCCCTAGTTCCAGGCTAAGCAAGAAAACTCTGTAGAATCCTTTGTAAAGAGGGTGGGCTACTGGAGGACCTTAACTCCCCCGGCCCCTCTCTCTTTTGCATTAGTATCTTGGGAGCAAGAACAAAGAATGCAGAAAATGGACTTTCCTCAGATGTAGTATTTACTGCAACATATTGCCAAATCAATGATTTTCCCAGGACATTGTCCAAAGTATATAAAGAGTTTCACTATTGTAAGCAAGGGCTTGAAGAGAACAACTGCTGACGATGTATTAACTGGTCATTAAACTTTAGCAGGAGATTATATCTGAACTGTTAGCAAATGGCAAAGGAAATACATTTCTTATTGCCAAGAAAGGAATCAAGACGAACAAACCGAAACTCATTAGGGTTATGTTTCACCTCCAATACAAACAGCACCAGCCTGCCACAACAGAGTCA
Source organism: Rhinoceros unicornis (assembly GCA_028646465.1). Taxonomy (NCBI): domain Eukaryota; kingdom Metazoa; phylum Chordata; class Mammalia; order Perissodactyla; family Rhinocerotidae; genus Rhinoceros; species Rhinoceros unicornis. The sequence goes on along the minus strand of CM053540.1, from coordinate 13,779,994 downwards.
GCATGGAGACCTGAATTTTGGTTCTAGCCTGAGTAAGGGAAAATTACAGGTCCTCAGGCATGCAACACAACTGACCCACTGTAGATGATTTTGTGTGAGGTTTTTTTTTTTGTATTTAATTTCTTAGCATGCTAGTGTAGTCTTTAAAGCAATTTTTCCATAAGACCTTAACTTTTGATAATAACTTTCTGTTGACTCACATATGAAAGACAATTTTATTTCTCCACTGAAAACTCTTCAGACATTGCTCTTTTATTATTTTTTTCCTGTTAATATCATTAAGAAGACTGAGAATTGTTTGAAATTTTCCCCTTTTTTGGGTATCAAGTTTTGATTCCTTCGTACTTAAAGAATTATTTTATTAACATCACAATTGAAAAATCTCTGCTAGGATTTGTGGGCTTATTTTATTGATTTTTCCCTAAACCATGGTGAAAATTTTAAATCTCAATATTTGACCCTTCATTAACTCAGAAAACTCATCCCTTCCATTTCTATTGCTCTGATTTACCCTAAACATGTCGTCAACTAGGCGCCTCAAGAAACTCAAAGGTGGGTTTGGAAGCAATTAACTGTTTTTCCAAGTTGTCGCTTTTCCTTTTGTATGTTAAGGAGATGAAAACACCAACCATCCTGCAACTGACCAAGCCTCACTATAAGAGCTCAGCCCATGACTGTTGCCTTATTTTTAATGCAAGGATCTCTCCAGGAGGAGCTTAGCCCTCATTATGTGGAAGCATGTTCTGCAACTTAGCCTGTGCAAGTGAATACCTGCCTCTCCCATTTGAATATTCATTCCCCAACTGAAATAAAAGTTCCTACTTCCCTTTGTTTGGGGAAACCGTGACTTTGGATATGATTCCTCATGGCCTCCTGTTTGTTGCAAATACACTTTACTTTGTGAGACAGCTTCCACTGATGTAAAGTCTTATTTAAGCCACCAGGAGGTGAGCCCAATTGGTTCAGTAACAAACATATACATAATCTGTTGCTGAATCTCTGCTTTATGGTTTTTATATCATTATGTTTCTTCTTCTCTTCTTAATCATGTTGTCCTTTTTCTCCGCATCTTGCAATAGCTTTTCACATTACTACTTTCAAGAATGAATTTGATCTTCTAAATGTCAATTCTTTATTTAAAGCCTCCTGTGTGGCTTTTAGTTCTGACATTGCATTGTAGTTTCCTTAAAGTCCTCACTTAATAATTAAATATTTTCATCTCATCATTTTTTTTTAAATATGATCTCTTCTTTTCCATGACTTGCTGCCTCTTCTTCATGGAGACAAACACATCTGAGATCCTGCAACTGAGCAGGGCTCATTCTGCTTGCTGCAACCTAATGCCAATCAATTCCATGAGTCAGTGGTCCAGAAAGGGATTTATTCAATTAACTAGTAAAACTGGAAGATGGCAGACTCACATCCCAAAGACCATCTTAAGCAAACACAAAATCTTCAGGCAGTTATATGAGGAGGAGGGAAGAATAGGGAAGGGGTTCAGGCAATGTCTGGCATCCATTCTCCAGACTTCTCGTCTTCTGCTCTGCCCGCAGGGTCAGACGTTATTTCTTTCCTTAACAATGGGTTTCAGTCTCAGGTGGCATCCTCGTTCCTTTTGGTTCCTGAAAAATAACTCATTCCAATGTCAGCCAAGTTTCATGTCAGATTTGAGAACCTGCTGAAACATGTTAAAACACATCCCTGTGGCCTTTGTACAATAGCCTGGTTACATATAGGTTAATGATCAGCAATATGTGATTGGCAGTTATAAGCCACTGGAAAATCCAAATGTTTTCTAATATCTTTCTGGTTCCTTTGATACTTCATTTGAAAATTATGTGATTCTTTGGCATTCTCTGGGTAATAGTCCCTTTCTATTGTGTAATGTATGAGTTTATTGTTTTGATATTGCTAAGGGGTGCACTTTCTTGAGTAAAAGGTCTTCTGTCTACAACAAACATGTGCCATCAGTCAGGGTGTGTAGAGTGTCTTTGATCCTATCTCTCATCTTCCTGATGGTTGGTAAAGTCTTTTCTTTGAAGAACTGGTTAATGCTTGTTCCATAAGCATAATATTTATATTTTCTAAATTTTTTGATATTTTAGTTACTGATTTAAATGGAAGTATTTCAATTCTTCGCGTGTTACCTATCATATAATTATTTTTAATTTCTTTATGTAAATATGTTTTGAATCATTTTTTCTTTAGAATATGTATTTCTAAGATTTCTTTTTAAATTTACTTTTTGAAATAGAAAGACAAATACTGTATGATCTCACTTATATGTGAAAGTAAAACAACAAACAAACAAACTCACAGATACAGCGAACAAATTGGTGATTGCCAGAGGCAGGTGTAGGGGGGGGTGCAAGAAATGGCTAAAGGGGGTCAAAAGGTATAAACTTCCAGTTATAGGATAAATAAGTCCAGGGGATGTAATGTATGGCATGGTGACTATAGCTAGCAATATTTTGTTGTATATTTGAAAGTTGCTAAGAGAGTAGATCTTCTCAACACAAGAAAAAAAATTATAACTAAGTATGGCAATAGATGTTAACTAAACTTATTGTGGTAATCATTTCACAATATATACAGATAAATCATTATGTTGTACACCTGATACAATGTTGTATGTCAATTATTTCTCAATAGAACAATTACTTTCTAAAGTCATGAAAGACCTAATTTCCAAATAGTTCATTTCTAGTTATAATGATATAATTACTTTTGATTAACATTGGAATGTCAAATTCACAAGACAAACCCATTTGCTAAAGAAAAGACAGAAAGTTAGCTTTATCTTCAATGTATACTTGAGTTGTCTTAAAAATTGTTTTCTTCCTTTACCTCAATGATTTATCAGGCAAGGAAAAATTAGCAAAAGAAGGAAAGGTACAAACAAATTGTGCTGAGCCTTACCACAGAACATTCATCTTATGCTGCAAAACATTTGCACATTTTTAGCTGAAAATAAGGATAAACTAAGAAAAAATATTACCTTATTCATTTTGTTATAATAGCATCAGATTGATCTTGAAAACTGTGTTTCAAATTCATGCAATATCTAGCTGAAGGGAAAACACCTCATACAATTGCCGATTTCATGTTTTGCCAATCATCAATGCTATATTGGGAACCAATAAGGTAAAAGAAGCAGAAATAATATAAGTAGACAAATTGACACTATAACTGGTAATATGAAGACAACACTCATTCAGAAGATTATTATATCAAAAATGCTTTCTTACAGGTTGAGGAATCTATAGACATTGGTAACAGTGAACAGACAATAGCACTAATTAAAATCCCCAAAGATAAATTCTTGGGAGAATAGTATATTCTACAAATATGCCCCAAAACAAACGAATTAGGATAAATTCTCCAAAGTGGTAAGTGAATATGTATGATATGAATACATGATATATAAATATGATATCTTGATCACATATTCACCACTCTTCACCAATTCCCCATTGCCTTATATCTCAGCATTACAGAGTATTGCCTTTCCCCGTCCCTCGCGTGTAGGCATGGCTAAATAACTTGCTTTAACCATTGCAGTTTGAACAGAAGTGGCATGTGTCGCTCCTGGTAGAAGCAAACAAGAGCCCGTGTACTTTCTGCCCTCCCACACTGAGTAGCAAAGTTCCAAACGGTGGAGCCTTCAACTACCTGAAGTCTTTGGACATAAAATCCACTAGCACGCAATAAGAATATATATTGAACAAAAAATAAATAGTTTCTTTATTGGTTTAGGACACAGAGATATGGGGGTTGATAATAACTATAGAATAAACTAGAATAGTCTAACGTAGCATATCTGTTTAGCATTACAACAGCAAAGAAATACTTCAAAAATATGGAAACATTATGTAAATCTGAACCGATGGGAAAATATGAAGGCTTCACATGAAGAGTCTATTTAGAAAATACTGAGATTTGGGGGGCTGGCCCAGTGGCACAGCAATTAATTCTGCGCGCTCTGCTTTAGCAGCCCAGGGTTCACAAGTTCAGATCCTGGGTATGCACCGATGCATTGCTTGTCAAGCCATGCTGTGGCGCCGTCCCATATAAAATAGAGGAATATGGGCACAAATGTTAGCCCATGCCCAACCTTCCTCAGAAAAAAGAGGAGGGTTGGCATTGGATGTTAGCTCACGGCGGACCTTCCTCACACACACACAAAGAAAAGCTTAAAAAAAAAAATACTGAGATTAAAGAAATGTATTGTTTTCATTACAGAAAAACTCTGGTATGTAAAAACTTGCCTCTATTTGATTATAATTCTCAATGAATGTGTAAAGATGACCTAAGATTCTCTTATGGTTCCATAATGAAGTGGCCCAGTGAATCCCACAAATTACAATCTTCATTCAGATACTCATAGTTTCCAAACAACCTTAGAGTGCCCCAATATTAAATATAGGCAGACAACCAAGAAGCACCACACATCTGGGAAACCCTCTATAATGAAAACAAGGGTAAAAAGAAACAGTAAAAAGAATTTCAAGAAAATTACATAGACTACACACGAATAAGAAATGGAAGTGTCAGGCGTGGTTCACCTTAAATTCAAGGGCTCACAGCTGAAAGCTCAGAGATTCCTGATCACATAGAGTGACTAACAGCCAGAAATGATACCTGGCAGCAGACAGTGGGGGAGTAGTCTTCACCCCATGCAAGGGAGTCTGTTGAATGATGTTGTTGAAGAATTTATACTCTTGAGTCTTTTATTACCTCTATCCTGACCAATACTTCTCAAAATGGTTATTTATATCTATCTAGATGCCTTTCAAAAGAAAACTGTAAGTATTCTTTTTTCTTGGACCTTGTGAAAGAAGTACTGTGGATACCCAGAGATCTATGGACATAGTTTAAGAAACATGAATTTTACAAACTAAACTGTTATAGAAATAGTCCTCAATTATGAATTGTCAACTCCCCCCAGAGGCATCTTGTCTTGATAACTAGTAAAAATATTGGTATTTATAATCCATAAATTTTCATTAAAAAGATTTTAGAAATTCAAAGATTTTCATAAAACTTTTTCCTTGTTCTGTCTTTTGTGTCATTTGTCATAAAAAGGAGAAAAACATACGGCAAGATGCAGGCATCCAAAGCCTGTTGTCTGGAAAAAGCTGTTGCTAAGGCAACCTGGAAGCCAAAAAGGACACAAATTGGTTGGCATGGGTTGAGAAGTTAAGAGCCATTAGGGCACTTGCCACCTCAAGAAGACTCCCATTATAGAAGAAGTTGGTAATGGAATGAGGTAGATGACACAGGTCCCCTGCCAATGTCAAGAAAATGTCCATGCAACAAGGTACTCTGTAAAACATACACAATCCCCCACCCAGAAACATGTCCCTCCTAGGTATTAATTTGACTCCGAGAGACCCGAGGCTTAATTAAAGTTGTTAATGTGCATATAATATGAGTTTTCTTTCTTTTTTCTTGTTCTATGTCTTGAGAGCTTGTCTTTATGATCATTCTGGTCTCTGCCGTCCAGAGGATGCATGTACCAGCATACTTCTTGGTGGCCAGTTGAATAGACTGGAGTTCCAGGAAGCACTGTCTGCCTGTCTCTGTCAGCTCTCAGGGAAGTTTTATCATAAGGGGTCCCAATTTATTTCATTAGGGGCCTTTGTTGTTTCAACCTTCATTGATTGTTAGTGAAGCCTACCTGCGCAATGCGGGCCTTTGCTTTCTTAAACTATTTTGGGGAGGGAACTTTCTGGATCTTGTGAGGGCTGCTTCTTTTACACTCTCTTTTGGGGACACCTCTTATGTCCATGGTTAAGCTGTAAAGGTTTATTGGTTTGAGTCACTATTAAGATCCTACTCATCAATGTGGCCAGATGATGGATCATTTAAATTGGAAAAACTTCTAAATTGGAAAAAAAAAATTTTGAGAGCTCTCATCATAATTGTTTTATTGGTACCTATAAAAAGACTCAATTAATAAACAATAAACAAACACATAGAGACAGAGACTGGATTGGTGGTTACCAGAGGGGAAGGGGCGGGAGGAGGGTGAAAGGGATAATTAGGCACATGTGTGTGGTCATGCGTTGTAATTAGTATTTGGGTGTTGAACATGATGTAATCTATGCAGAAATAGAAGTATAATGATGCACATCTGAAATTTATGCAATGTTGTAAACCAATGTTACTGCAATAAACAAAAAAAATAAATAAAAAAGAAAAAAAAGAAAAATACTAAAAAAACCCAAAACACTCAATTAATAAAGAAATACGAAGAGAAAATAACGAGTAACATTAAGACCCTGACTCAGGTTACAACTAAACTGAGAAAATGTAAAAATATGTGTTGATAAGAGTATAAAGGTTGAAATGCTTAAGGTAATTTTATATAAAGTGGTTGTATCAACTTTGCCTGAATGCATTTTGAAGATGGACATTATGTCTGGCTGGGAATGCTTCCCCTGTCCAAAATTATAAGACAAAGACATATTGATAAAGCCCTAATGAAAGCTATGATTAGAGGTATAAGAGTTGAGAGAATTCAGATAAAAGTTTGTAGGAAAATTGATATATTTATAGACTTTATATGAAGTGATTGCGTCTCTTTATGCCTGATTCTATTATAGATTGTATTGTGGTGATAGGCATAGTGTATCACTGGGAAATGTTTCCCCTGCCTGATTGTAAGACAGCATATAAATCTGCACTTCAGACGATGCTAAGTAAACATATTCAAAGGAAGTCAATAGAGTTGTCTGAGCCCCCACATGATGTGAAATAAAAACTAGAGGCCAACATCAAGTGCTTAAAAAAAAAGATAATAAAAACTCCCTTCCCCAATGCAAATTGGTCTAGGGTTAACTTACACACTTAGAAAGAGAGCCTTTGTTAAATGATTTGTGAAGACTTTTGAAGATGTAATACATTGTCATAAAGTTTTGAAACAATAGCTATGGAGTCTTTGTGTATGCACAGCAATATGTATGTTATATATGTGTGATATTTTACATCTGGATGGTATGCCCAAAATTAAGAGTTCTATTTAATTGGCCTAAAGTAAGCACTTACACAAATTATTTCTAAATATAATATAAATTAACCCAAATGTCTTTCAAATTAACATGATATGAAATAATCTTTGGTAAATGAAACTTGTTTGAGTTTGTTAGTTTGATTAAACTAGGCATGTCCTCAGAGTTATCAGCCCTGGATATGATGCAGACATGCAGCCTAGGTTTACTAGGCAAATACACTCATGTTATCCCTGTTATAAATTTTTCAGCAAAATAATAGCTTTAAATAATAGCTGATTTTGTCTAATGTCTCATGAAGTTTTTGTGGGTAATCTAAACATAATTGTTGGGAACAAGTGATTTAGATGTAAGTGAGATAAGTGTTTATAGATAGACTTTTAGCAATAATTATATTTTATGGTATATATATTTAAAATAACTTCCAAAATCTCTTTGATAACTAGAAACTTTGAATTTTTGCTAGGTTAAATTAAATTATAAAAATATATTAAATGTCAACATTATTTCTAAACAAGATAAAATATTAGACATTAAATACTAAATATGTTTATTCAGTTTTGGCCTCTTATTACAGAAAAACTAAAAAATGTTTGGGTTTATTAAAAAATATGTCTTGTGTTTTATTAAAAGATTGTGCTATAAAGTAACATGTTTCTAGAAAGTATAAAAAGTATTTATAAATTTGCCAAGCCACAGAATGCTACTGTATGTGTTCATAATTTCTTACATCTTAGTTTTCACTAAAAATTAAGGTTTATAAGGGTTAAAAATTCTAATATGTAATTAAAGATACTAAAATATAATAGGGAAAATATCTTTGTATTCAAGGAAAGTAGGTGTATGTTTTCAGTAAAGATTGTATAAAGAATAGAAATATTTTGTTTTGTTAAGAGAGATAAATTTGTCCTAAAGTACTAGAAGGAAATAAAGAAGGCATGGGACAAATTCTGAATGTAAAAAGAAAGTTATAGAAGGTTTATGAAAGAAGAATCTGAAAAAAGAGTCCTATACATGGTCCAATTGGCTAAGATTAAAATGAATTTAATTAAGTGAGTTTTAATTTCAAAAGTAAGCTGATGTAAAATTAGCTTTTGGTTTTCTCTCTCTTAAAAGGATAGTTTTCTTAAACTTTTAGTATGCTCTTCATAAAGAACTTATAAAAGGTTTTATCTTTGGGTAGTCTACCAGAAGAGTAGGGATTTTATGTTTTATCAAATTTCTTATATTGTTTTTATCAGGTTTTTAAGAATTTTCTTACAGCTATTTAATTCTCCACATTTACCTGAAAATCTTTAATTGACCCCATGGTTAAACGTATAACTAAGCATTGTTTCATAGGGACCCACAATACTATGTGGGTAAATGTTATTGATATAAGTGTTTTAAAAATTATATAACATTCCTAAAATTATGATCTGTCCTGGTTATCAACCATAATTCTAGTTACTATCTTAAAGTGTTGTATGTCACAGAAATAACCAATTGCTTTGTCAATTGCCATTTTTAATTCTTTTCTCATTTACAAATATTTTTGTTTTACTCTGATGCTTTTACAAAAATGTTTCCTCTTCAGAGAGATTCAAGTAATGGACTGTGACACTTGCTCTAGAATATGTTTCTGATAAATTTTTAGATCATAAAACTGAACTGGGTAAGTAATTACAGCACTCTAAAGGAGAAACTGATGACTTCATGAAACTGCTAATGAAAGATCAAGATCAAAAGTTGATTACATAGGACTAAAGGAACTAAGTATGATAATTTTTGTGACTTTTTGTTTAAACTATTGCTTATTTTTTTAAATCTCTTTTTTTTAATCAGGTTTAAGAAAACCTTTTCTTCTTTCCCTTAAGCTAACTATGACTTGTAGAAATTTGATTAATTATACCTTGTAAGCAGAATTGAAACATCTATCTTTTTCTCCCTACCTGATCTCTCTAGAATTTGAAAACTCTTAGTGAGTGAATATTCTTATTTTCATGGCAATATAGTTATTTACATAAGTTCAATAAGAATCTCTTCTCCTTATTACCCGACACAATTAGAAACATTGGTTATATTATCAAAGCTTTGCCTGGAATGTCAGATTTGAGAAAAATATACATAGACTCAGATATGACCAGACAACTTTTGAGGGACAAAGATTGAACTTTATGGAATAATACCACTTGGAAATATTGGCCAGGCACCTTGCTTACAGGGTTCCTAGCAACCTTACCAGGTGAATAAAGAAGGTCACTTCTCTAACAGGTACCTGGAGCCTCAGAGTATTTTGGGGACCTCAAGGAGATATTCACTCAAATCTATGGGTATTGCAGGCAGAATCTGATGACAAGAACTTTGCTTTGCTTTCCGGACCTCAAGAGGCCTTTAAAGTTCAATCTGAGATTCCTTATAAGAAATTCCAGCAAAGCAGATTTAAAGGAGGCTGTATGATCTATTGCTATTCTTGCTGTACTTATATAAATAATTGGGCCAAGTTTACTGAAAGTAGACTTACTTTACAAACCAGTTAGTCTTAATTTGGCTATCTTTGGTAAAAATTAGGGTGATTTTAGAGAGAAAAATTATGTTTCAGTTGAAACTATAGTACACATTTGTGGATATTAGATTATAGTTCTGCTAATTATCTTTGAGGTTTTTGTTTTCTACCTGTAAACTAGACTGGATCCTGAATTCCTCTAGTCTCCTGAAACATCTGGCTAGAAATTTCAAACTAACATTTTCAATTTTTGTCCATCGTTTTCATTTGTAGTCATTGAGAACTGAAACTACTGTCTTTCCTGAAGCCCTGCCAACTGAACCTGCATAACTTAATGTATACTTAAGAGAGATCACCATGATAACATGCCTGTTACTATGTAAGCCACTCAAAAGGATACCTGAACACCTAATGACATCATCAAAGACATTTCAAAATGCCAAAGATGCTTTGACCATGACATCTAGAAATCTTCTTGACTGGCTGCCCCCAGACTCAGAAACTGGTTTATAATTTGTTCCAACCATTAACCTTGTTTTTCTTTTTGTTTCCATAGAAATACTTCTTATTAAATACCTGTTTGCTTACTTCCACAATATGGGCCTAGCTTTGAGAGCTCATCTGCATCACTGCCTTCTAAAATAAATTTAACTGGACTGATCTATTATCAGAACTAAGAAATGTGTTCAGTGAGATGGAACAATCTACAAACTCAGCTTCTGAACTATGAAACTTCTTAAAGTTTCAAAGGTGGGACTGCAGGGGACCAGAATTTACCACCTCAAGATGTGTCTCTTTGGCATGAGGATTATTTTGGGCTGGTTATTTAAAAAAAAAAACAAAAAACTGCAGACCTGGGAGAAGCTCTGAAAACCAGTAGAAGTTACCCTTTGCAAGAGACATTTACGTTTGTAAGGGAAAGCTCCATTTGTAAAGGTATCTGCCTCTCTGTACCAGGAAGAGAGGGATGACCTTATCTCTAGAAACTCTTATCAATGCAGAAGGCAAATTAAATTAAATCTGCATAATAACCTCATTCTTGTTTATTATGCTTTTTCTGGTAATCTCCCGTAACTGACGCCCCAACATCTTCCTCTGTCATTAGGTGAAGATATTATTTTAGGTGTCAACGTCAGCCATTCTGGTGAGTTACTCAGTTTTCCTGAGTTTCTCCCATGTATGCATGTTACTAAACTTTGATCTTCTCCTGCTATTCTGTCCCATGCCAATTTAATTCTTAGACCAGCCAGAAAGACCTAGAGCGTAGAGGAATTGTCTTCCTCCCCTACATAACTATTATCCCACGTAAAGGAAAGATAATACTCTTTAGGTATTTTAAGATTCCTGAACTAGATTAGAATACAAATATGAAAATCTATAAAAACACGAAAATAAATATTTGCCAAATATTCAAATCTATGGTCAATGTTTAAAGATGGAAGGAGTAATAAAAAAATGAAAAAAAATTACATAATTTTATATATTTTTAAAGTAGCAAAGGGCAAACTAAGAAAAGTATTTGCAGCTAACGTTATGAAGGCTTTTATTTGTTATCATTATGATGTAAGAAATTAGAATGTTTGATGGAGTGAAAATCTCCGAGCCATGTGTTTCTAGAGCAAATGTGCCATAATCCTGTTACATATCACAAGAAAATCATTTCCTCCGTTTGCAATTTAGTTTCACAATCTGAAAGATGAGAATGTTTGCATAGATTAGGGATTTTAAATTTTTATGTGCCGTCATCTTTAAAGAATCTGATGAGCGATCCAGTCCTTTCCTGTGAAATGTACGTAGGCTCAAACACACAAAATTTGTATATGATTTCACAGCTCTCCAAAATTAAGTCTTAGCCTTTGTAAGCTTTTTCCAAGCCAACTGTCTTAAAAATGCCGTCAATTATTTAACGTAACCTTAGTGGACGATTTTATTGTGATTGATAAGCTGATGCTGCCATCTAGTGGCAAAGCTTAACAACATCTTAAGAAGGAACTACTACAGTGTTGTTGCACCAAGAACGCTGCCAAAGCTTTATTTGAACACATCCTATACTCATGTTAATAGACCATGTTAATAGGAAATGACTAAAGAGTAAAATGAGAGGAAAGAAAAGATGTTTCATGAAGAAGGTGAAATTGTGTATCTCACGATACTGATGGCACATACTGTAAAACAAACTTGAACCCTCTTGTTCTAAAATAATACCAAATATTTAAAACTAGGTTTTTAACAATTTGGGATATAAGGTCATTTTGAGAGAATCTTTATTAACACGAAATTAGAGAAGGACTAATATCAGCCTTAAGTGTTAATGATGCTTCATCACATTCTTTTAAAAACGACTTCAGGTTTAACAAACTTCTGCTGAATAACTGTTCTGTGTCAGATATTATGCTGGACTCTGGTGATAAAGAGGTAGTATTTCCGCAGGACATGTGATAAAAAAGAATTCTTGTTTCTCTAGGCTGCTACAATTCTATGGAATTTAATCAGGAGCAGATAGTATCCTATGCCTTTCTAACATCTATAAATATAATCATATGGAATTATTTTAACCAAAAGAATATCAATAATAATAATAGAAATATCAGTCACCATTTTCTGAGCATTTATCTGTAATATCTTACTTAATTTTATAATAATATACTGCCCTACATAATGGTATCACCACTTCACAGATGAGTATATTAAGAAATGTTCTTTTTAGATTATCTGAAATAGTAGATATTGCTTCTTATTTTGAATTTTGAGATATGAAGCCTCACTTGTGTAACTGAATATAACTGAGCCAGTCCCATTTAAATTTTTTCTCTCTCTCTCTCTGTCCCTCTGTCTCCCTCACACACGCACACGTGAGAGAGCGCACACACATCTAAATATATAAAAATAAATTGTTTTCAGATTGTTTCTCACATTGGTAGGGGATAAGAAAATGTGAAAATGTTGTCTCTTTCTCTCTCCAAAACATCTTCTTTAAACCTTTCTCTTTCCTCAAAGGTCCATTTCAAATGTGTCTGCCTAACCAGATGTCCCTTTTCTCTTCTTTTGGCAAGAGAACCACTCCTTTATTTAGATAACTTGGCCATCCCACACCTGATGGGGCTGTCAATCATGAGATCCTGCCTTTCCCAAGTCACAGAGGTAAGCACTTGATCCAGGAGTGGAAGTCAGTTGGAAAACCTCAACTCTATGGACACAGACACTAGATCAGTAAGCGGGAATTGGGCCAAACACACAGTATTTGTTTCTCTTAAATGATATCAAACGGAAGAAAGGAAATGAATGGAAACATTTTCACAACTATCTTTTCTTAACTTTATTCTCTTTTAGTTTACCGAAGTTTAAAAGTCAAGGCAATAGTCAACTAAGGTGTGGTGTGGATATTCTGCTCCCACTCTCTGCCTCCAAAAGAGGGATTTGTGTCAGTGTGAATTAGTATTGCCTATATATGATAGAAAACTCAGAATTAACAGTAACTTTGAAAAATTACTTAAAGTAATTTAGTTTCTTTGTCATCAAAAAAATTTAGATGTAGCCAATATAGGGCTGATTTAGCTGATATAAGTATCAGGACCCAAAACGTTTCCTTGTAGTGCAAGATGACTGCTCAAGGTCCAGCCATTAAATCTGCATTCCAGGTCACAGGAAGGAAACTGGTTAGAAAGGGGGAACTACCAGAAAATCTAAGTAGATTTCCCAGAAGCACCTCACAAATCTTCCACGCAGGGCAAAACTTGCTCACATGTCAACACTCACCTACAAAAGAAATGGGAAAATATAGTCTTTTATCTGGGTTTCACCTAAAAACCTTGGTGCTCAGCTAAAAATGGGGCATCTATTAAAGACAGGGAGAATGAGGGGAAGCCTCTTCAGTAGTTTCTGCCACAGAGGTGAATGCAACCGATTTGGCTTCTTTTCTTCCCAGCTATTCTTTTTCCTGGGTGATCTTACTATGATGATGGCATTAGTATCAGAGCTAAGAGCATAAGTTTTGCTGTCTGGGGATCTCAGTTAGAACCCCAACCCCACTACATATTAGCTGCGTGATGCTGCCTCGTCCTGAGACACACTCCATCCTGTCATGCTCTTCTTTTCATCTAGTGGTGCTGATCTCCAGCTGGTTCGCCTTTATTTACCAGCCTCTCTCCCTCCAATGGAACGGAAGCTCCCTGGAGGAGGCGTCTTTGCCTGTCTCGTCACTGCTATATCCTCAGAACCTGCAATAATGCCGACCAATTAGGAGTCACCACACATGTATTTAATTCAATAAACTGTTTTGGCAATTAAAAATCCTGTTGAGAAGAATATGAATGGAAAATACTTTATTTGAAAATATTTAGGATTTATGATTTAGTTTAAAACAGACAAATAATATTTAATATGAAATCTTTTAAAATTATATATATACAGAAAATTACTGGAAGACTATAAACAGAAGTTTAACATAGATTATCTGTGCAAACAAAATCATATTACAAAAATGTGTTTTTCAAGATCTCATTGTCTTATAAAATAAACTATATACATTTATATATTTCTGAATTCAATATATACTATGCAAATATACATATATAGGAAAATACCTGAAAGAAATATATCAAAATAGACACAATTTTTATATATGACTAGTAGAATTACAAATGATTTGTATCTTCTTTGCGATCTACTTTGTAAATATTCGACAATGATTTTGTTTCCCAAAAATATGTTTTTATTGCTTGTCTTAGGCAACAATAAAAAAGATTTTAAGGATTTAGGCACATATATTTTATAGTCTTACTAGTTAAAAGACTTTTTGATTCAATTTGTACATTAAATTATATAATAACCTAAGTAAATTGAAACACCTCAATGAAAAAAAAATTTTGGTTTCGTCATAGAAAAAAAGTGGTAAAAATCATAGTCAAAGAAGATGAATTATGGAATCTCTAGGAGGACACGAGCCTCTCATCACACTCAGTGGGATATCTTAATAGGTTACAGAGAAGTCTGCTTCATCAGCATCATGAGATTTGCCTTTAACCCCATTATATTTGGCAGTGGGATTCCTTGTGAGATTCAAGGAGACTGCAGTAATTGACTCATCCCCTGAGTTCAGATGATGGCCCACTTCCATCTAAACGAGTCTAATGGTCCACTCCTTGGACGAGCTACCCATAAAATATGATGAGCCTTGGCAAAGCAGAGAGTCTACACAGATAATCCCACTGTGTCTCAGAGAATTTTTAAACACCTAAAGAAGACCTGATAGCATCTGATCTGTTCTGAAGGTCAGGTTCTGCCTCAAGAGATATTTTAGATGCACAGGGGCTTATAATCAATTATAATTCCCTTTCTGTAGATTCCCTTTCTTGACCAGTAACTCTTTCTTAAATTGTTTATAAAACTTCTCTTCTTTGAGTGAGACATAAAATGTGGTATAGCTTATCCTGATGGTGTCTCCAGATATTATGAAATGAACAAAATCTAAGACTCTGAGACTCACATTGTTTCTCTCACCAGTAACAGCTCCCCAGGGCTTCAAGTGTCAAGTATCATGGGAATAGGATGGTGGACTAGGATTAGGATCAGTTACAGTTGAGACTCAGAGTGGCCACTGAATGACTGTGAATGAATTCCCTGCTCTGGCTTTACCCTTTCAGAACTATCCTTCTCCCAGATTGCTTCAGAGATGTCCAG
Source organism: Rhinoceros unicornis (assembly GCA_028646465.1). Classification (NCBI taxonomy): domain Eukaryota; kingdom Metazoa; phylum Chordata; class Mammalia; order Perissodactyla; family Rhinocerotidae; genus Rhinoceros; species Rhinoceros unicornis. The sequence continues at coordinate 13,764,817 of CM053540.1, read as the reverse complement.
TGTCACATCACTCATCTCAGAAAGAACATCTTGCTTACAAAGCTTCCTGTGGGCCCCAGGCTGAACCAAAACTGCCTGGATCCCAATAACTCAGGTGAAAAACATTTCTTTTTAATGTTTTTAATGTTGCATATTTTTCCTCGTCCAAAATCATAGATAAAAGAGATCAGATTTGTGATTGTACTCTATAGCATTAAACTTAGAAATTAGAAATTCTACTGCCAAAAAACTCAGTGGGAGGGAATAAACCAAGGGGATTGCTCAAGAGCCATCCTGGGGTGTGGAGATCCAATAACGGGACCTTGAGGTAACGTATATGGTTCAAAGTCAAGACAAAAAGCAATCTCCTGGAAGCAGAATTTGACTTGCTGAGCATGAGGTTTGAACTTTTATCTCTCTTTTCCAAGGAAAAGAGAGAAGAAATGTGGTATCCAAAATGGTAGAAACATAAATCCTGATCAGGCAGCCGTTCCTTCGCCCATTCATTCAGAAACATTGTGAAGTGGCCTAGAATCTTAGGAATATTCTCAGTGTATTTGCTTTGCCTGGAAGCTCTTTCTTTTCCATTTCCTAGGCTCCATGTGAATTTAGGTCTTGACAAAAAGTCCTCTGCTTATAGATACCTCTAGTGATGATGGGGCTTAGTGTTGGAGGCTTCACTCCTTTAGAGAATGCCAGGAAAACTTGCAGGACTATGTAATAGATATAGAAGCAATTCCTACCCAGCATAGAAGTCATTTATGATAAAAACAAGAGGAGAAGCCTGTGCCGTCCAGCAGGGGAAGGGATTCTCAGATGGCAGTGAAGAAGTAAACAGAGAATATCCAGATGGTTAGACCACTGAAGTGTGCTATAACTCCAGAAATAATTGGAAAGTAACAACCAGGCCATTGGGAACATGAGGGTTCATTGTACTATTCTATTATTCTATACATTTAAAAATTCCATAATAAAAATTTTTTTAAGTAAAAATATATTGGATGAGATAGCCAGTATATATGATGGCAAGTAGTAGGGAGATGTCTCAGTAGTAATACTGGAGAAGAATTGGAAATCAACAGCTATCATGAAATATACTAGTGGTGTTCATGAATGCAAGAGTATAAAGCCTATCTACTATCCTGACACAGCATCTGTGTAACATGGCAACTAAATAGATCTCTGGATTCTAGAAGATGTGTATCTGCCATGAATGACAAGAGGAACCACTTAGCAGTCACAAAAATCTGAATAACCTTGGATGTAAGGCAGAGTCCAAAACATTGATAATTTTCCTTTCAGCAAGAGAAGGAGAAGTCACCTTATTTTACTATTAGCAGCAAGTACATACACATCTGAAATTGTTCATCCCATCCTCCATCTAATTAATTGTTTCCACAATAAATAAATAATATAAATTAAATGGAAGACATTTCTGAGCTAACATCTGAATCCTTTTAATAGCATCATATTGGCACTATTTATGTCTCTCTGGTTATCTAGTGCATGACTCATTCTTTCTGTCTGAGACAATTGCGTCGTTGAAATCATCATTATCCTCAGCCTATCCACCATCTCCATGTCTTGATATCCAGTTCCCTCCACAGCCTGCTTGCTTTCTCTGAACTCAAACCATTCTATGACCAGTCCTTGTAATGTGCTATGTTTAGAATAATCCAATATTCAAAGTAGGTTCACTATCCCTGGAGCGAGAAGGAACGATTGTGACACTGTCATTCCATCAATATTGCCTAAGAAAGCATTTGCTCATCCAAACATCCAATCATGAAATTTATTTGGGCAGAGGCTGGAGCTAAATCTACACTCTAGTTTTTCCCTGTATCACTCATTACTCAAGCATGTCTCACTGTTTGATTTTTCTACTACAAATGTAGATCTTTCTATAATCTACAGATAAATTTTACATTTTTAGATCATGTCCCGTCATCAGGGCTAAAATGCCTGCAGACTCTAACGTGTACCAAATAGGCGCTTTTCAAAAATCATTTTACCTTCCCTGAAAATAATTATAATTCCTCTTGAATTCTTCAAAATGTTTTCTGGGGGGCGAAGAAGTGTGAACATATATATATATATTTTTTTTTGCTGAGGAAGATTTGCCCTGAGCTAACATCTGTGCTAATCCTCCTCCATTTTGTATGTGGGTCGCCACCACAGCATGGGAGATGAGTGGCATAGGTCCGTGCCCAGCATCCAAACCTGTGAACCTGGGCTGCCAAAGCAGAGTGTGGGGAACTTGAACCACTTGGCCACAGGGCTTGCCCCAAAATATTTTTTAACTTCATTCTATAGTATTCCTTTTTTTATTTGAAAACAACAACAAAAGACTAACTTGAAAATAGGATATAAATTTTCTCCATTTTAGTTTACCTCTGACTTCTCAACGCACACTGTCTCTGATTTTTTAGAATTTTTCTTATTTCTTTTTTTTGCATTTTATTTCTAATTTCTATAGTAAGCTATCCTTATTTATGTTTATTTGAAGAACTAGGAGAAAACAAAATATCAATTAATAAAGTAATAGCTGGAACAAGTTAGTCAAATATCTAGAAAGGCATCTGGAAATTATTACCAGCACTTGTCACTTGGTGGGAAAATAAAAATATAGGATTTGTTTGTTAATATTTTTTTCACTTGCATGTCTATACTTTCCTTTTGCCTGCAATAATCATGACATTGTATTTTTGGATGACAAGAATAAAGAAAATAGGCATAAATGATATTAAAAGAAATATGATATGGGAGATTCCTTTAGTTAAAAAACATCATTTTTAAGCTAAGTAACTGGTCTGTTTGATATTTTCAATTCTCTGTTTAGGGATAGAGGACATATACCTGTTCCAATGACTCTCACCTAGTCTGGGCATTTACATGGTTCCAAGGAGAGCAATAGTATTAGTATAGGTGGTTACAACATTTATTAGATTGTATTGTATTTCCAGTAAGGAAGATGATCGAAGAAGCAGAATTGCTCTGACTTTGTAGGTGCCTGGGAATTTTTATCATCTATAGGGACATGATGAAATGGAGCTTTAAAAAAAAAATTGCTACTAAAATAAAAGTCATATAGAAGGATGGAAGGATGCCATCCCTCAAATTCTGCAAATTCTCTGATGTCTTTAGATGATGACCAGGTAGTGTAACAACATCTGGAAGCTTCTCCTTTTATCTATTTTCTATTTTAGATGGGAATTTGACTTCCGATGCAGAATTTCTTCCTGGTGACTGTCTTGCACATGGCAGCTCTCACTTCTTTATTTCTCAAGCAGTAGATGAGAGGATTCAACGTAGGGATCACCACTGTGTAGAACGCTGACACCATTTTATTGAGGTCCAGAGAAAAAATTGCACCTGGCCTCACATAGATAAAGAAGAGAGTCCCATACAGGATGGAAACAGCTGTGAGATGGGAAGAGCAGGTGGAAAAGGCTTTCTGCCTCCCATCAGCAGAGTGGATCCTCAGGATGGCAGTAAGGATGTAAAAATAGGAGATTATAAAGGTCAGACTACTGACAACTAGTACAGCTCCAGCCACAATGAAAACTAACAATTTATTGATCCAGATGTCAGCACATACCAGAAAAAGAAGAGAGATCATGTCACAGAAGAAATGACTGATAACGTTGGAGCAAAAAAATAAAGTTGGAAAGCACCCTTGTGTGAGTAAGGTGTTCAGGAACCCAACGGTATAGGGTCCACCAGCTGTATGCAGAGTCTCTGGGACATGGCAACTGAATACAATAATGGGTTATAGATGGCTATGTAGTGGTTGTGGGAGATCAAGATTTGGCCACCGTGAAATCTATCTCTTTACCTTGGTTGTTTTCTCTGAGGACATTTGACCTCCCCCACTAACTGCCTAAAGAATTTAACATAGTAACTCCTTCCTGCAACAGATCTTCTATCTGATGGCTGTAATATAATGTAAAATAGATGTTACAATAGAAAAGGCACCAACAAGCCCATCTTGTCTCTGGCCACATTCTTTGGATGGTCCTGCAAGGAGTTGCCAGACAGACATTTACATTTATAAGGGAAATCTCCATTTGTAAAGGTATCTCCTTCTCTGTATTAGGGAAGAGGGGGGATG
>CM053540.1:13711076-13760227 GCA_028646465.1 Rhinoceros unicornis | reverse complement strand
TCTCCTGTAACTGACTCCCCCCACCCCCAAAATCGTCCTTTGTCATTGGCTGAACATGGCATTTAAGACGAGAATTTCTGCTATTGTGTTGAGAAACACAGTGTTCCTGCTTTCTCCCATGTATACATGTTATTAAACTTGGTAATATTTTCTCCTGCTAACCTGTCTTGTTAATTATTTGGCCAGCCAGAAGAACCTTAAGGAAAAGGGCAGAGGGAGATTCTCCCTCTTCCCCCGACATGGTCATAGGCCATGGATGCCAGGAGAAGGCACTCAATGGCCACAAAGAACGCAAGGAACCACTGCTGCAAGGCACAGCCCAGGAAAGAGATGGCTTTCCTTTCAGAGTGGAAGTCAGTGAGCATCTTGGGGCTCACAACTGATGAAAAACAGATGTCTGCAAAGGACAGGTGACTGAGGAAGAAGTACATGGGTGTGTGAAGACAGGTATGGATCCGGATGAGAATAATCATGCCCAAGTTTCCTGTCATAGTTATGAGGAGAAAAAGCAGAAAGAGCAGGAAAAGGAAGACTTGCATGCGAGGATGGTACCTTAAGCCTGTGAAAATAAACTCTGTGATCCTTGCATAGTTTTCGTCAGCCATTGCTTGGTTTGGGTCTCTAAAGTAAGAAAAGCTGAGAATTGGTAACACATACAACTTTAAATTTCTCAAAAGCATAACATAATACACAAGAAAAGAAACTACAGGTTCATTTTAGGAACATTGGTGTTAAAAAAAAAAAAAGCCTAAATAAAATGCTAGCTAATCAAATATATTACAATTCTAGAGAGTAATATGGCTTAAATGTTTAAAAGAGAAGATTAGGATTTAACTAAGAATTTGGTAAAAAAGAAAACCTATAAAATTATTCATCACATTTACAGTCTAAAAGGAAAAATGTTATTATTATTTCAATAGAATTTTTAAAGGAATTTGATAAAATGTGGCTCTCGAAAAAATTTTCCAAACTAGAAACAAAAGGGAACTACTTAACTTAGTAAAAAGAATCTTCCTGAAGCTTCTGGAGAATATATGTGTGCAGTGTAAATCACTAGAAATGTTCACACTATAACCAGAAACTATGAAGATGCTCATAATTTATACTTTTAACATTATACTGGAAGGCACAGCCAAAGTCCTAAAACATAAATAAAAGACATGTAAGAATTACAGAAAAAAGAGAGAATAAAATACTATCACTGTTTGCAGGCAAAATAGTCATCCACAGAGAAAACGGACAAGAGACAACTGATAAGATAAATTTTTAGAAAAAATAAGAGTTCAACAAATAGAATATAAAATCAATGTAAAAAAATCAATAATTATCACTTGTGAATTATAATGGAAAAACTCAAATTCATCAGTTCAAATTGATAAAATACTCATAAATAAGCCTCACAAGGAAGCTTCAATATTTGTATGAAGCAAAATATAAATTATGGAACTTCATTGAAGCAAATGAAGAAATACCTAAATCAGAGATAAAACACATTTTATGTAACAAAAAACTCAATTAGAAAGATTCATTTCCTCCTGAGAAAGTAAAAATTAACTCAGACTTGGGAAGTAAGAGCGTGCATGGCCGTTCTTCAGGCTGGAATAGCAGACACGGATAAGCCTGCTGTGAAGTGAACAGGAAACAGTGTTTCTCCCACACATAAGCTGCAGCTGTAAAGTGTCCTAACAACCCTTTCTCTGAGTGACAACTGCTTTATTACTCAATGAGAAACTTTATTTTCTAGAATTATAGGCTATCTAAAATTTTTGTTTGAAATTATATGAACAAGAGGAAACATCTACTCTGTCTTATTTCCAATACAGGAACAGAGCTCCACGTGAGGGGTTTCCGGATACAACATTCCACATCTATCTTAACTTGGTAGTTTCCAAGGAAACAGAACCCTGTGTCTATTTTGTGGTTTAGAGCTATTGTGATGTTGGCCCCTTTACATACATCCCTGCCTTGCTTTGAGTTTATTAAAAATTTTTCTTGACTTCATTTTCGTCTAAACTCCACTCTTCTCAAAAATCTTATAATAATTCTATTTTTCTTTTGTTCAATGGTACACTCATGGTTCCTGGGGTGTATGGGCTCCCTCATTGCAGTGGGTCAATAAAGCTGATTTGGTCAGACTACAGACTTCCTTCAGATTATCTAAGGCTGATTGTGCTAGGACACTCACGAAATTATTTGGTAAATTTAATGGAATTCCAACCAACATCTAATTTTTAATGACACAATCTGATTTTAAAATTTATGGGGGAGAAAAATGTGCAAAACTAGCCAAGACAAATTTTAAAAAGAAAAGGAAAGTACTATTCGAGATAACATCATGGATAAAATGTTGTCACTAGAATAGACAAAGAGATGAATAGAAAAGAACAGAAAAACTAGAAAAGCCATAAGCAGACCCAGGCATACATGTCAATTTAGTGTGAAGAAATGTTTTATTTCAAATCAGGAAAGTAAAGATGAATTACTCACAAGAAAAAGTGTTACAATATTTGGATGACCATTTGAAAAAATAAACAATATTAAAATTCTACCCCACACCACTTAAACTAAAAAAAATCAATACAATGCTGGTGGGAATGCAAACTGGTACAGCCACTATGGAAAAAAGTATGGAGTTTTCTCAAAATATTAAAAATAGAACTACCATACAATCCAGCTTCCCCACTACCGGGTATTTATCCAAAGAACATGATATCAGCAATTCAAAGAGATTTATGCATCCCTATGTTCATTGCAGCACTATTCACAGTAGCCAAGACATGGAGATAACCCAAGTGCCCATTGATGGATGGATAGATAAAGAAGATGTGATATATCTATATGATGGAATACTACTCAGCTGTAAAAAAAACAAAATTGTGCCATTTGCAATAACATGGATGGACCTTGGGGGTATTATGTTGAGTGAAATAAGCCACACAGATAAAGACAAACACTGCATGATTTAACTCATATGTGGAAGATAAACACATGGATAAGGAGAACAGATTAGGTGTTACCAGAGGGAAAGGGGGTAAGGGGGAGGGCAAAAGGGGTAAGGGGCATATATGTATGGTGATGGATAAAAATTAGACTATTGGGGGTGAGCACGATGCAGTTTATACAGAAACTGATATATAATAATGTACATCTTAAATTACACAATGTTATAAACGAATATGACCTCAATAAAACAATAAAATAAAAATAATCAATGGGAAAAAAACCCTACCTATACGTATATGACAAGTAAATACTAAAGAATAGTATTATGATTTTGTGGTAGTCTTAAACAGAACATAAAAATCACATGAAGAAAATGTTGACAAATTTTACTACATAATTTTAATGAATATACCAACATACACTTTAAGTAAAATTAAGACACACAGATTGGGAAAAGTATTGAAACATATATTACAAAGGATCAAAATCAGAGCACAGAAAGAACAGGCACAAATCATCAATTAAAACAGCGAACATCATTATAATGACAGGCAAAAGACATATAATGGCAAGCTACAAGAGAACACACTCAAAGTACCAAGAAACATGGAAAAATGCTTAGTATCCCTAATAATCATGTCAACCAAACTGAAAGAATTATATACTATTTTCACCCATCAAACTGACAAAATATTAAGGAATGTGAAAATATAAAATACTGATGAGGCAGTGAGAGAAAATGGTGATCACTCATACTACAGGGGGCGATGCCTCTGGATTTCACTATATCTTGATTTTTTTTTAATGCACATACCTGGTGAATCAGAAATTCCATTACTTAGTATCTATCCTAAGGAAACACACAATGGAAACACAATGATATCCACGTCACTATTGTTTAAAATGATGAAAAACAGGACTCCACGTAAATATTCTCCAAAAGAGTAACAGGAAAATAAACCTTAGTGTAGTCATTCTATGGTATGTTGCACAGAAGTTTAAAAACTAGGTGGTTCTATAGGTACAAATATGGTTATTTTTCCAAGATATATGAAGGAGAAGCAAGTTACAGAATGATATGTACAGTATAATATTAGGAACATTTTTTAAACCTCAATATTTTCTTTAATTACAATTATTTAAATGTGTATGTGTGTGTGTGTGTGTGTGTGTGTGTGTGTGTGTAAATAAAATAGAAGAATCTGTAAGCCTAAACACCAAATGAGCAGTCTTCACCTCCGAGAACAGAGAGTCAGGGAGCTGGTGTGTGGGTGAGTAATCAAAGAAGACTCCAGCTTTACCTGCAACTTTAAGACTTTGTTACGAGGAGAAAGTATACGTGAATCACTTTTATAATTAAAAGTAATCTAAAACAAAATTAAAAAAAATAATAATCTAAAACAATCCTTAAGGTATTTCAGCAATTAAAAAAAAGAGAGAGAAGAAAAGAAAATAGCAACAACCGATCTGGGATGGGAACAAGAGGCAAATATGTGAAGCTGAGGAGGTGGAAAGAGAGAAACAACTGTAAGCTATGCATTTGGAATTGTAGATTTCTAAAATTCTAAGCTGAGAGAACTCTGGCCCCAATTTTACCTTTATAAATAAGAAAACTGAAGTTCCAAGATCTCTGACCCACAGAAATGGTGGCAAATATACAATCATTTTCCACCATGCAGTGCTAAAGTGCACGATTGGCTTCATGTTACAATACATTTGAGGCTACAATGAATACGGGACAAAGAATAAGCATTTGTAGGATATCTGAGACTTACCAGACTGCGCCCCAAGGGCTTTGCAAATGTCAGCTCATTTGATTTTCACCCAAGCCTGGGTAAGAAATATTTGGTCATCTCCACTATACAGAGCAGGTAATAAAGTTTGTAAATTTCAAAGATGGTGTCTAAAGACCTAGAGCTAATATCTCATAAGCATTGTCTGAGATTAAGACACTGACTGGTCTGAATACAGTCTCCACGCTTCCAACGATGTCACTCTCCCAGGAGGAAACCTTAGATCTCCCCATGTCCCAACCCGATTCTGCATGTTCTTTCTAGGATACAGAATCAGTCAATGCCCAAATGCAAATTTAACAGTGAAGGGGTTGTTGATTACAAAGAAAACTCTATACTAGAGTCCAAGTTTACTCAAGTACGAAGGCTCTCAAACATCTGCTGCAAATTGTACTCTCATTTATACTTCCCTCATTAATCTTTGTATCCCATGCTTTGAGCATGATGCCCATAACCCAATGCAACATTCCAGACACATGGCACCACACCTGGAGTGGGTGGCCCAGCATCTCTTCTGTTCAGGGCACAGTCACTGGACTTGAAAAGGGATTTCACTTGACTATAACCTCTTTGTGAATCTTACAGGATTTCACACTACTTCTTCTTAGATTGGTGCAGCATTCTAACCAGTGATGATCTGAGAGTGGTTATTTCTCTATGGACCAAATAAACACATTTTAAATGTCAGTCATTTTCATTTTCCCATTAATCCATTAACTCATTCTGAGCTTCTTGAAGAGGAAAGAGAGGAGCAGAAATGGATGAAAAATGATCTAAACTTACATTCCAATGAGTTCCTTTCTTTTTTAGAGAATTAAAATTAAAATGGAGTATAAATTGTACTCTTTTTCAGCATATATTCCTTCTTCCCACCCCCACTTGTGCCTCTGCCCAGAGGCAGTCTTTCTAGGGATCTTGATTTTATTGTTAGTTTTCTTCCCAAGGAACTAGTAAGATTCCACTCCGAAACAAATTATCTTTTTCATGTGGATTAAAGTTTCCAGAAGTAGTTACATGGTTTTTTGTTCTGGGAGAATTTATGTCCCCAAAGTATGCCGTACTTTGAGAATTTTATTGTTGAAAGAGGGAAGTAAATTAAAATGTTCTTGCTGTTTTAGATCTCTTTAAAAAATCCATTGGGAGCAACTTGTTTTCTGCATTTGACTGGGTCAACTATTTCTTATCTCCTCCTTAACAAAGAAATATTTGAAGAGTGAACTTTAATGTAACAAGGTAACAACTGCTGAGCTCCCCTCACAAGAAGTAGCACAAAATTTCAGCCACTGCTCCGCTAAAGTGCATTACAGTAGAGGATCCGCCACAAGGGTATCTTATTTGGCATTGCGATGGTTTATTTTCTTTTTCTAATACTGACAGTAAAATCACTCAGAGTCAGAATGTGTGAAGAATTTCCAGGATATTCATACAGGTTGTTTTAATGAGAAATTGAGAGAGGTTTCCCTGACAAATGCAAACCTGATGCTACATTTTTAAACTTTTATTGATTTTAAGATTTTATTGATTTCATTTATTTGTGTACAGAAAAGTGCACAAATATTAAGTGCATTGCTCAGTGACTTATGACAAAGTGAACACACACATGTAACCACCACCCAAGTCAGGAAATAGAACATCTTCACAATCTATTTATGTTTGTGAAATTCATCTTTTGTTGAATAAATCTCTGGTTCATATATTTTATTGATGTTAGTATTCCACTATATTGATATTCCACAAATGATTTATCTATTCCTTTATTGTTGGACATTTAAGTTGTTTCCAGTTTTTAACCTTTGTGAATTTTTCTCCAAGGAACGTCATGTCTTTTTGGTGTTTATGAACCTGCTTTTTCTTGGGAACATACCTGGTACTAAAATTTCTTTGTTATAGGGTACATATATGTTCATATTAACAGATAATTCAAGAAATTTTCCAAAACTCATTACTTACACTTCCATAAGTAGTGAATGAATCAATATTTTTCACTTTAGCCATCTTGGTGAGTGTATTATGGTATCTCATTATGCCTTTAACTGCCATTCCCCTGATTTATAATGAGATTGAACAACTTTACAGTATTTACAGGCCATTTACACTACTACTTTTGTGAATTGCCTGTTCCAAGTGTCTTGCTGACATTTTTTCACTGGATTGCCTGTCTTTTTTTTTAAGTTACAAGAGTTGATTATATATTGTCCAGAAGTGTCAGTTATATACATTGTAAATACATTTTCCCTCAATGTGGCTTACCTTTTTATGCTCTTAAGGGTAAACATAAATTCTCAATTTTAATGTGGTTCAAGGAATCAACATTTTCCTTCATGTTTAGTATTTTTGTACCCTATTGTTAAAAAATTTCTGACAATGTGTCATAAGGATATTCTCCAATATTATCTGGTAGATGCTTTAATTCCTTGTCTTTCACGTCTTGATGTAAAAATCACCTGGAGATGATTTTAGTGTCTATTGTGAGATGGGGGTAAAATTCCACTTTTTCTTTTCCCAGTGCATATCCAATGGATCCAACACCATTTTTTTAAAATCATTTCTTTCCCCAATATCCTGTAGTGTCACTCGTCATAAATGGAGTGTCCATGTATTAGATCTGTATATTCTTTAGTAGTAAAGCTGTTAGCATACATTCATTAATATACCTGGGCTCGCTACTCTATCCAGTTGGGCTATTTGTCTATTCTTGATCCTGTCTTAATTACTGAAGATTTGTATAAGTTTATATCCAGTAGAAGAAGACCCTTCACCTGGATTGTCTTCTTTAAGAATAACTTGGATATTTTTGGCCCTTTGCATTTCCGTATAACTTCAGAATAAACTTCAGTATCATGACACTGTCTTAGGAAAATTTAAGTCTGGATTCGCTTCAACATTACTTCTTTAATCCTGTAGGACATACATTGACAGCTTCCTTTCCCACTATAGGAGCATTATAAGCATGATTTGCTGTTCCTACACAGACCACATGTCCCTCCTTCCTTACATCCCTTCTGTCATTCCCTTATCACTTATTTAAATACTGGAAGTCAAAATTCCATCTATTCTGAAAGCTATGGCTTAATTATAACCACATCCAGGAAGCCATCTCTGATCCCTTATATACAAAAATAATCACTCCCTTTGAACTCCAACAGTATCTTTTGCCTCTTTTCCGTCACTTAAAAATGCCACCATACAATGTTCTTTGTTTTTGCATTATTTCCTTTGCTAAAAAAACACTCTAAGAGGTCAAAGATCATATCTTAAAGGATTGAATTAACATTATGAAAGGTCCTCTACGCATATGCTGTTATTTTCTGGGTTGTTGAGAAAATGAGGATGCTAATTATACAGGAGGAAACTTGTTGTCAAACCAATTCACTAAAAGCATCAGTATTTCAAAATGAAAATACACTAAAATGAACAGAAACTATTTATCAAAATCCATTTGCAAATATTGTCTTTCCAAACTTCATGAGAAAGTAGAAGTGATTACCTTTGATAGCTTTACACCAAACTCTTTTAATTATGTAGTTTTACAAAGTCTTATCACAATTATCATATTAAATAATAACTTTCTAAATCATTCTGTCTTCATTTTTGTCTGGAAGAATAAACATATGTGAATCCAGAGAAATTATGGGGGGAAAAATAAGAATGATATCCTGTCCCTGATGAATGGCCTTACACTGGCTACAGGAAAAAACACAGGCTTTGGAGGACTCAGAGTGCGTCAAACACCACTTCTTCTGCTTAGTAAATGCCTGATCTGAGGCATGTGTCTCAAGTTAACTGGAGCCTCAGTTTCCCCAGCTATAAAGTGGATATAATAACTCATCCCACAAATAGGAGCTAATCTATTAAATGAGATGTTTACAAAACACTTACAACAGTGTCTACAATAGAGTAGATCCTTAGCAAACATGTGATAATAGCATTATTATTAAATAATAAATGTTCTGTACTAACAAGTGTTTCCAAAAATTATTTTAGCATGGAAACAGAGAGAAAAAAATGTCAAAACTTCAGGCACGGGGAAGAAAACACACACACACACACACACACATCATGTACACAACACATTAGCAAGGACAAGCTTGAATGTCAATTCTACCCTTACCAATTACATGTCTTTGGCATAGCTGTTTATTTTGGAAGCATCAGTGGGGTTGGAAGAATTTCTAAAATGGTCCTGCAAGGATCCCTAATCTTTGCCCTAATCCCTGGACTCTGTGACTTTGATGAGCTATCCCTCATATGATTAAGCTATATTAAATGGCACAGTTAATCTTAAAAGAGGCATATTACCCTGGATGACCTGGGTGGATTCAGAGCTTTCTCCATTGAGAACAGAAGAGTCAGAGAGCATCAAAATGTGGGAAGAACTAGATGTGTCACTGTTGGTCTGAAGATGGAGGGGCCATATGAGAAGGAATCCTGGCAGCTTAAGAAGCTGAGAGAGGACCCTAGCTGACAGCCAGTGAGGAATAAGCACTCCAGCCCTACAACCACAAGGAACTGAATTTTGTCAAACACACAAATGAGCTTACAAATGGAGTCTTCCCCAGAGCCTCCAGAAGGGAGCCAAGACCTGCTAACCTGTTGATTTCAATCTTGTGAGATGCTGAGCAGAGAATCAAGCCATACTGGACCCAGACTCCTGGCCCAAGGAAACTGTGAAGTAGTAAATTTGTATGGTTTTAAGTTACTAGCTTTGAGGTGATTTATTATAGAGTAATAAAAAATGACTACACCAGTATGTTCATCTTTAAAATGGAAATAGTAATATTTTGCTTGTGTGAATATCTATAATGGTACAGAGACCAAAGATAATAATTCTGGAAAGCACGTAGCATGATTCCTGGCACAGTGTGGAAGATCAATCAAAGAAAATTATTTAACAAATGGAATTGTGTTAACTGATCATCAAAATAGAATCATTTAAGAATAACTGAGATACTCAATTAAACTTAAATAGAAATAAAATCTCAATTTAATCTATGCCACTCTCCTGAGTTTTGCTAAAAAGTCAATTCTAAGCTTACATATTATTGAGGAAATTATTAAAGAATGATGAACGTTGAATATTTTCATGGCAAAGAAAAATTGGACAATATATCAGAGTTCCTCACTTGGAAGCAACAGAAATGGGAGATTCCTAGGCAGTATATTAGGTAGCTCACAGCACCAATGGGAAGGTGAGAGAATAGACTAAACTGGACAAGAACCAGGAGAGTTCTGGGTGTCTTGGTGGCAGAGACTGTCCATCTACTAAGGGGACCTTGGCTGAAATGAATGAGACCTAATCATTTTTCTATCATTGTGTCTTTCTCCTTACAACTCAAAATACAGAGAGAAATACTACAAGCTCAGGTCATATGCCTACACCTTGCTGTGGGAGGCGGGGACCTCAGTCACACCCATCAGAGACTGAAATCTGTGAGCGAGGGATAAATCTCTAAAGGAAATCAGGGTACTATTGTATACATAAATAGAGTAAACTGATGTTTGTAAAAAGAACCAACTACAAATCACGGGGAAAAAAATACAAAATATGATGCCTTAGCAAAATATCATACTGAAATCAAATCACTAGAACTGCCAGATAGTAATAAATGGAAAAAAATTATGAAGGAAAAAAACAATTCACTCTTAAAAAGTTACCATTTTTTAATTATATATTGCATGCCAAATTCCACATAAAGTCATACACGTATTTATGTATCTATGTCTATTTATTCAATTGTGAGGCATTTTTCCATTTTGTAGATAAACCTTTCTTCCAAGAAAACATAGCCAGAGTTGATCATCACACCTATGACTGTCAAACTATAATGTACATGAAATAAAGAGTATAGTCTTGACAATTTATTAATTGTTCAATCAACAAATATACATTGAGCACAGATTACATGCCAGACTATGGAGTCAAGCACAAAGTAACAAACATAAAACATCCTTCTCACATGAATCTTATCTTCTATGAGGAGAGACACATAATAAGCAAGCAAGTGAATAAATAATATTTGGGTATATTTAAGTACTTAAAATATAATAAAAAAATAGCTGAGAGAGAATTATTTTAGGTAAAGAGGTCCAGATGGTCTCTTTGATAATATCACATTTGAGCAGACACATAGATGAGGAAGGAGTGAACTGCAACACTGGTCCAGGATGAGGAAACAGAAAACGTGAAAGTCAGATAAGACGTCAAGTGTGACTGAAGAAATCCCACAAAAGAATCCTCTGGATGGTGAGCACACCGTTGCAGGGAAGTGCACTCTAAGCAGCGATTAAAAAACAAACAAACAAGGATTCAGATTGCACTGTTTAAGGCTACCATGATAATCTGCCCCAGCTTTTTGTTTTGTTTTGTTTCCACGGTGCATGGGGGCTTGGACTGACTGGAAAATAGACCACAATTAATCCAGCATAAAATGTCTAGGAATATATTAATTTATGCAGCAAAGAGTCACGTGGTGGAAAAGTTATAAGTATTTTAATCTATTCCTAAAAGCAATCATTCTTATTAGCACTCATACAGTTCATAGTAAATCTCTTCTCCCAACAAAGCATTACATAGTATCTTCCTACTTTCAACATTCTACATTTCCAAAACACCTACATCATGTAAAGGAATGAATAAAATTATCCTGAGGATCAGAAAAATTAACTTGGAAATGTTGTCCTCTGTTCTAGAATATTCAGAAGTTCCTGTTACTATTCTGCAGGACACTTTCTCCTTTAATGACCCAAATAGTGACATTCAGAGTCCACTGAAATCCATACCATGAAAAGAATTTCTTCATCTTTCCCAATCCCTACCTTCTTTAAAGAGGCTTTTATTTACTTCCCTGGCTAAAATACACTGCTTTACACTCTGTCTTGGTTCTTTGATTATTTTTGTTACAGAAATCACCATAAATATGTACTCATTTTTAATCATTTTGTTTGTTTGTCTTTCTCCCCCACTAGCCTGTAACTTTCATGAGGACTTTTCTTCTCAATATGAATAACACCCAATCAATTGTCATGTACATAAGAGGCATATGCAAAGCTTTGCTAAATTAGTTGTCGATTATAGCATTGTCTGACTCCCATTTCCTCTTCCTTGAAAGCATCCAGACCCAAGTCATTACTCAACACAGACACCAAAACTGATAGAAATAATGGTGAAAAATGAGCAAAGGAAACAAAATCTTTCTAGGGAATTAGAAACTATTTACAACCTTCAAAGCGAGTGGACTAAAATTAAATGCCTTTTAAAGAAGGCCTACAAGATAAGGTAGAATGGGGATTTCTGTGAGTCTTAACAATTGTACAAAAATATGGTTTATCCCCTTATTTCTTGGATTGTTGCTATGTTCCAGAAAATGAAACACAAATGTATGAAAGAATATTGTTGAAATTGAAAGAAATTGTACCTTTCAATTGAAAGGTTGAAAGAATATTGTACCTGAAGAAAATAAAAGTGTGAGACTAAATTGTGAAGTCATGGGCAATCCATTGATTCTTCACGGCTGTCAGGCTCATTATCTGAAAAAACAGAATTAATGTCCTGCCCCTGTCACAAAAATCAGTAAATAACAATAGTAATAACTAGCACTTTATTAAAGAACTGAATGCATTCTGCACTTCACATGCACAAATTGTGTAATTGCAGTGTCAAAATCCCAGCAAATCATCACTCTAAGCAGACAGTACAGGGGATATAAAAGGTTTTGTAAAATGTCTTCTCCAAACACAAAGGTAGTATTCGAGAGTGCTATGGATGCATACTTCCAGAATAATTCACTTTTTTTAACAGGCACACGAAAAGATGTTCAACATCACTAATCATCAGAGAAATACAAATCAAAACCACAATGAGATATCACCTCATGCCCATCGGAATCGCTGTTATTAAAAAGAAAAGAAGTTACCAGTTTTGGAGTGGATGTAGAGAAAAGGGAATCAGTATATATGCTGGTAGGAATGTAAATTGGCGCAGCCACTAAGAAAAACAGTATGGAAATTCCTCAAAAAATTAAGAATAGAAATACCATATGATGCAGCTATTCCACTTCTTGGTATTTATCCAAAGAATACACATACACTAATTCAAAAAGATACAGGCACCCTTATATTGCAGCATTATTTACAATAGCCACGACATAGAAACAACCTAAGTGCCCATCACAGGATGAACGGATAAGGAGACGTGGTATTTATATATATACAATGGAATACCATTTGGCCGTAAAAAAAGGTGAAATATTGCCACTTGCAACAACATGGCTGGACCTGGAGGGTATTATGCTGTGCAAAATAAGTCAGATGGAGAAAGACAAATACCATATGATTTCGCTAATATGTGTAAGATAGAAAAACAGCAATAATAAGAAACACATAGAGAGAACAGACTGGTGGTTACTAGGGGGGAGAGAGGTGCAAGGGGTAAAGGGGGATATTTGAATGGTGATGGATGACCATGATGTTGAACACGATGTAAATTTACAGAAGTCAAAATATGATGATGTGCACCTGAAATACATTATATTATAAACCGTTGCTACCTCAATAATAAAATAAATAGTTTCACTTTTTTCAGGGAAAAAAAATAAAATATCACATTTTATTATTCCAAGGTGTACAACATAATGATTTGATATGTGTATATATTGCAAAACGATTACAACAACAAGTTTAGTTAACATAAAACACTTTACGAAGCTATAATTTTCTTTGCTTGTGAAAGGAACATTGAAGATCTGCTCTTTTAGCAAATAACAAATATACAATAGAGTATTGTTAACTATAGTCACCATGCTGTTCATTACATCTCCAGAACTTATTTATTTATAACTGGAATTTTTTACCTTTGGATTATAATAAACTTTTTAGCAGTTTATGTTTAAAGAGTCAAGGCCAAATTCACAGACATTGAGGGATCTCAACACTCTGTAAGCAGACAGAAGTACTAAGTCACTGGTTATAACATTTATTCAGGGTTTAACATCCTAGTCACAAGTCTTGAGAATACCATTTTAAGTTTTGGTTATGATAATCTACTCATCTCAGATTAAAGTTCTAAAACTCATTCCTACTGAATGAGAAATAAGCAAATCAAAATGAGAAAATTGTGACTCAAAGATATTGAGTGACTTTCCAATCAACGGAGTAATAAAGAGTGAATCTCAACATAAACATTGGATTCCCAACACCCAGCACATGTTCTTGCATCTTGCATATGTATTAGCTCTCAATCTGTAGTACCAACTGTATTAGAGTTTACCTACACGTGAGAAACTTCTTCCTTTGAAACGCCCTTCTGAACGAATCTTTGACCTCTTTGTTTCTCAGGCTGTAGATGAGGGGATTCAACATGGGAACCACTGCTGTGTAGAACACAGAAACCACTTTATCAACATCCAGGGAGAAACTAGAATTTGGATGGACATAGACAAAGAAGAGTGTCCCATAGAGGATGGAGACAGCTGTCAGGTGTGAAGAGCAGGTGGAGAAGGCCTTGCGCCTCCCGTCAGCAGAGTGGATCCTCAGGATAGAGAAGACAATGTAAATGTAGGAGACCAAGATGATCACACCACTGAGTACTCCTAGAGCTCCAGCCAAGATGAAAAGTACAAATTGATTGACTTGGGTGTCTGCACATGCCAGGGAGAGAACAGGAAGAAGGTCACAGAAGAAGTGATTGATGATATTGGGGCCACAGTAAGGCAGGCGAAAGGCAAAAGTTGTATGGGTCATGGCAATTAAAAGACTCATGGTATAAGACACTACCACCAGCTGCACACAGACCCGCTGGGACATAGTGAGCGTGTACAACAATGGCTTATAGATGGCCATATACCGATCATATGCCATGGAAGCCAGGAGGAAACACTCAGCCACCTCAAACTGAAGAAAAAACCATAACTGGGCAGCACACCCAAAGAAAGAGATGACTTTTTTCTCCACAAAGATGTCAGTCAACATCTTGGGACCAATGACAGAAGAGGAGCAGAAATCCACAGAGGACAAGTGACTGAGAAAAAAGTACATGGGGGTGTGGAGTTGGGAGTCCATGCAAATGAGGGTGATCATCCCCAAGTTTCCCAGAAGACTGATGAGATAAACCAAGAGAAATATCACAAAGAGGACTACCTGGTGATGGAAGTGATGTGTTAAGCCCATGAAAAAAACCTCAGTCACCAAAGTTTGATTTCCATAATCCATTTCTCTGATTTAATCTGTCCTGAGAAATAAAAATGTTTCTTTGCAATCAATTCATAATTAAAGACTTCTCAATTTTAAATTTGCATTTAATTTCTATTTTTTATATTAAAAATGATAGCCTGACTCCTAACTCTCCTGAGTTCTACTCCTGGCAGTCATGCTATCTATCTGCAAACTATTTGTGTGATACTGAGTAAGTCACTATAACTCACAGGGCTCTTCTGTTTCTTCCTTGGAAACAGGATTTTTGAATAGAATCACAGAATTTTAACCTAGAGGTGAACACTGGAGATTAT
Source organism: Rhinoceros unicornis (assembly GCA_028646465.1). NCBI lineage: Eukaryota > Metazoa > Chordata > Mammalia > Perissodactyla > Rhinocerotidae > Rhinoceros > Rhinoceros unicornis. Next base: position 13,744,989 of record CM053540.1, on the reverse strand, counting down.
CTAAGGCAAATCCTCTAACCACATCAGGTTATATTTCTAAAAATATTTACTCTGAACCAAGGATATTCTAAGAAGGACTTCATTGAAAAAGGCACTATGAGAATTCAATGAATTCAGACTGCTACCTATTCTCACTGCAGATTCAGGGTAAACAGGTGTTAGTCATGTGACGTCCTCCCCAGTTCCCTGAGATTCTATAGCAATGGTTAATGGAGTTGTCTAAAGTGTAGGTTCTGATGTCTAAAGAAGGAGGGCAGGCTGAGACAAGAGAAGCTAGAAGTTAGCAAAATCCTCAACAGCATATCCTCTTGTGAAATGCCTATCCTTCCTCATATCAGTGGTGTATTTAGTCTACCTCCATCAAAGTTTAAGTCCACCGAAGAAGAGACCAGTTCTTAAATATTGAGTAGTATCGTGATTCAGTTAGTGTTATTAGGTGCTTGAAAGAGAAATAGAAATATTTTAAGGATGACAGGGGTACTCCTGGGCAATTATCCTAGAAAAATGAATAGTTATGTCCACACAAAAATCCTATATAATTTTGTTCATAGAAGTTTTTTATAATTCCAAATACATTCGATATAACCAAATGTCTTACCATAGGTTAATGGTTAAAGAAACTGTGGTGTATCCACACCATGAAATACTATTCAGTAATAAAAAGGAGCAAAATATGATACATGCAACAACTTGGATGCATCCAAGGGTATTAGACTGAGTTGAAAAAAGTCAATCTCAAAAGCACACAGCTTTAGGATTCCACTTATACAACATTCTAAAACGGCAAAATTAGAGACATGGAGAACAGGTGAATGGTTGCCAAGGATTAGGAACGGAGGGCAGGAAGGTGGTGGTGAGTCTGTAAAGGGGTAGCACAATGGAGATCTGTAGAGATGGAATAGCTCTGTATACTGGTTGCGGTGTTGGTTAATCAATCAAATCTAAACATGTGATAAAATTATATAGAAAGACATACACATCATACCAATGTCAATTTGGATTTGTTGTTGTACTATAGTTACGTAAGAGGTAATAAATGAGGAACGTGGCGTGAGGTACGTGGGACTTCTGTGTACTATATTTGAAGCTTCCTGTTAACCCCTTCATTTATTTCAAAATAAGAAGTATTTTTAGAAGGAAATGCATAAGAGGAGAGAAGAGGGGATAGTGAGGACACAGCCAAAAAAAAAAAAAAAAACAAGGAGGGATACATTTTGGACCTTGAAATAATCATAATGATTCCAACAGCACAATCACACAAAAGTATTAATGCACTGTGCGGCAGGAAAGGTATCAACAGAAATCTAACAATATTATTTCCTGAAAAAAAAGCTTGAAAAGGATTTGCATAACAGGAAATTAATGAAATTAAAAGCCCCTGCCCTACTGTGGTCTCATAGGCACTGCAACTTTAAAGAAAAGCCCTAGAGGGGTGGAATTTAAGATGGGTAAAAAAACTATACCTTAGCAGGTAAATGTTCCAATCATTTAATATTTTCTAAACATAAAAATGCATTACAGGTCATTTACATTTGTATTAGCTATTACTCAAGGAAGATGGACACAAAGTATTTTAAGTGTCACAAAATTAGATTATGAAAAAAATTTTATAACGATTAAAATAAAATATACACATCTATCATCTCAACTAATTGCCTCTGTGAACAAAGGTGATGAAGTACATCCACCAGTGATAATTATTATATTTTCCAAATATTGTAGCCAACTTTAAATCTTGTGTGAAAACAATGTGTTCTGACTGTGAAAATGCCTAGTACATTATTGTCCCCTGTATTAGAATCCAAAGATTCAAATATAGAAAACTCATGATCCCATGTATACGCGTGACTATGGGCATGAGAAGCATGAGAATTCCAGTCAGCTGAATCAGAGGATTGTTATCCACTTATAACACCCAATTTACATAAAGTGAAGGAATTAAGATCCAGAGAAGCCAATTGGAACGTTCTTAATTGGAACATTTTCTGAGCCCATAAAACTCCCAGTACATTTAAGTATCTCTATGCTAAACACAAAATTAAACCAAAATGTATATTCAAGTTAAGTCATTTGTAGCAAAAGAGATGGACTAAAAATACTATTTGTACCAAATTATTCTTCATGCTAAGCTTAGAGATGATGTTCTCCTAGGCTCCTAACTTATTTTCCATATCTGGCCTCCTGAAGGCAATTGAGGAAGCCACTTAACTCACCTTTCTGAAGAAACACGCCCTGGACTCTGCCTGCTTATGGCAAAGTGAATTCCAAAATTAACATGGCCTGATATGAAAATGAATTAGTCTACACGTGTAGACTTGTTATTCTTCTCAGCTTCTTCACGTGTCTAGGAAGATAAACAATATAATCATATCATCTTGAAAGGTGAGGCTTCCAATAACTCTTTCAAAAGGAGTTCATTGACTCAATTCTGCACAGCACACAGCAGGGGTTTTCCTAAAGGGCTGTTGTGTAAATTGGAGCCAACTCCCTCGAGGAACCAGAAGCTCAGGAGATCAGGCCTAGAGAGAAGATATAATAGTTATTTCATGAGAAAATAATTCGGGAACTTTGAGTCAAGTGTGATTGCACAAACTAATACGTCTCTCACTTTGGGACCACCCACACACACTTTGAAATTCCAGTTTTGAGACTTCAACTTCTGCATGATGAGCTCCAGTTCTTCACACTGTGCAGATTTGAGATTCTAAAACAGATTCCTGCTTCAGAGAAATTACAATCAGACAGGGAGCCTGGGTACACAGAAGCACTGGGACCCCATGACTGGCCCATGAATTACCAGGAGGGTCGAATCATTGTAAACAGAGAGTTTGGAAACAGTCTCTTGGACATGATGAATCTCAAAGGGAGGCTAAGGTATAAGTAAATAAATACAAAGTGGACTGGATGTGTCTATGCTGCAATAAAAAGCTACGAATTTGGACAGTATCTTGGAAAGACAAAGGTAATCCATGTTGGCTGTTGAAAATTTCAAATTAAAAGGTTGGAAAGATATATTTGGGCCCAAATTCATAAATATTTTACCATCAGCCAAAGGAGTTTGGACTTCTTTTTTTATTTCTTTTTTTTTCTTTGTGAGGAAGACCAGCCCTGAGCTAACATCCAATGCCAATCCTCCTCTTTTTTGCTGAGGAAGACTGGCCCTGGGCTAACATCCATGCCGATCTTCCTCTACTTTGTATAAGACGCTGCCACATCATGGCTTAACAAGAGGTGCGTTGGTGCATGCCCGGGATCCAAATCGGCAAACCCTGGGCCGCCACAGTGGAGCGTGCGCACTAAACCAGGCTGGCCCCCTGAACTTCTTTCTATAAGCAAGGAGGAGTCTTACAAGGTATTTTAGAAAAGTGATGATGTCTATTCACATAAAAGTTTCCACAGAACATTAGTCTACTCACAGGAGATATTCACTACATGCCAGGCATTCTTCAAAGTGCTTTCAGAGTATTTACTCATTTAAGCTTCATAAGAGCCCAATGAAGTGGGTTAACAGAAATTCTTAGATTGTTCTACCTCTTGTCAAGTCATTCAGTCCATTTTCTATTCTTAGAAAAAGCAAATCAAGATTCTACCTCAGAAGTTTCCTCTCTTTTCCTTCTGCTTATAGTGTATTTCTCCCCAGATATCTGCAAAACTTTCTTCTTCACTTCATTCAGATTTCTGCTAACATATCCCCTGATCAGAGAGGCCATCTCTAATTATCCTTTGTAAAAGATTATAGCTAACCCCACCCAACACTCGTTCCCTTTTTCTCTTTAGCCAGTTTTATTTTTCTTCAAAGCAGTTACCATTACGTAACATTGAATTTTTATCGCATCCTTCCACCCTATAAAAATGGGCATGGATTTTTTTAGTTTTTCCGCACTGTATCCCCAACTTCCAGTATAGTGCCTTAAAGAGTAAATGTTCAATGAATATTTTTAAACAAATGAAGAAATGGACAAGTAATTCTAAGTGTGTGGCTGCAGGTAGAAAAGTTAGGAAATTAATCTAATTTCTTTAGGTGTTGGGTAATGAGAAATTTCTGTGGGAATGGCAAGGAATTAAGGTTATTTCTCTGAGAGATAATCCAAGGAATATCAAACTTGAGGATTTTTTCCTGGAATGGGAGAGAGAAGAATTGAGCCAAGGCTGAATTCTAAGTGCCAGACATCAGTGTCTGAGAAAACATTCATATATCTTCCTAGACCTCAGCTGGTTGGCTGGCCTGAGATATCTGCCCTTTTATGGCTTCTATAATTCATTTCCACCAAGATCATAAGTGACCCAAGAGACCGAAACTTGGTCTCACCATACAGATCATTGAGCTTTAGAGATCCAAGTCCATTTCTACTACCATTTCTATTATATCTTTAGAGAAGATGTATATTTTATTTTGGATCTGTTTGTGTTTGGCTCCAATTCCTCATTCCTTCCCTGGCCCTAGGTCATCTGGTTGTTCCAGGAAGGTAGACACAGAGATGGGCCACTCAGACCTCATCAAGTAAGAATGTTCAGTCTAAAAACAAGGAGTGCAGTCATCAGACAGCCTTCAACTGTCAGCTATTTCAGGGTGTGCTTCTGCTGCAAAAAGCCACCTTGCCCAAGGTCATGCCATTCCAGGAACAGACCCCATCAGGTGACTGAGTAGGCAGGAATATAATGCCTGGCAATTTACCTTAACCTATGACAACTCCGACACTAGTTGCTCTACAATTTCACCACATTGGCGTAGGTTCTGTTAAGTTGGCTTCACAGTTTTACTTCTTTTTCTCCCCAGTCTAACTTATTTCCCCTTCCATTCACAGGTGTTGATCCCTGATAAACTATACCTTACAATTCAAACTCTGTCTCATTGTCTGCTTCTAGAGAAGCCAGTCTGCAATAGCTGGTACCATCAGTAGTCTGAGAGAGCAGGTGAAAAGGTAGAATTGGAGTGGAATCAGCCACCATCAAAGTGACAATAAGAACTAGTTATGGGTAGAGTTCAGACATCCCTCGATGGAAGATAGTAGTCCAACTGTTATAATTTTCAATAGGCTGAATTGGGAGGATACATCAGTGGAGGGATTGCACTAATAGTGAAAGTAAAATGTATCAGGTAGTTGAGACATATGAATGTAATAGTAGCTATAAGGATAATGGAATTGGATGGCTACAAATAAGCCATTGATAATCAATAGTTGGAGAATAACTAGCAATTCAAGCCAAGTGTGAAAGCCAGGGGGCCTCTTTGGTTACATAAGATGAAATTCTCATCTTCATTGTATGTGAGGTGGGTAAAGACCAAGGAACAAACTCAAGATGTAATAATAATAGTGTCTGAACTTCAAAGATAGTTAAGTGGGCAAACAAGCCAAGTCTATTATGCCAAGGGATGGTCCTGGGACCCTAACACTTGAGATAGAGATATCTGAGTGGGGGGCACTGAAAATATTGACTCTTCAGGACCATCTAAGCCTGCAGACATGGCCTGCTTCTCCTCACTAAGAAGTAGTATTCCTCCAAGCTATAAGAAAATGTAGAAGTCTCTCTCCTCAGGACAATATACCTTCTCTTCAGAGAACTCTCTCACCCTCTCAGGCCACTGCACCTATAATTGAGGTTAAGTTATAGTAAACCCAAATAGGAGGTCCTGGATTTGACAAGGCTGTGAAAAACCTATACCCCCAAAGGATCTGCAACTACTAGCTAGTTGTATTAGGGCACAAGGGTGTTTGTGTAGCCCTGGTTTCTGAGAGTGCTTGGTCAAGTGGATCACAACATACAATTGAAAAAGGAAAGACTTTTTACTTGTGAAGATTATCTCAAGATAGAGGCTTTAACATCCAGACAAGGACCCTAGGAGATGATTTAATTCTCTATTTGAATGGATGTGTGGAAAGAATGATAACTTATGTTGACCAAATAACTACAGTAGACAGTGTAGAAATGGATTAAGAGATTCAGGGACATGGGAAATCTAGAATTTACAGCTGTAAGACCTTTAAGATGACTATTTTCCAAAGGATGGCCCAGAGGGTACACCATTTATAAAGACCATAGAAATATACTGGTCAGAAGGGCACTGCTAGCACTAACAATGATTAGTGGTAGCTCTCCTCTCCAGACTAGGCCTGGCTGTAGGAGACAGTGTTACAGAACTACAAAGCTAGGTGAGAACCATGGGGATAATAGGACCCCAGACAAAAGATGCCAGTGGGTGTTGCTAAACCACCAGAAGAAGGGAATGGATGATTGAACCAAAAGAATCATTTATTATTCCATTTTTTTCTACTATTTACTTGAAATGTGACAATATCCTTCACTATTTTTCTGCCACCACAGCTATAATAAGGAATTCGCAGTCACATTTCTAATTAATAAAATGTTCCATTATATTTGATATCTGATAGGGTAATTCTCCCTTCATAGTCATCATTCCAATTGTTGTTGGGTGGTGTGAATTTCCTATACAAGAAGACTGAAAACATTTGAAATGCCCATTTACCATAAATTCCCATATTACGCTTCTATCTGTTTCTAGATATTCCTTTCTATTACATTGATTTTTTTTGTCTATCCTACTAGCATGGCAACTAGTGTCATGATAAGAAATTTAGTTTTATAGTAGAGAATATATTCTCTCACTCACCACACCTTTACAATTCTTGTTTCTGAAGTTTGTGATCACTGGAACTTAACAGGTATGAAGCATGAGGCCTAGAATTGAAGAAGTCAGAGAATTCAAGTAGCGCAATGTCGGGGCTGTGAAGTCTGGAAATACCAGAGATTTCTTGGTCTAAATGACCATTCAAATGCTGGACATAATAATTTATTGATGAAAAGCCAGGTAGTCTTGGAAAGTTGATCCAGAAAACCTTTCCCTTTTGCCTGCCTTGTTGTCACAGCAATGAAGGTGACAGAAGAGGAAGGAGAATGTATAAATGCTTGAGGAAAATGGTAAGTTATACTTGACACTATATGTCACATTTGCATTCATTCATTCAATACATGAATACTTACTGATTACCCATGACAGATCAGGTAGTGTTCTAGGTGCTTGTGATACATTAGTGAACAAAATAGGTAAAGAAAAAAAAAAAACCTTTGACATGATTAAAATCTCAGCATCACTGCCATGGCAATATTTTAGCCTCCATGTGTGGCCAATGTGTCAGCCTGTGTACCATAATTGAGAAAAGCCTCTTCAAGTCACACTATCAGCCTCCTAGGAAACAGGACAGCTAAACTATTCGTCAGCGATCACATGAGCTTGTTTGGGTCCTGGTCAATGGGCTAGATTAGACAAATGTTGTAGCCTGGGTCCTCCTGTATTGGCACTTAGAATAGGCCCCACTCCTCTTCCTTGAAAAATTGTTATCTGTCTCAATAAACTAAAGAGTCTATAAATAAGTCTAATATTCTACATTTATTACCATTCTGTGCACTATAAGAAAATAGTTGGCTGGCCCAGTGGCGTAGTGGTGAAGTGCGCCTGCTCCGCTTCGGCAGCCCGGGGTTTGTAGGTTCGGATCCCAGGTGCACACTGATGGACCACTTGTCAAGCCATGCTGAGGCAGAGTCCCATATAAAGTAGAGGAAGATGGGCATGGATGTTAGCCCAGAGCCAATCTTCCTAATCAAAAAAGGGAGGATTGGCATTGGATGTTAGCTCAGGGCTAATCTTCCTCACAACAACAGCAAAAAAGAAAATAGAAAGCCTTAAGTATTGCCCTGATAGACAAGAAAGCAAAAAACTCATTTAAAAGCTGAATAAAGTATTAACCAGTTCTTCCTAGAAATATCCAGCCCACAAAGCAAGATGCACTAAAGCAAACAGCCATGTGAGGCAAGTGAATTTCCTGAGAAGGAGGCCAGCTCTGATGAAGAAGGAACCCATTATAAAAATGAGGGAATTGACATTTAATAATGGATCATTTAGTAAGAAACCATGGACCCCAGCAAGTAGACGTGAAATGGAAAAAAAAAAGTTCTTTTATAAAATGATGCTAGATACTGTAACACGAAGAAGGAAAATGGGGCCAATTATTTCTGCTATTTGAGGAGGACTCAACTTAGATGTGACATATTCCCTCCAAAATCAAGGGCAATCTGCATAATCTCTCATACATTGATCTAATAAAAAAACAAGAAGGGAAGGGAGCAGGAAGGAATGGAAGGAAGAAGAGGAAGAGAAAAATGAATGAAAAGAAAGGAGAGAAGAACAAACAGTTTGGGGAGGGGATGGCCATAGCCAGCATTTTGAGAAGTAGAAGAAAGAGCAAATATCCTTAGTTTCAAAATCCTACATAGTAACAGCGTAACCAATTAGTACAAACCATAGCTAGAGGAGTAGAAGTAAAAATTGTCAAGAACATATGTAGACTGTAAACTAGAAGCAATTACAGACAGAGAGAATGAGAAATGGTAACCCTAGGAAGCGATCATCTCCGTGAGGAATGATGTGGGTCTTAAATCACTATGGGTTGAAAAATCATCAGTGAGCAAAAGACTAATGAAAGAAATTTATCCAGAGAAAACTAGAAAAGAAATATACCCCTATAGCACATCTGTTTCCCATTTGTTAGGAGAGATTGTATTTACGACTTAAGGTCATTATATGTATTATATTTGTTTTATTCACTCATTTCTACCCTGAAAACTTACCTTGTGTCAGCTACTGTTATAATGTGTTATGTATTAATTTGTGTAGAAAACACACATGATGCTCACTCCCTTGCAATTTTCCATCTAGGGCTTCTAATTTATTGTTTATAAAGGGTTAAAATTTCATTCCACCTTTTGTGCTCAATCATTTTTGTCAAACCTTGTGTTATCATTATGAAGTACTGAGTTGAAAAGCCTTCCAGGTAATCGAACTCAAGGGAGAAAGTTCCTAGAAGGGTAAACTGGAAAACTGGGGATATCATTGCTAGGGTGCTCTTTTTGGTTTGTTTCTTTTTTGGCCAGTATATGAAATATTTATAGGAGTTTGGACACATTATGTAAAATCATAGAACATGAGAGAAGAAAGTAATTTAGGTGGCATTGAGTTCATTACACTCATTTTACTAATTAAGACATTGAGAACCAGAAATTGTATAGGATTTATATGCTCTTAATCCTCTTGATAATTAGAGGAGATAAGCTTTAAACTGACATCTCTTTAGACCAAGTCCAGTCAGTTCTCTTCTTAATCCACACTTTAGCTGCTCCACCTGTACAATGGCAGGAGCTGTCCTCTGAATTCCCTACTCAGCAGGAAATTGTTCCTAACAAATGTCTTCCTAAATGCATCTTTTACATCTATGTTCCTCAGGCTGTAAATGAGAGGGTTCAACATGGGAATTAATGTGGTATAGAATGCAGAAACTACTTTATTAATGTCCTGAGATGAGCTTGACTTGGGCTGTATGTAAATAAAGAAAAGAGTACCAGACAAGATGGCCACAGCAGACAATTGTGAAGAGCAGGTAGAGAAAGCTCTTCACCTCCCATCAGCAGACTGGATATTCAATATGGTTTTGAAGATATGAATATAGGAGACCAGGATGATCAGGGCACTGGGTATTACTATTAATCCAGCCATGATGAAAAGAACCAACTTATTGTTCTGAGTGTCAGCACATGCCAAGGGGCGAAGAGGGAGATGTCACAGAAAAAGTGATTGACCACACGTGGACCACAGAAGTGTAAGTGAAAAGTGAAGGTCTCATGGGTAATGGCGCATAGAATGCCCATGGCATAGGGTTCCACCACCAGCTGCACACAGACCCGCTGGTACATGAAGACTGCGTACAACAAAGAGTTGCAGATGGCTATGTACCCATCACACTTCCCCTGCAGAGATTTTATAGTCTATAGATCCTGTCATTGATAAGGCCAGACTTGCTTATCAATATTTGAATCTTTCTTTCATAGCAGCTATAAGTTGTTTATATTAGCTCATTATAATTAATCCATAACTTTCAATCAATTTACAAAATTTAACTTAAAGGAGCCACATTTTCTGACTGCAATACAATACAGTTTAAAATTAATATTTAAAAGGTAAAAAATATATTTTTAGCTTTAAAATTAAAAACATAAAATTTAAAAAATAACCTGAAATTATTTTTAGTCAAATAGCAAATTAACAATTTCACTTTAGATTATCTATATAATGTGCCACAATAGGAATAATGTCACTACATATAAATTAAAAGGAAAACAACACTCAGGTGAATAATGCAAATATTAAATTCCTTTATTATTAAACAGGTACCAAAAAACAAGTAGTTATTAGTAGGCATTTGAGAAAAAACAGTGACTTCAGCCTGTAGGGAAGCTGACTTGGCCACTCCAAAATACGCCTCTTTGGTATAAGGATTATCCGGAGCTTGTTTATTTTAAGAAATAGTAGACACAGGAGAAGCTCTGAAAACCTAGTAGAAGTTACCCTATTGCAGGAGACATTTATAAGGCAAATCTCCATTTGTAAGGGTGTCCACTTCTCAGTACTGGAAGAGGAGAATGACTAAAGCTCTAGAAACTCTTATCAATGGAAAAGGCCTGGACTTAAATCTGCATAAGACCATGCCCCTGTTTACTATGCTTTTCCTGGTAATCTGTCATAACTGCACCCCCAATATCTTCTTTTGTCTTTAGTTGGTGATGATATTTAAGGTAGTGGCTTGGGTCATTTTGGGGAGTTACTCAGTTCTCCTGGCTATCTCCCATGTATATAGGAGGTATAAATGTTATTAAACTTCTTTTTGTTTTTTTCCCATTTATCTGTTTTTTATCATAGGGAGATCTCAGTCAAGAACCTAGGAGGATAGAGGAAAAATTATTTTTCCTCCCCCACAAACCTAATAAAGTATGGGAAATAAAATGATAAAACTTAGATAACAATTAATAAATTAGAAAGCAAAAATTATTGACCAACATTTATTCCAAAAAGAAAAAAGAGCCATCGTTTCATGAGTCAAAGAAGAAAGAAAGAAAAAGAAATCTAGTGACAAGAGATTCTCCCATATTGAGGTATATGGGGTAACTATTCGGCTTCAAAACTGATTCAGCTTGAACTAAAAAGCCTGACATATGGCCTATCAAACATACATTGTAGATCTGCTTAACCATTAAAGCAAAGAATACACTCTCTTAAGGTAAGAACGCGTTCACCTCCTATGCCCTATTGGTAATGCCCGGATTAGTCCCTTTCCTGACACCACTGTCACTTTGACCTGCTAATTTGCAACTGGATACCTCTTTGAAATTTTGATGAAAACGTATCCTGGGTGTGTTTAATGTAGGTTCTTTGTTCTGAAAAGATATAAGACTGTACTGAAAACCATGCTTCTCCAGAACACTTTCTAAAGCCTTTCCAGGTTATAATCCTCACTCTGGCTCAAGTAAACTCACCTTATTTCTCGTATCTATAGAATGGTTATTGCTTATTTTGCATCGACACTAGAATAATCCAGGAGAGAGAGAGAAAAAAAATATATATACGAAACATAGTTTAAACTGTAATGAGCTAAGGAATGAGACTATACCATCATTAAATCAAAAGAGATTTAAAATCCCTGATCAGACTTTGGTTTCTGCCATCACAATAAACGGTACAAGAATAGCCCTGAAATCATAAACAACATTTAATGTAAACAAAATGGTTTCAATATTGGGAAAATACTGAGCAAGAAAAACTTGTTCCTGGTAATTTTGCAATCATCATGCCTATTGAGGTGGCATTTAGTTGAAAATTACCAATAGTCTCTCATTTGGCTTACCTATCAAGGTTACCTATTGTCAAATAGGTTGATGCTGGCTTTTTAATCTCCAAATGACCTTGTCTTAGCAGCATTAAATTTTTGATGACTAGAAGAATTGTTACTGGACACATACTCAGCTTCTTTACCTGTCACACAAGAGGGGCCAAATAAAACTGAATGCCAGGTTTATGGCAAGGAAAGAGTTTTTATTTCAGGTAGTGTCAGCCGGGAGATGAAAGTTTTCAAATTTGTCCAGTATCCCCAAAAGTTGGGAGGCAAAGGGTTTTAAAGGTTGTGAGGAATGTAGCAGCTTGTAGGGAGGGGGAGCCTGTGGCCTTGCTGGTCAGTGCTTTCCCATCAGCCTGTGTTTGGCCTTGTGAGGCTGCTGGCAGGGAGGAGGATGGTGAGATAAGGGAATCACAGGTGAGTGTCCTTCAACGATCTCTGTCTCCATGGTGGGTGGTGGATTCTGGCGCCAGGAAGCCAAGGAGCTGAGGTCTGAGAAGCTTTAGCTTCTTGATATCAGTTTCGCTATAACAAGCCTCAAGAACTGGTAATTAGCCAAAACTTCAGTGTGACCCCAGCTTGAGGCCATTTGGGCTTTTAACAATTTGTAACTTCTATCTGCCTTGTGAAGTTCAGGAACACATTGGTTTAAAAAAACAATATTTACATGTGAATGTAACTTAGAGAAGCAGGGGAAGAGGATAAGTGTTTTTGGTTTTAACCCCATATATTCTGGGTTTAATGTAGGGGAACTGATATCAGGGCCAGTATCAATTTCCCACCTATTTTATGTTCATTACCCAATCTTGAGGGATTTGGGGCTGTGCTACTTCCTGCTGAATTGGGGCATAGGTCCAGGTTAGAGGAATGAGACTGTTTAGCACTTATTTGGAAATATTTTTTGTTCCCAGTTTCAGGTTGACATTTTGTATTATCAGAACTTTTGTACCTTGTTTAACAGTTTGGAACAACATCTAAAGGCACATTAAGTATCTGACCACAAGGATAAGAAGGATAGACAACACAAATTTTAACAGTCCCTGAAAAATAGACTTAATCCCTTGGGGAATCCAAGAAAACAGTCCTGAAAACCAGTCTGGATTGCTACTTCTGGGCATGAGAAGAATTTAGGTTCCAAGAAAACAAGACAGACAATTAGCAGAACTAGGATCTAATATCCACAAATGTGTACTATAGTTTCTGTTGAAACATAATTTTTCTCTCTAAAATCACCTCATTTTTACCAAAGAGAGCCAAATTAAGACTCATTGCTTTGTAAAATAAGTCTAGTTTTAATAAACTTGGCACAATTATTTACATAAGTACAGCAAGGATAGCAACTGATCATATGGGCTCTTTTAAATCTGCTTTGCTGGAACTTTTTATAAGAGATCTCTGAGCTTCAAAGGCCTCTCAAGGCCAGGAAAGCCAAGCTAAGGATTGTCTTCAGATGTGCCTGTAATACCTACAGATTTGGGTGAATTCCTCTCTTCTTTTAAGGTTTCACAAGGTATTGAGGTTCCAGTCACTTGCCAGATAAGTGACCTTCCATACTTATCTGTAAGGTTGCTGTTTGGGAATGCTGTAAACAAGGTACCAGGCCAATATTTCCAGGTGGCTTTATTCCAGAAAGTCCAATCTTTATTCCTCAAAAGCTGTCTGGTCATAGCCGAGCCTGTATATGTTTTTTCTCAAATATGCTGTTCCAATCAAAGCTTTGGTAATATAACTGATGTTTCCAATTGTGTCCTGCTATAAGAAGAACAGATTTTTATTGAACTTATGTAAATAACTATATTGCCATGAAATAAGATCATTCACTTACTGAGAGTTTCCAAATTCTGGAGAGATCAGGTAGGGAGAAAAAATAAATGCCTCAATTCTGCTTACTGTTATAAGTTCTACTTACTGCTAATTGCTATAAGTCATGGTTCCTTAAGAGTAAAGAGAAAAAGTTTTTCTTAAACCTGGAAAAACAGAACATTAAAAAAAATCAGAAATATTTTAAACAAAAAGTTATATAAATTATAATTATCCTTATCAGTTTATTCAGTCCCATGCAATCGATTCCTGATTTTAATCCTCTGTTAGCAGTTTCATGAAGTCCTCAGTTTCTGAGTTAGAATTCTGTAATTTCTTACCCAGTTCAGTTTTATGATCTGAAAGTTTATTACAAAACTGTACATTAGAGTGCCAGAGTCTTTTCCTTGAATTTTTATGAAGATGAAACATATTTTGCAATAGCATCTAGATTAAAACAATAACTGTCTGTAAACAACAAAAGATTTTTTAAAAATGATATTGGACAAAGAAACTTGGTTATTTCTGTGATGTACGAAACTTTAAGATAACCAGAATTGTGACTGATAACCAGGACAGATCTGAATTTTAGGAATGTTATACAATTTTAAAACCCCTATATTGATAATATTTACCAACATAATATCATAGGTTTCATGAAGCAACATTGAGCTATCCATTTAAACAGGGTGACAGTTAAAGAGCCACTTACACAGTTTAAAGTCAAAAACTTGACCATGCACAAAACTCCTGAGGGTTTTACTTCTAAAAACCTTCTGTCACTTACTTTTGATGACAAATTTTGTAACAGAGATAACATGTCTGCATCATATCCAATGTTGATAATTCTGAAAACATATTTATTTCAATTAAACTAACAAATTTAAACAGCCTTTTGTTTATCAAAGATCATTTTATATCATGTTAACTTGAAAGACATCTGGGCTAACTCTATTATATTCAGAAATAACTTATGAAAGTGTTTACTCCAAGCCAATTAAATAGAGTTCCTTTAGAAACTGCACCATCTGGAGGCAGACAAATACATATAGAGACAGATAAACACAGAGATCTTCAAAATTTTAACCAGATCTCAGGTACAAAACTCAGAAGAATAGTTAGATCCAAACTATTTTTCTAGCAGCTGGATCTGCTCAGATGGCCAAAAATATTTACTAAAGATTTTTTTTCCTTTTACTGTAAGTACTTTTACAGCTGTTTTTTAAAATAACTTTGTCTTTTTCAGAAGTTTCTGTATATTAATCAAAGATTCCATCCCATTGTGAGAGGTTTTGAATCCTTTCTTTTAAGGGTGACTCTTGAGGTGGACTCATATAATATATACCAATATTCATATATCGAAGTCCTAATCCCTGTACCTCAGAATGTGACTGTGTCAGGAGATAAGGTGTTTGTGAAGGTAATTAAGTTAAAATGAGGTCTTTAGTGTGGCTGCTAATGCAATATCACCGATATCTTTATAAGAAGAAGATATTAGGACATCGACACTCAAAAGAGAAAAGAACAAGTGAAGACACAGGGGGAACACTGCCATCCACAAGCCAAGGAGCAAGGCCTCAGAAGAAATCAACCCTGCCATTGCCTTGATTTCACACTTCTACATTCTAGAACAGTGAGAAATAAACTTCCCTTTTTTAAGCCACTAATCTGTGATATTTTGTTATGGCAGCCAGACAAAATTACACAATCTCTATCAGCATATTTGTACATATGTGTGTACATATTTGTGTGTGTATATCTGAGGATGAATTAAGTAAGAAGGAAATAGATGACACAATTTTTCCTTATGCATGGAAACTGTGTAAGTGGAGGTATGACTATGATTTTTATCTAAAAATGTCTAAGAAGAATAGAAAGGCACTAATAAACTGAAACAAAACATTTTTATCATGACTTCTTGATATGGAGACAATGAACATCACTCAATTTATTTCAATTTAATGGTTAGTGTGTAAAATATATTTTATTGATACACTCAATTTTACCAATCAATCTATTCATTGCCTCTTTTACATCTTTGTTCCTTAAACTGTAGATGACGGGATTTAGCATGGGAATCACAATGCTGTAAAATGTTGACACTATCATGCCTTGGTCCAAAGAGTAGCTGGAACTTGGTCTCACATACATGCAGAAGATTGTTCCATAGTAAATTGACACTCCAGTTAGGTGAGAACCACATGTAGAAAAGACTTTTCGTCTCCCTTCAGGAGAATGCATCCTTAGAATGGCCAAGAGAATGAAACCATAGGAGATCAGGACAATCAGAATAGTGACTATCTCAATAACGCCTGTGAAGTAGGAGACTAGGAGCTGGTTTGTGTGCGTGTCATAACAAGAAATGGCGAGGACAGGAGGGATGTCACAAAAGACATGTTTAATTTCATCAGATGCACAGAAGCTTAGGCTAAATGCAGCCCCTGTGTGCACTGAAGCATTCAAAATGCCACAAAGATAGGAAGCAATAAGGAGTGGCACATACACTCTGGGTGACATGTTAACTGAATATAGCAGAGGGTTGTAGATTGCTACATAGCGATCATATGCCATTGCAGCCAAGAGAAAGCATTCTGTAGTCCCAAAAGTAACAAAGAGAAACATCTGGGCTGCACATCCAAGAAATGAAATGGCTTTATTTCCCAATAGGAAATTTACCAGCATTTTTGGGGTCACAACTGAGGAATAGCAGGCATCCAAGGATGATAACACACTCAGAAAATAGTACATAGGGTTGTGGAGCCGGGAATCCCCAATGACCAATAAAACCAGTCCCAAATTTCCCATCAGAGTAAACAGGTAAATTGTCAGAAATAAGCAGAATAAGATGGTTTGCAGTTCAAGCTTGTCTGTGAAGCCCTTCAGTACAAATATAGGAACTTCAGTGACATTCTTCATGTTGACACTTCATATTGAACAAACTTGAAGATATTTCTAAAATTATAATCCATATGGCTATGACAAAAATTAGCAGTATTGTGACTCAGAGAAAGTGAACTATGTGCTCATATTTATGTCTTGGCAATGCATAGTTTCCCAGCCGCATCTCAGGAGACAGTAACAAGATGATGGGTCAAAGGTTGATGCCAGTCACTAGAGAATCAAATGGAAGATTTGAGTTTTAACTCACTGGCTCAACTCAAGTCATTTCTAAAATCATCAAGTCAAATGGTTAGTTAACAATGAATTTTACTAGCTATTTTTCTATTAAATCATGTTAAAACACAGTGCCTAGCTAAAAAATTTTGTTATATAATTATGACATTAATGTTTATTTCAAAATAATAGAATAAACATTGAAGGGCTAATTATGTTAATAAAACTAATTTTGACAATAACTTTAAATATCGTGTCGGGGAAGAGGGAGGCCCCCTCTGCCCTTTCCCTTAAGGTTCTTCTGGCTGCCAAATAATTAAGAGACAGGCTAGCAGGAGAAGATAATACCAAGTTTGATAACATGTATACGTGGGAGAAACCAGAGAAACTGAGTTTCTAATACAATAGCAGGGATTCTCATCTTAAACACCATCTTCAGCTAAAGACAAAGGAGGATGTTGGGGGTGGTAGAGGTTTGGGATTTCAGAGGGGAAGAAGACAGTTCACAGGGAGAGGGAAACGTAAATGTTTGTCAGACAATTCTTTGCAGGGCCACCTATAGAGAATGTGGCCAGAGAGACAGAAATCACAGTAATCAAAAGTATGTAGCTTTAAGTCCCCTCCTTCCATACTGATAAGTGTTTCTACAGAGACAAGGCCATCCCCCCCACTTCCCAGTACAGAGAGGGAGATAGCTTTACAAATGTAAATGTTTTGGCAAACAGAACTTTGATAAGAATGGGCTTAGAGAGGACCCTGCCAGTCTGTCCATACCCAGAGTTAAATTTCTTTAGGCAGTTAGTGGGGGAGGTTAAATGGCCATCAGAGAAAATAATCAAGGTAAAGACACATATTTCAGGGGCCGGCCCCACAGTGTAGCAGTTAAGTGCATGCACTCTGCTGCTGGCGGCTCGGGTTCGGATCCCTGGCTCACACCCGTGCACCACTTGTCAAGCCATGCTGTGGTGGCCTCCCACAGAGAGTGGAGGAAGATCAGCATGGATGTTAGCTCAGGGCCATTCTCCCTCAGCAAAAGGAGGAGGATTGGCATGGATATTAGCTCAGGGCGGATCTTCCTCACAAAAAGAAAAAAAAAGAGATATATTTCATGGTGGCCAATTTTGATCTCCCACAATAGAATATGTTGTATTAGATTAGTTTGATAGACTAACAGCCTACTGAATTGTAATATTTTATGAGTTAATCTCTAAAAATTTTCCAACTCCATTAGGTTATTTTGAAAAGAACTAACGAAGATTTTTTTGAAGAAGATGGAATATGATTTTATATAAAATCGTATGACAACTTGTTTTCTTTAATTTGTTTTTCAAATACTTAGCATTATTTTGTCCTTTTGGGTAAATATTTGGTCATTTGCATTGTTTTTGGAAATCTAAATTCTTGATAATCTATGTTTTTACACCTTCACAAAATCCTGTGGTTAAAATGAGAAAATTATAGGAAAAATAAAAAAAAATATGATTTGCCTTTCAGAGTATTACGTTTGATTAAATATTGTTGATTTTGGATTGTTATTGTGAAATAACAACTAGGTAACTATTATCTAAAAACAACAAATAAGTTCATAAAGATCAGTTAAAAATATAACAACAAAAACAATCTTTGCACCTAGACATAAGAGTTAGCATTTGAGCAAAAAAAAATAGCAAAAATTTAATGTTAGAACGTACAAAAAAAATCATTCCTGCATAGTCCCATGGTTAATCAAATTAGGAGTCACAGTGTTAGCTGAACCTGAATTCAAAGTTCCATTATTAGCCCAAAATGTATTACTAGCTGGAGGATAGATTTTATTCTAGTTATTTATTACAGCTATTTATTTTATTTTTAATGTTTCCTCCCATAGAAAATTTTTCAGTCTTGAGGGCGTATAATCTGCTGCAAATAATATTCTGTACACTATTTAAATTCATAATGCAAGTCAAACTCCAGCTCCAGTACACTGACGTGGAACCCGCCAGTAAGAGAAAGAGTCATTTGGATTGGAAATAGTGATGGAAGGAGAAGAAAGCACAGGCCAACAATCTTCTGGGAAAGACAAAGTCAGGATTCCCTAGAATTGTCAATATCAGGAGAAAATATTTTCATAGAATTATTGGAAAGGTTAAAGTCAGGGAAAATAAGAAATACTCATTTGAGACATCAGAGAAGGCAGAATGTGGGTTGAGTCCTATGTATTGGAAATAGAAGCTACAACAAAACAAGTTAGGGTATTCAAACCACTTACTCTAATTAACTGAATATTTTTGAGTGGGTCTAATACTATAAGATGGTTTTAAATGTATCATTTTATTAGAAAAATTCTTAATGAATTGATTGGAAAACCCCCAATACATCTTTCTTATTTTAAAAATGCCAAGGGGAGGGATGACATGAATATTAACCAGTGGGAGATTAATACAAGAGTTTGTGTAGATAAGATAAAAATAGAAATAAGGGAAACCAAAAACAAACTTTGATGAATATAGTGAAATCAATGTGTTTTCATGCAATTAGGAGTCACAAGAAAAAGTTCAAGCCCAATACAAGTCTTGCCATCAGTTCAATGATAATGTGGTAGAAAGAAAATTCCATAGGATTTGGAACCTAAAAGTTTGTGCTCCTCACTCAGCTCCATAATTAAAAGCCACCTGTGAGATTAGGCTTTCCCTCCAAAGCTGACTCCTCTTTCAAATAGCAATAAATTTAAATAAGAATGCAGACACAATAACAGAAAGCCAGGCAGATTAATTAAATACGTGAAACAGTGAATATTTAAAGTATTTCCTTTAAATATGTCAATTTTTGGTATAAATTTAGGGTACCCTTATACTTGAACTTTTGTCATCATGTATTTGTTTTTTAAAATCAGCAAATATTGGGCCACAACACTAATGTTATAACTAAATCACTGAAAATCATAGTTGACCAGAGCCTTGAACTAGATATTCATTCTTTTGGTACATATAATAAATATTTTGTGATTATTAATACGAACTTAAACATTTTTCTATCAGATTAAATCCAATGTATTATACTGTGATTATGATTTTTCCTCTGTGGACTCTTTAAGTGTCTGGATTACAGGATAAAGGAGTTTTGTGTATTGTATGATCTGTTAATAAAAAAACAAAAAAAAAACACACACAGATCGCCACAATACCATTTACAACACTGCAGTGGAATTAATTTTGCTCTGGATAAATAAGATAATGAAAAATTACAATGTTAAACACGACTAAATTTCTCTTAAAGCTATCATTTCTGTTAGATGGGCATGACTAAATTGATATTAGTACCTATTGAAAGGACTCAGAGTTATAAAAAGAAAAGTGATTCTTGAAGAATTTAATAATATAGAATTATAATTTTATAATTTATGTTAAGCCACTTCCAAAATTATAACTTTAATAGTAGTCAGAATACTCCAAATATCTTGGGCTCAATATTGAATCACTAAGTTCGCAAAGGAGGAGAGAAAGAACAGCCTCTTGTGGAGCTGTAGGGATGGACTTCTGTTCACATTTGTTTTTTATTTCACCTTTATAGCAACTCTCACAGCTAATAAGTGCCAGACAAAGATTCCATCCTAGGTCTCCCTCATGGTGCATGCACTTTTTCGCCATTTTTACTACCTCATTATACCAAAGCTTCATTCTGCAACTGACTCCCCCCCTTCCCCCCACCACTAAAACAAAACAAAACATGATCTTTGATGTATTTGGATGTTTTCAAGCCATTAAGACTAGAGAAATATTATGAATAAGTAGTAATCTGAAGTGGCTTTACATTACATAGCTAGGAAAATAAACTTAAAAGAATTATTGATTATTTTTCCCATTATATCAAAATATAAGCCCCCAGATAGTTGAATTGGTCAAATGTTTGCTTGCCCTCTATTGATGAATTTCCTGATTGTTTTACTTTGAACTGGTCTGTCTTCTTTCATTAGGAAAATGAAAACATACACTCTATTTGGAGCATTCTTATTACTTCTGCAAACATAAATTTGATATTTTCTATGTTTTATTTTGAGGAAGCATTATTTTTCAATTCTTAGACTCTGCATAAATCAGATTGTGATGAATACATTCTATTCACCAATGCAGTAGGCAACAACTAAAAGGGTTATTACTGAGGATTTCGTAACATATTTGACCTCGATATTTAGGTCCCACCTCCTAAAATATTCCACAAATGATCTGAAATATTCTCCTACCTGTGGAACAGCAAAGGCAGGTTTAGATACACCATGAATATGATTAATTTAAATTGTTTATATCCACTTACTCAACTGTTGATAAAACCTATGGGAGATGCCCCAAGGGGAATGTGCCGCAATTATCTTCCGGTTCAAAATAGCAACGGCAATGATTTACTCAATAATAAAAATGTAAATGGTGCTGGAATGATGTACTACATGTTGATAGTTACTAAATAAAGTTATTTAGTCTCTGGTTTAAAATGATTCCTTAAGAAAAAAATATATATTTTGACACTAAATAAGAAATCTTAAGATGTGAGACAATTTTTTACATCATAGCTCTGACACTGGATTAGCACTAACTTCTCTGAGAACCAAAGTCCTCATCCCTGCAGTTTAAGTGATTTTATATTGCAACAAGTCAGCAAATATGGAAAACTATAATAATGTAAAATGGCAATATCTCTCTGCAGAATGTAGCAGGTGGATTTATAGTAAATCAAATTCATTACACTTTTACTCTGTTCAAATTATCAAGTGTGTGGTTTAAATGTATAAAGTATATATTTTGAGCTCACTGGAAGATTATTACTTAAGATAATGAGAAAAGTCCAAAAAAGTCATAGAAACGTGGAGGAACCATCAAAAACTCAAAGCTCTGTGGGGCTTTATAAGTCACATAATTTTGTGAAGTCTGAATACAATTGAGAGCTTACTCAGATTAAATAAAAAATGTCTATTAATCGATAGATAGATATGCACACACAATAAACACATACACACTCCTAGGACCAAAATAGAGAAATTTAGCGTTGGTAGAAAAGGGAGGCCCAGTAGAATTTGATTTTTTCTTTGATTTTCCGGGTGCTCCCCACCCCCACCCAGACTCGGTCAGAATGTCAGAGGGACTGTAAGAGACTGAAATGGCGCTGTGGGTCACTGAGGATCTCAGAAATATGCAGCATGTAGGCCCTTTGAAAAGCAGGTCTTCAACTAGAGGAAGAGAATGCTGAGAAGAATGTCAAATGAGTAGCGCAGATACACTAGGAAGGGTAGTTTCAAAGGGAGGGTGCTTCTGGAAGATGCAGGACTCAGAAAGTACTGTTATAGCAACATATAATGTCTAAAGTGCAGAGTCCTTCTTTGGAAGGCGGGATCTGTTTAGACACAGGAAACAGCAGGTAGAAAGTGCTCGAGTCAAGCTTAGCTCTGAGAGCTAAAGTGGCTGTACAGTCATATTTTAAGGCCACCATAAAAACATAAGAGTAATTTCTTGAACATGAAACTGGAAAAGCACCTTGATATATCTCCCACTTCGTAGGTATCTCCTTCTGATAGTCAGAATACCCATCATATTTACACATTGAAGGGACAAAAAGATTACTATTGAACTCCATATAATGATATTTAAATTGTAAAAGGATCAAAATAACCAAATAATGTTCCAAATATTACTGAAATCAGAGCATAAAATCAGGCCGTAAAGCAATCAAATGCATACCATACTAAATATATCTTAAAATTATATAAAACTAAAATTTTAAAAATGACTAATGCTTCAAGAAAATAAAGTATGTCAGAAATTAGGTGAATGGACATAAGGAGAATGTGAAAAGATGATTCAGCGAACTCAAAATAACCAAAAAATAGAAGAAATCAAGAATAATTTAGCAAAATATAAGAGTGAGTACTCGCTATAGAAAGCGTACTTAAGAAAAGAGAAGCCAGAGAGATATGGAGAAAAATTGATTTCAAGAAAGAAAATTAAGATTTGATAGAAACTGATGCACCTAAAGGGACTAAATTACAATTTCCTAATGATAAAAACATGACTCATACAAATATAAAATTAACACATAGCAATAATTTATAACCATCTCATTAATGGGTCTATCAGTAAAATGATAGACTGGTATAAAGAACTTTTAAAGTAACAGGGGTTTATATAGTGTATTAGAAAAGTGATAAAATAAGATTTTGATTCCTTTTTGACTTTATTGAAAAAAATATACATAGAGAAAAGTACGTACATTGCAAGTGTACAGCTTAATGAATTTTTAACTTAACATAACCCTATAAACAAGACCAAGACTAAGAAGTAGAACCTTGGCAACACCCAGATCCTCCCTTATTCTGACTTCTCATCACTATCTCCTCTGTAAGCATCACACTATTCTGAAGCAAAGATTAATTTAGGTAATAGTAAAGTCAGGGTTCTTGAGTTTTGATATAAATCCAGAAAATTTACCATTTGTAGGTACCAGTTAGTTACATGAATTTTAATAGACACATACAATTGTATAACTACAATCATATTATAGAACACTTCTATCACCATAGAAAATGTCCCCTCTCATCACTTTGTAGTCAGTCATCTCCCTTTGTCCCCTAGTTTTGACAACAGCAGATGTATCAGAGTGTTCTCCTCTGTTACAACTTTGCCTTGTCCAGAATGTGATATGGGTAGAATCACATTGTATGCAACTTTTTGAGTTTGGCTTCTTTCACCGAGCAGGATGTATTTGAGATCTATCTTTGGACTTGAATATATCAGTATTTGTTCCTACTGATTGATGAATAGTATTCCATCCAAAAGATGTACCCTAGTTAGTTTATCCACTCAATAGTTGATGGACATTTGGATTTTTCCAGTTTCAGAACGTAGTGAGCAGAGCCGTTATAAATATAGGCATACAAGGCTTGGCATAGACACATGCTTTATTTTCTCTAGGTAAATTACACAGAGCGAGATTACTGGGTGAGTGACACTATTTTGTTTTCCTACCAGCAATGGATGAGAGATCCAGTTGTTCTGCATGGTTGTGAGCACTTTGTATTGTCATTTATCACTATGCTTTTAAAATTCTAGTCATTCTGACAGGTGAATGGAAGCACCTTGTGGTTTTAAGTTGTATATCCCTAATAGCAAATGGTGTTGAACATTTCTTTTTAATGTGCTTAGTTGCCATTTGTGTATCTTCTCTGGTGAAGTGTCTGTTCAAGTTTATGCCCATTTTATTGTTTATCCTTCCTTTTATTTTTAAATTGTTGAGTTTTTAGAGTTCTCTATATATTCTGGGTTCATGTTATATATTGAAGAGCTGTTTATCAAATATTTTGTATAAGTCTGTGGTTTGCTCATTCTCTCAACAGTGTCTTTTACAAAGCAGATGATAATTGTGGTGAACTAAAATTTATCAGTTTTTTCTTCTATGGTTCATGCATTTTGTGTTTTATACAAAAATTTGTGACTAACCCACAGTCACACATATGTTGTCCTATTTTTTCTCCAGAAATTTTGTAGTATTAGGTTTTGTATTAATGTCTAAGATTCACTTTGAGACAACTTTTAAATGTAAGGTAAAGAATGAGTCAGTGTCTCTTTCTTTGTGGTATAAGGCTATTCTACATATTCAGTGCCACTTGAAAAAAGAAAGACTATCTTTTCTCCATAGATTCTCCTTAGCAACTTTGGCAAAATTCAAGTGACTATATTGTTTGAATCTATTGCTGAACACTCTATTCTGTTTCATTGATCTACATGTGTATCTTTGCACCGATGCCACACTCTCTTAATTATTTTAGTTGTGCGGTAGATCTTGAATTCAGATTATGTGAGTCCTACTTTATTCTTCATTTTCAAAATTTGACTAACTTAATTCTGTTGCCAGTTTTATAAATTGTAGAATTACCTTGTCTGTTTCTGCAAAAAAATGCTTGTTTAATTTTAATTAGGATTGCATTGGATATATAGATCATTAAAGACTGCATTTAATTAATAGATCCTTTATTCACAATTATGTTTCCTATCAGTATCATTTTTCTTTCTTTCCTTTTTTTCCTCTTTCTTTCTTTTAAAATTTAGATTCCATGACCTACATTCCTTATCTACTACTTTAGAATCTCTGGGCATAGAGCTTAAGCATCTATGTGTTTTTCACAGTTTTTTGAAGAATTTCTTTAAGTACATAGCCTAGTACTAGACTATAGATTACTATATAGGGTCCCCAAGACAGGACAAGACCCTGTACGACTCAAAAAATTTTGACCTTTATCTTTGCCATATTTCTAATATCTGACGTTCTATTACCTAGAATATTACAGCTATCTGTATACTGTCCCATCTCTGCTGTCAATACTTCCTATTCATGTATTTTATCTTATTTCCTCTATTAAATACTCAGAGCTTAAATATATCTCTCATATCACATAGAAGTGTAGCACAGTAAAAGTTAAATAAGTATAGTAATCTTTATTAATGATTGTGAATTCTGTCATAGCTCATGCTTTCATGTTATTTCATTATGTATATGTTTACAGGATTACGAGAGAAGTAAACAGGTTATTTTCCCAGGAAGAGGAAATTAGATTTCAGAGAATTTAGGTCTGCAACCCAATGACACACAGCTATTTAGTATCAGAGCAAAGGCTATTTCCTGAATCATTAATTTTTTTTCCAATTCTGTGAATATTCTTTTTCCACTGAGGGGTCATTTTACACCAGAGGCCAAAGTGCATTCATGTAATCATTTCTTATCATGCAGTTCATTGTTCCAGAATCATTTACTTGTTTACTACGGAAAAAAGCAAATCATCATGTTACTTTTCTATCTCAGATGAAAACTGTGTTTTCTCCCTGGAGCATCCCTGTGGACTTTAAGAAGAACTCAAGAACCTGATATAAGACTCCAAATGCTTAATCTTCATAGTGCAGCTTAACTGAGTGAGCAGTTCATTTCCACAAGTAAGAGGAAAGGTTTTTCATTACTTAAAAAATATTTCATAAGTTATAACCTTGAATCTCCAACTAGCTTATATGTTTTAATATTTAAATCTGAGATAGAAATTTCTAGTTAACTCAGAGTTGAATTATGAATAGAATGAGAGAATTCCAGAGAACACAGCAGGAATAATAGGAAAGAATGTTTACAGATTTAGGTCAATAGATTCATAAGTTAAAAATTTGATTTAACATGCTTGATGGAAGATAACAATCAGAATAAAGGTAGTAGAAATAAGGGACTATATTTCAAATTTAGGAAAAAGATTAAATGGAGAGAAAATTAACTATTAACCAACCATTGAGTATATGCCATTTTGAGATCATAACTTTTTTCTTTTTCTTGGAGGGATATAAATGATTTTAAAATATATTTTACTAGTTAGCTAATTGATTTAGAAGCCACTTTAGTTTTATTTATTTTTAATGTAACGGTCTGCTTAATCTTGTGGCTTTATAAAAGAATTCAAACACATGTGGATACTATTTTGTGTTGTTTCTAGGAGATAATATTTGCAGAATTACAGCGTATCACAATGAGTCTGCAATATGGTCAAGTGGAAATAGCTTCAAGTTTTGAGACAGAGAAACCTGGACTTGAATCCTGGCTGTGCTAGTAACTAACTCTGTGACCGTGATCAAGTTATAGGTCAGGCTGGTTCTCAGTTTTCTCATCTACAAATGGAGGTTGAATGATTTAGCTTGCAGGTTGCTGTGTAGATTACATAAGAGAATGTACACAAAACTTCTACTCTCTAGTAGCCACTTAACAACATGTGGTAGCTGCTGTCTTAGCTTTCCTTCTTCTCAAGCTTAGTGCTTGTGGTAGTGTTCTCCTGGATGCCTGCTACTTTATGTTTTCTGAATGTATGAGGGTTGAGGAACTGATTTGATTTTAGTTTTCCAGATTGATAATACTTTGTTAAAAATTCAACATCTATATTTTTGTCTTTCTAACCTCTGTCTCTTAAAGTGAAATCAGTTAGACATAAATACAATCAGTTCTAATTTCCTTAAATATTAGGTGACAGAAATGCCTGCTTGAGGAACATCTTGGAAGAAGTAAAAGGACCCCATAGTCTTTGTCTACCCTGCCTCCATTTTTCTCCAGTGAAGGGGATAATTGCTCTAACGGGGCGTGATGGAGAATAAAATACATCGTCGTTCATGAACCACCTTCTTGTACCACAGATAAAATCAGAGAAATCAAGAGTTAGGAGAAAATTATTATGGATAAAATTATCAGGGGAATTTAAGCAAACATGCTATTATTTTCCTGTCATCCCCAAAGTCAGAATGCAAAGACAGAGATGTATTTTTAAGATGCCTGCTACCATAGAATATTGGGATTCCCTGCGTTTAATCTCATGAGAAATGTATTTTAATATATCTTGTGTCATATAACAACCATATGTATAACTGAAAGAAGAAATAGCTCCCGGTTTGGTGCCCCTTCATTGCTCAGGGCTTTGATGAAAAACTGATTTTAAAAAAAATTCACACCTTGTTCATGTAGTTGAACAAGACATGCCTGAAAACTGGGTCAGTCTTAGTTATTCTTTGGTTTGGAGGGTAAAGTTACTTTTCTAAGGTTACACTCTCACTGGTGCTACACCTGAGGTTTCCATACAGGATTTTAGAGTCCACTTATAATGCTCTTAGTATTCCACAATTATATTATCTTAGACACGTCAGTTAAGCAAAGGTTAGAATAGTAACGTCACTGAAATTTCTCCTGTGTAACAGTCACCATGTATTTTGTAATGGATTCCTTTAGTAGACCATCTATTGGTACATTTTTCAAAATTTGCTTGCATATTTTGCTTTGTTTTGTTTTCCCTGCTTTTCTTCCTATCTGCCTAATTCCTATTTTGTTTCTGACTCTCTTTCATTAATATTGTTGTATATAACCCATGGATTCGAGAGAAAGAGAGAGAGAGAAATGGAGGGACAAAGAGAGAGAACGAGGAATTTTTTAAACAGAACTGAATTTTTTGTGATGCTCAAATAATACATTAGCACACATTTATACTATTAATTGATAATTTTATCTTATTTTATTAATGTAACCATTCAAACTAAATTAGAAATTATTAAAAGACATTTGTGTATGTGTTTTCTCAAAAGTAATGAGCTGTCTGTGTTTACACAGAAGTCAAAATTTAGCTCAATTCTATTTTTTTAGTCTAGAATTCTCTAAGAAAAAAATGAGCAATTTTTTTTTTTGCTTGGTATCCCCATATTTAAAATGCTATTTATTCTCTGTATTAAAAAAATCTTCCACATTGATCTGGAAAGAACTTTTAGGGAAAATAGAAACCTGTAGCTTTCTTCTTCTTCTAACAATACATTTAAGCTGATTTTCTCACTCCTTCTTGACGTGTGGACAGCTCCATATGACAGAAATGTGGTGTGTTTCATGTCATGAACATAAATCATTTGTATGTCCCTCACCCCATACACTGCAGACTTTTCACTCCTTTAAATACATTTTGGTCCATGACACACTGAAGGAAAAGCAAGAATCACAGTGCTAAAATCTTGCTCCTAAATATAGTAGACGCGATATTTAATTTTCTTTCTATTATGAACCCTTCAGTCTGGATAGAGGTGACTCTTCAACTTTTTGTGTTTTTTTCTTTTATGTATTTTTTTTCCTTGTTTTGCTTAAGAATATTTGCCCTGAGACAACGTATGTGCCAATCTTCCTTTATTTTTTGGTATGTGGGCTGCCAGCACAACATGGCTGCTAACAAAGTGGTGTAGGTCTGTGCCCAGGAACTGACCCAGGCTGCCAAAGCTAAGTGTGCTGAACTTCACCACCAGGCCATGGGGGCTGGCCTGCACTTTTCTTTTTTCATATTCCACGGACTAAGAAACAGTCTGATGACCAAATATACCAGAAATAAAACACTACTTTGTGGTTATGTAGTGAATTTATTCTTTTAGCAGTAGCATTTACAAATTTTATGATCTAGTATTGGGTGCTTTTTCTTTCATAATAATTTTAGAGACTACCTAAGAAACTATAATATGTTAAAGGAATGGCTGTGATTTATATTTGACAGAAATATATCTCAAAAATACACTCAAGGACTTTGCAACAGTAATGAGCATGTGAATAGAGAAAAATTTTACGTTGGCGTTAAGTTAAATTTGGAAAAACATTGAGAGTATAATAAACTGTGGAGGCCTAAATGGACAATGTAGTGATGTGTGTATCAAGAAAGAAAACTGAAAAACAAAACAAAACCAATGGTCTCTTACTGTTTGTATGCAGGTGCATCTGCCCCCAGAATAACAACTGTTGTCTGTTCACCAGTGTTCCAGAAGTGCTAGTGAAATGGGATCATAGCCAAAAAAGAGGATATACAATCTTTTGGTAAGAAAACAGTACCCCCTATGACAAGCTGAATTGTAAGTCTAACTTATTCCATGTCCTAGTCATATGGGAACATTTTAAAATTAAATAATTTTTTCATTGTTTTTCTCATTTAAATACAACTCAACTTTGTGATATAATTATGGTTCCTCCCATTTTATAATTTTGAACATTAAGGAAAGGCACTTGATGCACATGGTAGAAAATCTAGGATTTGTACTCAGATGCATACTTTCTTCTATAATATTTATGCACTTAAAAATTCTTATATTCAGTCAACTGTGTGAATTTGAACAGAAAACAGTATGAAACCAAGGATAGTAAATTTAACAGAAAATAAACTGGAAATTAAACAACACAAATTGGCATGTTTTTAATGTGACAAATTTAGTCAACCACTTACTAAAATAATTTATTTAATTTAACAGGGTAATGCGGTCGCTTGGACCCAACTTATCACCACCTATTCCTCCACTGCCCAGGATTCCAATATACCCTTCTAAGAAACAAACAAGATGATAAAATAGGGTGGGTTCTATTTTCAAAAATATTGCTTTTAAACCTATATAAATTTATTTAAACCTAAATAAAATTGAAATGTCAGGGTTGACATCAGATTTAGATTTATACAGAATTCGGATGAAAAATGGGACTGAAGTCGCCATGTTTATATTGATGGGATTCACAGATGATTCTGAGGTGCAAGTCTTCCTATTTTTACTCTTTCTAGCAATCTATCTTTTTACTCTGATAGGAAATTTGGGACTGGTTCTATTGGTCGTCGGGGATTCCCAGCTCCACAACCCTATGTACTATTTTCTGAGTGTGTTATCATTCTTGGATGCCTCCTATTCTTCAGTTGGGATCCCAAAAATGTTGGTCAATTTCCTGTCAGAGAATAAAGCCATTTCATTCCTTGGATGTGCAGCACAGATGTTTCTCTTTGTTACTTTTGGGACCACGGAGTGCTTTCTCTTGTCCGCAATGGCATATGATCGCTATGTAGCAATCTACAACCCTCTGCTGTATTCAGTTAACATGTCACCCAGGGTCTATGTGCCACTCATCATTGCTTCCTATGTTGGTGGCATTTTACATGCTTCTGTACATACGGGAGCCACGTTTAGTCTATCTTTCTGTGCATCGAATGAAATTAGACATGTTTTTTGTGACATCCCTCCTCTCCTCGCTATTTCTTGTTCTGACACTCACACAAACCGGCTTCTACTCTTCTACTTTGTGGGCTCTATTGAGATAGTCACTATCCTGATTGTCCTTGTCTCCTATGGTTTCATTCTGGTGGCCATTCTGAAGATTCATTCTGCAGAAGGGAGACGAAAAGTCTTTTCTACATGTGGTTCTCACCTAACTGGAGTGTCAATTTACTATGGAACAATCTTCTCCATGTATGTGAGACCAAGTTCCAGCTATTCTTTGGACCATGACATGATAGTGTCGACATTTTACACCATTGTGATTCCCATGCTGAATCCCATCATCTACAGTTTAAGGAACAAAGATGTAAAAGAGGCAATGAAAAGAGCATTCGGGAAAAATTGGTTTACCAATAAAGTATACACTTGACGCTAACCATTAAATTGAAACCATTGAAGAATAACGTTCACTGTCTCAATATCAAAATGACAAAAATATTTTGTTTTAGTTTATTAGTGTCTTTCTATTCTTCTTAGCTATTTGTAGATAAAGATCATAGTCATACCTCCACGTGTGCCATTTCCACACGCGCATAAATACTATGTCATCTATCTGCTTCTTAATTCACTTTCAGATACACACACATATACATATACATATACACACATATGTACATATATGCACATATAACTGATACTGGTTGCATTATTTGTTTAGGGCTGCCATAACGCAGTACCAAAGGCTAGTGTCTTAAATAACAGAACTGTATTTCTCACTGTTCTAGAATCTTGGAGTCTGAGATCAAGGTGAAGCCATGGTTGATTTCTTCTGAGGCCTTTCTCCTTGGGTTGTAGATGGCAGTCTTACCCCTGTGTCTTCACATTGTCACTCCTCCATGTGTTTCTTTGTCCTATCTCCTCTTCTTTTAAGGGCACCAGTCATATTGTATTAGGGTCCACCTTAAGGACCTCATTTTAAATAACTATCTCCACAAAGTCCCTATTGCCAAATACAGTCACATTCCGAGGTTCAGGGGCTTAGTTTTCAACATATGAATATTGATATATATTATTTTATATTTATATACACAGAAATAGTCACATATGTACACATTCTGTACTTTAAAATGTATAATATTAACTTTCATCTCATGTGACTCAAGTTGGATAGGTTTCAATAGTTGCAATTATTAGTAACTTTATGATTATATCTGACTTGTTGGAGCAAATACCACCTAATCGATAGCAAAACCATGGTTCACATATTCCGGTAGCACTTTCCACGGAATCATTAGTTTGCACTCTAATTCAAAGTACTCTGCTCCATCCTTAGATCTGTGTATTGGTACCAATCTAATACCAGCCTGTGGTTCAGGGATCGCAGGGAAAGTGTTCAAATTCCTGGTGTCATTACCATGCTGTTTGTGAGGGTGCCTTTCTCCCCCTTTTATGATTTCATTATTTCATCAGGACCATGGGCAATGAACCCATTCTTTATTTCCTCACAGAATACAGATATTAGGCATTAGCATTTATCAAGATTACACTTAAACACAAGAATGACAAAAGACAAGCACAATTCAGAGAATAAGGTACAGCTGCCTGGCAGATTGAGCTCTTCCCACAACTAAGCCCCAGCCATCTTACTGGTTTCCCTACAGAACTGGTCTTGACTCAGCTTTGGGCTCTGTTTTTCTTTGACCGCTACCTCTCTGTGATGCCTTTGAAGATGTCACCTCTCCTCCGTGTCCAGGCCCAAGAACCAGGGTACAGAAGAGAGCCTTTCCTATGCTCATGTTTAGTTCTGCTTCCAACAGACCTCATTTTCATTGCAAGGACACGTCTCCTTCAAAGTTAATTATATGTGGTTGTGTTTTTCCTTGCTATTCTCCTTCCTCCCTTTCATTATCATTAACATTTTTTCGAATGTGAAATTCCTTTCGTTGCAATAGGACAATCTCCTTAAAAGAGAGAGTATTACCTAAAGACATTTCCCATTTTAGGGAGTTATTTTTAGGGAATACCGTTTAGGGATTATTATGTTTGAATAACACCTCAACCACACAAATATGGAGCATCTCTTACACAATATATTACCCTCACAATTTTTTTGCATTTCTTCTGTTTGAAAGGCTGTCCACACCTCTAATAACATCATTCGTTCCAATTAATACCTCTTCTCAGTGAGGATCTCACTGACTACATTATGACAATTGCAATTTACCTACTTTGCTTCTCCTTCTATTTCTTGTATGTATCCATTGCACATATCACTATTTCATATAGTATTCACTTTAATTTATATACGATTTATTCTCTAATCTGTTTTCCAGAGTCTAGGACAGTGTCGGACATGTATTACTGCTCAGTAAATATTCTCTAAATTAATGAATATTTTAGGTAGGAAACTGTCAAAAACATTCAATTACAGGACACATGTGTAACAGAGATAGTATTTTTTATTAAATGTTAGTTCCTGGTTTAATTTGTTCCTCTTTTTTTCTGTTTATCTATGTACTAGCTTTCTGAATTGGCATACCAAATATTTTTTGTAATACTTTCAATCTGTCTGATTTTTTTCTTATTTCTCTTTGACCTAGGACTGATTGAATAACTTACTTATTTTTAAATGCCTAAAGGGAATAATTTGAGAGGTTTAAATTATCTTTATTCAGACCTTAGTTTTCACTAAATAAATACATGCTTCTGTCTATTTCTGTCTTTGCATCTCTTCTATGATATTTGTTGCTACATTACTATTTGCATAAATAACATTCTCTGCTAAGTATTCACTGTGAATTAAAAATCTATTATTATAAAGTATTCATATTTTATTTAGATACTTTTCCTGCATTCTATATTTCCTAATATTAAAATTACAACCAGTGCGTGCAACATTGGTGAACAAAGTTAGTGGGTTGTCCTAATGTTAAATCTAAGGCTATTAGATTTAGGGATATGAATATGCTCATTATCTTGATTGATCTGAAGATTTTTCAGATGCATATATATCTCAAAACTAATCAAATTTTACACTTTATATACGTGCAGTTTATTTTTTCAATGATATCTCTATAAAGTTGTTTTATTTAATTAATAAACATGCCAAGAAATCAAACCAAAATAAGGAAAAAGTCAATAATAGAAACACACACATTATTCATTAATCAATATTACTCAATTAATAAGAGAGGACATAATTCAGGAACCTGTCATAGATGTGAAGATCCAAGAACCTCATCTATTTGTTTGCGGAAGAGGGTATTGGTACAACTAATCTGAAACATTTAACAAAATTAAATGTCTTATTATATTTTCTCTTTCCATGATATCTCACTACTGTATGTGTGCTTGTCTATGAATATATGTGTAGGTAGAGGTATAGCTGTATGTGTATCAGCACACAGAGAGGCAGATATGTGAAATGTATATCAAGGATAATTTTGTTTACAACATATTAACATGGCAAGCTCAAGGCTTTTCACTGAACTTTGTGTTGTAATAGTGTTGGTGATAACTGAGGTTGGAGACAAACAAATTTCTACCAGTAAAGAGTAGACCCATGAAATTTTCTATATATCATTGACTCTAATGAGAAAGAAGAAATATATCACAATATGGATACACAAATAAGTAAACTGTCTTAAAATGCAACAACATAATTTACAGCAAAATAACATAGTAAAACAAATGCACGTGAAGTGTTATATTTTGCAGAATATACTGATCATGCAGGCTAGA
>CM053540.1:13651086-13710576 GCA_028646465.1 Rhinoceros unicornis | reverse complement strand
CTCTCCATCCTTTCATGAAATTCAGAAATATAAACTTTCCAGAGACCAATCTCAGAACCTTAGAACTGTTTGACCAAGTTATTATTTTCTTTATTCACTGTTGGATATATTTTATATTGGATGAATATATGTTAATTTTTATATTATTGTATACACTAATATTTATATGCATATACTAATCATATTAATATGTGATATTGCATGAAGATATATACATGCATGCATATATGTCTCTGTATATATTTACATATATGCACAGATGCCTCTATGTGTGTGTATGTTTGCAGTGGTAAAAGAGAGCTACCTATAAAAAACTGATGAGTCAATGGCTTCCAGTTATTTTTTTCTGAACTGTCACAGGCCTTCTCTCCAGCGCGTACCTTGTCATCTTCCATGGGAATTTCAATATTTCTGTGGGAAACATTTTCATTATGCTGGGTTTTTCGTTGTTAGTTTCTACCACCCCCCTCTGCTGCAGCTACCCACAGACTATACCTCAATACTGTTCCTCCTTAGTATCCTTCAGAAACTCTGAATCCTCTTGATTTTATCACATTTTCTTTCTTCTGCCAAACAAGCCAGTGCTGTCCTAGCCCTCTGACTTCTGTTGCCCAGATTCCTCTACTGTTTTGTTCTGGCATCCCTTTCTTTCCTTTCCAGCTTATACCTCTTTCCTCTAAAATTGTTTAAAATCTGTTTTGATTGTTTAAAAATATTATTTATAGTTTTAATTTGTTACAGTTTGATCACTATTTTTGACTTGTATAGAGAAATGAGTGGGGGAGAGTGCTGCCAGTAGTTAGCATTCTCTATGCCCAGAACTATGCTGGGCATTTGAAATAATGATTTCATTATTCTGCAGGAGTGTCCTAGAAGATGGATATAATTACGTCTATGTCTGATGAGACAATTGAGACTCAATGAGAATAAGTTACTCAAAGGGTAAAGGATAATGGCAGGGTTTCATGGCTCTATGTGTTTTATTTGCTGGTTTGGTTGATTAGTTGTCAGTTGGTTCTTAGTCCACCAATTATTAGCTGTGTGATTTCTATCAAGTGTTTCTGTTCTTCTGTTGTGTGAATTAAATGAGATAATGCACATACATAGTTTAGCTAGCACAAAG
This sequence comes from Rhinoceros unicornis, assembly GCA_028646465.1. Taxonomy (NCBI): domain Eukaryota; kingdom Metazoa; phylum Chordata; class Mammalia; order Perissodactyla; family Rhinocerotidae; genus Rhinoceros; species Rhinoceros unicornis. Next base: position 13,709,453 of record CM053540.1, on the reverse strand, counting down.
CCTGGTAACAATGAATGCAAAATAATTGGTACCAGTAGTAATTGTTATTAGTGTGTTTTGAATGATTTTTTAATCTGGTTACTTATTTCAGTCCCAGTAACTCATTTTATATTCAAAAAATTGGGACACATGCTATCTAGCTATATGTTTAACAAACAAATCATGTTGTGCTCTCCCGCAACCTGATTCTCTCATAAATCTGTGGCGTGTGTTTGTTTTAATTTACAGATGCTTTATTCCCTATAACAAATGTGTATCTGGAGCAGATCTGATGGTGTTGCAGCAGCTATCTCATGTCCCACTGCATCTAGAAAGAAATGCATAGGTAAGCTTTTGATAGAAAACATTGTGGCACCACTGACTTGGATCAAAATATCTTTGTTTGCTACACATAAAGCAATTCAGTGTGTAGCACTGAATTGCTCTGAGATATGTGTAATAAACTTATCCTTAATTTAACAAGAACAAAAAAAAGAGGATCAACAGCAGTGATTATTGATTGTCTACTATGAATTTTGGATGATTATCTTTTGAAAAGGAGAATATTTGTATATTTATTGCTAATGCTGTCAAGTCGATTCCTGACTCCTGCTGACTGTGTATAGCAGAGTGGAAGCCTGCCCTGTTTTTTCACCATCCTCTCACCTTCCAGTGCTGTATCAGACAATGCTCCAGTGCTATTCATAGGGTTCTCCTGGCCAATTTTTTTGGAAGTGGGGCCCAGGTCCTTTTTCCTGGTCTGTCTTAATCTGGAAGCTCTGCTAAAACCTTCCCACCATGGGTGCACCCTAATGGTATTTGAAATACTGGTGACATAGCTTTCAGCATCACAGCAACACGTAGCTGCCACAGTATGACAACTGACAGATGGGTGATGTGGTTCTTTGACCAGGAATGTAACCAGGGTTGTGGTGGTGAGAGTGTTGAATCTTATCCCCTAGATCAGCAGGGCTGGCTCTATTTGTTTATCCTTACCTATTATTAATCCCCTCTTCTACTGAAATATGACTGATGGCAAAGCTAAGGATGCTTTTAATTTCAGTAAGTATATGTCACTGAAATAAAGTTTCTGTAGAACCCAATTTTCTCCTCTTTCTTCAGAATCTTGTTTGATTTTGCATTTGTTCCTGATAGGAGCTATTTTAATTTTTTACATATAATTTTTTTCAAGTTCATTTCGGAAAAGAAATATTTTACAGGTCTACCAAAATAATAAATTCTCAGTAAATAAAACTTTAAACCTAATGATAATCACTTTATGTTACAATTTAGATGAAAAATAGTATTGCAAATTAATTTTTAAGTAGCCTTTGAAATGATGTCAAGAGTATGTTCCATTGGTCTCTTAACTGTAGAATTTGTCTGAAACTTATTTAAACCCAGGTTGTGTTAGGGATAAACTGCATCTTGATATGAGCTCTCAGTGTCCACCAGCAACATAGAAACTGACTGTTGCCACAAGCATCTTTCTACCTTAGGGTTTAGCACCTTGGGCAAAATAAAAACTTGTTTTTATTCATGTTAAGGCATCTAGTCAGTCTTTCTTGGAGACATAGAATCCTATATTTTAAAGTCCATTAAGAAGCCTCTTATCTGGTCTAAAACCTCTGTCAATTCTGCCAGTTCGAAGGCAGAAAACATTCCTCTTTATACTAAGGTGAAATATAATCCCTCTAATGACTATTCGTCGTCCTGTATAAATGCTCAAGCTTGTAATTCATCGGAGGGGATGCTGGACACTGTTGTTTAAGTCATATCTCCATCACTAGCTCTTAGCAATCAGTGGGCAGAGAGTTGAGTCTAGGAAAAGAGAACAGAGAAGATATCACTTCAGTCCTCGGTCTGATTTGGATTGATAAAGCTTCCAAGACGCTTGGTCTTCACATTCAGAATTAGTAATAAGTAAATTATTTGGTTTAGCTTACCTGTACTCTGAGATCTGCTGAGAGCCACTCTTTCAGCTGCTGCATGAAGTATGCTAAAGGGTTTTACAAGTGTCTGAATCCCCAAAGACCTTCACACTGAAATATGTTTGTTTACGGCCCCAGCCCCTGAACAGGAGAGCCAGAATTCCCAGATAAAAGTCTGATTCCCCAGGGAAAGAAAGACAAATAGAATGCTCATTAGTCGAGTCTCCATTCAAAATTTCATCCAAAAAGTGAAAAATGTGGAGATAGACAAGGGACTCTCTTAGATGATCATATTGAATAACAATCACATGCAATGATTCTACCTTCTGTTCACTTGTTTTTTTTTGAATTGTACCTCTATATTTGCTGGGAAGTGCTGCTGCTGGCCTTGGGATGGAAGAAAATCCAACAGTTAGAAAGCACAGGATTCTGGCCTCAATGTTCAATTTTCATGTGAATATTGGGAATGAAGTTGAATGCAAAACCTCCATTTTTGTGTCAAGAACAAGCCTTGGTGTATTTTCCATAAAAATCAGATAATATGCAACATAAATTCAAAATATAAATGGTTGTAAGAAGACTGAATATCAACTTTGTTATTGAAATTCATAAGGCGCCCATCATATACTGGTCCTATTTCTAGTTTTTAGTTAAAATTATTTGGATGGAAAATATATTTTTTCATATAATCTTGTGATCTTTTCTCAAGCATATATAAATATTATAATTAAATACTAATAACATTTTTTGTTTTAATTTCTGTGTTGTATTTTCTAGTCTATAAGATTTGTAATTGAAAAGAGTTTAGGTCTAAATAGTTTGCTTTTGGATTAATAGCTTCTAGAGTAATATCCAGGAAAGAATTGATGTTCAAAGGACATTGTTGACGGGCTGATCGAATGGACAATGAATTAGTGAATGAATGAATACAATATACATCCTAAAATTCTTAAATGAAATATGAGGTTTTTATTTCCAGTGTTGTAATTTATCCAGTGTATGTATTTATTTAGTGTGATTTTAACGTTGATAAAGAAACAGTGGCAACTTGCATATGATTCTCTAGAATATTCACTACTTTGGGGCAGGAGACAACTTTTCCTTCTTCACCTTGGTGTTCCAATATCTAAGAAGGATATGGCATATTCTAGGCTCCAAAATTAAGGAAGCAACAGACAAATTGTGGACAATAAAGAGGAAATTAAAAAGTTGTTTACCAACTTTGTTACTCCTTACAATGATTTTAAATCCTTGAAGTTCTTCCCAGAGTCCAAATATCCACGTGAGGGTTATGTTGTTGCTTCCTCTGTCATGGCCTTTGTATATTGTCTCTCACGTGACCAATGATGGTCTGCACTGTGCTTAGCTAACAACACTTTCATTCCCTCGTCAGCTCTGCCAGCTTCCTCCTCTATTTATCATTCCCATAATACTGTAAAGATCTTTTAAAAAACTATTGCTTTTATACTTTTAATTGTTATTGATGCTTCATATTACAGCTTGATGTCTCATTTAAAGCCTATTATTTATTATAAAATAAGTACTTTCCATTTCCTCAGTTTTGAGAATGCTATTTAATAAATTTACCTTGGTCAAGCAGATGAAATTCTAAGACAGAACCATTATTGGATCACAAAATTTCACTTTTCAAAATATTTGTAAGAAACACACACATACATGTCTACGTACATACACATACACACACATGCACACACACAAACACAAATGATATTATAGAGAACATATTTCCATCACCCACATTAAACAATAGTTATACCTTATGAGATTTATTATTTTAAAGTAATACATAACTACATATAAGCTACATTTGCACTGATCCAACCTCCCCCGTTCCCATTCTCTCTACCCCATCTAGAAGCAACAACTATTAACTACTGCAATCTTTTTCCATTTTTCCAAATCTTTTTATTTTTTCATTGTGGTACGAACACCTTAACAAGAGATCTACACTCTTAAAAGTTTTTAAGTGTACAATACAGTAATGATAACTATAGGCACAATGTTGTATAACAAATCTCTGTAACCATTACCTTGCATAACTGAAACTTTATGACTATTGCCTTGCTCCCATTTTGCCCTTCCCCCAGTCTCCAGACACCACCATTCTACTCTGTGTTTCAATGTGTTTGACTGTGTTACAACCTCATATAAATGGCATGGTGCAGTATTTGTCCTTCTGTGCGTAGTGGATTCATGATGTTCACATGATTTTGTAATTGGTATATTTTTGCTCATACGTAAGATTTGGAGATTTAATTATCTTGATTGCTATGGATTGGGTTCATGCATTTAAACTTGATGGCCATTATGGTTACTCCTGAGTCTTCGCTGTTAAGAAAAACAATGCAGTCCACATACTTTTATTCCTCATTTTGCTCACATACAATAATGCATCTAGTCTATATACTTGGATGATACTTGAAAATTATTAGGTCATATGATGTAAATATTTTCAAATCTAGTAGACACAACAAAGATGTTTCTAAATAAATTCTACCAGTTTATATCCCTAGAAAGAATTTGGGGGAATTTACTCACATCTTTAGCTGTTTTTAATAATGCTAAGCAACACAAATTTTGCCAAATCGAAAGAAGCAATGGTATAGTATTACGGTTTTACTTTGAATATTGATGAATTTAGACTACTGAGACTACTGAATATCCACATGCAAATTAATGAAGTCAGACTCTTAACTCACACTGTAGATGAAAATTAACTCAAAATAGTCAACAACCTAAGTATAAAAGGTAAAACTATAAAACTCTTAGAAAAAATAAAGGGGTACATCTTCACAACCTTGGGTTTGGCAATGGATTCTTACACATGACACCAAAATCACAAGCAACAAGAGAAAAAAATAGATAATTGGGACTACATCAAAATTAAATATTTTGTGTGTCAAAAGGTGTTATCAAGAGAATAAAAAGACAAAATACAGAATGGAAGAAAATATTTGCAAATAATAAATATTTCTTAGTTGTCGAATATCTAGACTATATAAAATACTCCACCAACTCAACAACAAAAAGTCAAATAAACCAATTAAAAAAGGACAAAGGATTTGAAAAGAAATTTCTCCAAAGAGATATTCAAATGGCCAATAAACACATGAAAAGATTCTCAACGTCATTAATCATTAAGGAAATGTAAATCAAAACCACAATGAGATACCACTTGACACCAACTAGGATGGAAAAAAAAAAAACACAGAAAATAGCAAAGTTAATGAAGATATGGAAAAATTGATTCACTCATGCATTGCTTGTGAAAATGTAAAATATAAAATAGTTCAGTTGTTATGGGAAACATTTTGGCAGTTCCTCAAAACTTAACCACAGAATTACCATATGACCCCACAATTCCAACCTATACATATACTCAAAAGAGTTGAAAGCAGATAATCAAACACGGACATGTCTATGCACTACTATTCACAATAACCAGAACGTGGAATGGCAACAAATGTCCATCAACAGATAAATGGATGAACAAATTCCAATATATGCACACAATGGTACATTATTAATCAATAAAAGTGATAAAATATAGCACTAAAAAGAATAAGGTACTTAGGAATAAACTTAACTAAGGAAGTGAAAGACTTGAAAACTGAAAACTATGAAACATTCATGAAAGTAATTAAAGAAGACACAAACAAATGGAAAGATATCCTATGTTCATAAATTGAAAGACAATATTGTTAAAATGTCCGTATTACATACTACTGAATCTACAGATTCAGTGCAATCCCTTTCAAAATCCCATTGACATTTTTCCAGGAAGTAGAAAAATAATTCTAAAATGCATATGGAACCACAAAAGACCACGAATAGTCAAAGCAACCTTGAACAAGAAGAACAAAGCTGGAGGCATCACATTTGCCAATTTCAAAATATATTATAAATCTGTAGTAACAAAAACAGTATGACATTGACATAGAAACAGACACATAGAGCAACGGAACAGAATAGAGTCCAGAAATAAACCCATGCATATACAGTCAATAATTTTTTTGTCAAAAGGGTCAAAAGTATACAATATGGAAAGATAGTCTCTTCAATAAATTGTAATGGGAAAACTGGGAAGCCAAGTGCGAAGGAATGAAATTGGACCGCAATCTTAAGCCAGACACAAAGATCAACTCAAGTGGATTGAAGACTTAAACTTAAGACCTGAAACTGTAAAACTCCTAGAACAAAACATATGGGAAAAGCTTCATGACATTGGGTTTGGGAATGATTTCATGGATACGACACCAAAAGCACAGCAGCAAAAGCCAAAATAAACAAAATGAGACTACATCAAATTAAAAAAAAAAACAAACAAAAAACTTATACATAACAAAGGAAACAATAGAGAAAATGAAAAGGTAACTTGGCAAATGAGAGAAGATATTTACAAATGATATATCTGATAAGCCGTTAATTTCCAAAATACATAAGAAATCTTACAACTCAGTAGGAAAATAAACCTAATAACCCTATTTGAGAGTGAGTTAAAGACTTAAATAGACATTTTTCCAAAAAATATATATCATTGACTGACAAGTGTATGAAAATATGTTCAAAATCACTAGTTCAAAATCATTAATTATTAGGAAAAGGCAAGTCAAAATCACAATGAGATATCACCTCATACCTGTTAAGATGGCTATTACAGAAAACAAAAAACAGACGAATATTGATGAGGATGTGAAGCAATTGAAACTTTTGTACACTGTTGGTGAAAATGCAAAATTGTGCAGCTGCTATGTAAAACAGCATGGATATTCCTCAAAAAATTAAAAATAGAATTACCATATAAGCCAGCAATTCCACTTCTGGATATTCATGCAAAATAATTGAAACGAGGATCTTGAAGAGCTGTTTGCACTCCCATGTTCGTTGCAGCACTATTTACAAAAGCCAAGATGTTAAACAACCTAAAGGTCCATCAGTGGATGAATGGATACAGAAAATGTGGTATATACATACAATTGAATAATATTTTCATTAAAAAAGAAGGAAATCCTGCCATATGCTACCACATGGATAACCTTGAGGATATTATGCTAAGGAAAATAAGCCAGTCCCAGGACAAATACTACAAATTTCATTTAAATAACTTACCTAAAATAGTCGAACTCATAATCAGAAAGGAGAATGATGGTTGCCAGAAACTGGAGGTAGAGGGGAAATTAGGAGTTGCTAATCAATGGACATAAAGTCTCAATTATGCAAGATAAATTAGCTCTAAAGATCTGTTGTACAACATTGTGCCTACAGTTAACAATACTCTATTGTATACTTAAATATTTGTTAAGATGGTAATTCTAATGTTAAGTGTTGTTAACACAATAAAATGGAATAATAAACTAAACTAAACTAAGATAACATAAAATAAAAACTATGAAGTGATACATGCTGCAACAGATGTGAATCTTGAAAACATTGTGCTAAGTGAAAGAAGCCAGGCACAAGAGGTCACATTCAGTATGATGTCATTTATCTGAAATATCCAGAATAGGTAAATTCATAGACGTAGAATGCAGATTGGTGGTAGCCAGGGCTGGAGAGCAGGGAGGAATGGGGAGAAATGTTTGGAATTAAATAGAGGTGTGGTTGCACAACACTGTGAATGCAATAATTGCTATTGAATTGTTCCTTTTATTTCCTTTTTCAATTATTTTATTGAGATCATAATGGTTTATAACATTGTGTAATTTCAGTTTTACATTGTTGTCAGTTTCTGTATAGACTGCATCATGCTCACCACCAGGAGTCTAATTTTTATCCATCACCGTACGTATGTGCCCCTTTAATGGTTAATATTATAGTACGTGAATTTTACTTCAATAAATTTAAATATAATTTCAAATTTTGTTAATTGTGTCTCTTTTTTAAGGAAGTCCTCGATTTTATATATTTCCATATAATTTGTATGTATTCTTGACAATAAATTTGGTCTATTATATGCAACAAAATAGCTGTATTTTCAGTTTGTTTATGGTAGCTTTCGTTCTGTAGAAGTTTCAGATTTGGTACCGTCATATCAGTTTGCATTTGCAAATTACTCAACTTCAAAAAAAACTGTAACTAAGGAGAATCTATTAACTTTAATATTAACAATGTAACTATGCATTTTCCTAAATTAAAACGTACTTGTTTTTCATAATGAATGTTAAGTAGGAATAAAATTGATTTTTGGTATTCATACTAGACTTTTATTTTTTTCATAAAATTTCTTTTCTTATAAAGTTCAAACGTTTTGTACTCTCCTTCCTCTTCCTATTAATCCTGGCCCTGATCCCATCAAGTTATCTTTTTTACCAGAGATAAACACTATCTACAACTTGTCATTCATGCATAAGTTGTAATTGCTTAACTATATACTTAAGTGCTGATTAATAAAACACTATAATTTTGCAGATATTTTAATTAATCTATATGATATACTGAATGTAACATTTTTTTTACTCAGATGTATGATTTTGGTCTTGCCCATGTTAATTCATTTAGCTATACATTGTTCCCTGATTTTGCTGGCAATGTGAACTTATGAGACATTTAAAAATGGTTTCCCAAAGTAGTTGTAACTTTTACACTCCCACAGCAGATTAGGAGTATTTCCTTACTCCATCTTCTCATCATCCCTTGGTAGTCCTAGACTTTTCAATTTTTGTCAGGCTTATGTGTATGAAAGAGTGTTTTATGTCATTTTACATTCACATTTTCCAGATCGTTATTAAAACAAAGTGTATGAGTCACTGGCACCAGTCAGATTGGTGCGGTGGGGTCCCAGGTTCTTGGTCCACAGACACAAAAGAATTTGAAAGAGGATACACAGGGGAAGTTTTGACAGAGGAGGATTTATTAGCAAAGCAAAAGGGCACCCCCAAGGGGAGGGGCGAGCAGGCTTCAGGTGAGCAACTGCACCAAAGTTGTGGTGGTTGGTGGCTTTGGAATGTGAGGTCCTGGGGGCGGGTGAGGGTCTTGCAATGTAAACCACTTGGTACATTGTCTCCACCCCCATGTCAGGAGGAGGAGATTTTTTTCCTTACATAGGCATATCCAGAACTGTTATGGCAGTGATCTCCTACAAGGGGGCTCAAAACTGCAATGCAAATGCGGGTATAACGAGACTTGGGTCAGGGTCCAGGGAAGTGTTGCATGTCCAAAGAGTCGCTGCCCAGTAATTAGGACGCTGACCCGGTGGAGCGACCTTGCTCCCAGGTCATATCTAGCTTCCTGCTTGTCTCAAACATTGGCCTAAAGAGGTTTCTTCTTTTATGAATTGTCTGTGTGTATTCTTTGTCCATAGTTCTATACGATTTTACTGTATTATTTATTAATTAAACAGATGTATAATATCTATTTTCTCAAGTCTAGGGTTATTTCTTTTACTATATTTTTAACTATGTGTTTCATTCAGACCTTTAAAATTTTAAAGCATAAAATTTATCTATCATTGTGATTTTAAGTTGTGTTGAAAGATCTCTTCAATGCTGAATCATACACACACACACACACACACAATGTCAGTCCCAGTTTGCATGGTTTGGTATGCAAGGATAGTGAATCAATGACCAGGGTTTGATTTTGACATTTGAAGGAAGGAATCATTTGAACAGCAGTGGGAAGAACTTTTCAAACTGGAGGAAAGAAAAGCAGAGAATTTGTGGTAGGAAGCTATGATGGTAAGAAATGTTCTGCATAAGAACACTTGAGCTGTTATTTAAATTTAATAATCCCAAATTAGGGAAATTACCTTAGGTTGGTCTCTAATTCTAAGGAGAATGTCTCTTTGGAATTAAACAATGATATCCCTTGAGGAAGAGAGTGAATTTTCACAAAGTAATAATTAAAAAGTAAAAAATAAAAATGAAGGAAGTGCAAACATTACAACTTAAAATTATCTTTGAGGGAGACATATCTTTGCAATGAACATGAGGTCTGCTGGATGCAGGGCTAAAACATGCATATAGGAGAGACTCTCTTCTGCATCTTGGTTCTTGGCTGGGGCACTGAGGAGCGTGGGATCTGCAAGGGCATCACAGAGGGTTAGGGATCAAAGGAAAAGAGAACTAGAAATTGAGTCAGAGCCAAGTCTTAAGGAACCCCATAAAAACAGGCCAGGGCTTAGTTGTGGGATGAGCTCAATCTGCCTGCCAGGTATGCCTTATTCTCTGAATTGTGCTTTTCTTTCGTTATTCTTGAGTTTAAGTATGATCTTTATAAGTGCTTATACCTAGACTTTGTTTTTTGTGAGAAACTAAAAATGGGTTTAATGCCCATGATCTGGATTAATAAGAAAATAAGAAGAAATGCACCTTCACAAATCAGCATGTTAATGACGTCAGGAATTTGAACACATTTTCTGTGGTCCCCGAACCACAACTAATGATTGGATTGGTGCCAATACATAGATCTAAGGATGGAGGCAGAGTGCTTTGAACTGGAGTCAGATACCAATGACTCCATGGAAAGTGGTCTGACATTATGTGAACTGTGGTTTTGCTATTGATTAGATGGCATTTGATCAACCTAGTCAGATATAATGTTATTTATATTTGCAATTATTAGAGCCTATATATTTGAGTTATATGTGGATGAAAGAAAACAATATATAATATTCTAAAGTAAATATTAAATATACGTATGCCTGTGTGTGTGCATTTGTGTTATATCAATCAATATAGCTTCTACATGCATATATATGCACATATATGTGCGTATACATATGTCAATAGAAACATATTAAGAAGCAAAAGGATGATACTGTTTTATTCTGCATAGAAATATAGCATACATAAAGGATTGACTATAATCTTCATTTTAGAGAATCCAGGAAAACAGAAATACATTAATAAACCAAAATATTTTCATCATATCTTCTTCATATTGAGGCACAGATCAGCACTCTCAGTTTTTTAAATTTAATTTTTACTGTGAACATATACTTTATTGAGAAACCATTTTTTCCTAAACATGTTTTGCATTGCCTCTTTTACATCTTTGTTTCTCAAACTATAGATAATAGGATTCAGCATGGAAATCACAATGCTGTAAAATATTGACACTATCATGTCATGATCCAAAGCATAGCTGGAACTTGGTCTCACATACATGAAAAGAACTGTGCCATGAGAAATTGACACTCCAGTTAGGTGAGAGCTACAGGTAGAAAAGACTTTTCGTCTCCCTTCAGCAGAATGTATCCTCAGAATGGCCACCAGAATGAAACCATAGGAGATCAGGATAATCAGGATAGTGACTATCTCAATAGAGCCCACAAAGTAAAAGAGTAGAAGCTGGTTTGTGTGAGTGTCAGAACAAGAAATGGCGAGGAGAGGCGGGACATCACAAAAGACATGTCTAATTTCATTGGATGCACAGAAGGAGAGGCTAAAAGTAGCCACTGTGTGTAAAGTAGCATGCAAGACACCACCAACATAGGAAGCAATGATGAGTGGCACATATACCCTGGGTGACATGCTAACTGAATACAGCAGAGGGTTGTAGATTGCTACATAGCGATCATATGCCATTGCAGCCAGGAGAAAGCATTCTGTGGTCCCAAAAGTAATAGCAAGAAACATCTGTGCTGCACACCCCAGGAATGAAATGACTTTATTCTTTGACATAAAATCTACTAACATATTTGGAGTAATTACTGAAGAATAGCAGGCATCCACAGACGATAAAACACTCAGAAAATAGTACATAGGGCTATGGAGCCTGGAATCCCCAGCGACTAATACAACCAGTCCTAAATTTCCCATCAGGGTAAATAGGTAGATTGCTAGAAATAGGAAGAACAAGATGATCTGCAGCTCAAGATTGTCTGTGAAGCCTTTCAGTACAAATATAGTAACTTCAGTGACATTCTTCATGTTGACACCTCATGATACAATCTTGAAAATATTCACAAAATTATAATTCATTTACTACAAAGAGAATAAACAATATTGTGACTGAATATTGTGACTTAAGGGAAGGTGAGCTATGTGCTCATATTTACTTTTTGGCAATGTATAATTTCCCAGTCGTGGATCAGGAAACAGTGACAAGACAGTGGTTCAAGTGTTCATTCCACTCACTGCAGAATCAAATGGAAAATATGGGTGTTCACTCACTGGCTGAATTCATGTAATTTTTAAAACCATCGAGTCAACTGGTTAATTTATCACTGTATTCTATTAGCTGTTTTCATATGAAAAGACATTAAAATGCCAAGTGATTGGCTAAAAAATAATTCCCTCTGTCATCCAAACAGGTGAGATAGATATCAGTGTACAGAGAATTGGAATAAAATATCAGCCTTCTAGACTGTTCAGAAATTGTGTAAAATTATTTGTGATAATCTACTCATCTGTAGAATGAGAACATAAATTTTATTTTACAATATTGGAGTAAATATTGGAAGACAAAATGTGTTAAAATTGAATCTTTACAATTATGTTAAATATAGTGTGCATAATTAGGTTGGTTGTACAGAATCGCAGTCTCCTGGATTGTAACGTTTTATGAGCTAATCTCTAAACATTTTCTAACTCTATTAGATCTTTTTGGGTATATCTTAAAGAAGTAATCAATATTTTTTTCAGGATGATGAGCCGTGATTGAATTAAGCAATTATAGGACAACTTATATATCATTGAAATTTATTTCTCAAATTCCAAGAATTACATTGCCCATTTTTGACAATTGGTCATATTTATTACTTTTGGATATCTAAATTCTATATGCTTTTCAACTCCCTCAAAAACAGTGGTAAAAAAGGGAAGAACTATTCTGAAAAAAAATATGATTTTTTGGAGGTATTATACCTGTTTAGGTATTGTTTACTGTGGCTCCAGTTAAATAACAACTAGATTGTTACTTGAGTCACAATTAAAGTTGTTCATTAAAAACAGTGATTAAAATGTCACAACAAAAATAAACAATGCTTACATCAAGACACAGAACTTAGTATTTAACACCAAAAAATTAGAAAGAAATGAAAGAAGAAAGAGCAAAAATCTTTCCTGGGTAATCCCATTGTTAAACACATTAGGAATCAAACTTATATTTGAATCCAAAGTTTCAATTATTAGCCCACAATATAGCACAATGTGAAGGATAGATTTTATTTGGGTTACTTATTGTTATTATTATTTTAGTTTTTTATATACCCACCCACAGGAAATTTGAGTCAGTCTTGAGGGCACATAATCTGCTGCAAAAAATATTGTGCACATTATTTAAATTCATAACAGAAGTCAAGCTCTTGCTTCAGTACTTTGACGTGGATCCCATCAGTAGGAGAAAGAGCCATTTGGACTAGAAATAGTGATGGAAGGAGAAGAAGGCACAGAACAACAATCTTCTGGGAAAGACAAAGTCAGGATTCCCTAGAAGAACTGTCAATATCAGGAGAAAATGTTTTCATAAAATCATTGGAAAGAATAAGGCAGAGAAAACAAGAAATACTCACATGAGATGTCAGAGAAGGCAGAATTTAGGTTGAATGCTATGCATTGCAAATAAACTTACAACAAAACAAATCAGGGCACTCAAACCACTTACCCTAATTAACTGAATATTTTTGAAGGACTCTAATATTATAAGAGGATTTTAAACATGCCATTTAACTAAAAATGTGTTAATAATTTCATTGGAAAACCCCCAAATATATTTTTTTCTTGATTTAAGGAGTCATGGGAACAGTGATACGAATACTAACTGAACAGAGGTTGAGGCTAGTGTTTATAAAGGGGTAAAAGAGTTTATGTATGAAGTAAAAGGAGAATCAAAAGAAATAAAATACAAACTTTGATGAATATGGCAAAATCTATTTTTTTTAAACATGATCAGGAGTCACAAGAAAAAGATAAGCCCTAATACAATTCTCAACATCATTTTAATGATATGCCTTGTTCAAGACAAATAACAGGATTTAGAATCTGCAAGTATGGATTCATCGGCCAAGTTTGTGATTAAAGCCCACGTGTAGTGTTAAACTTTCTCTTCAAAGTTTCTCCTCTTTAAATAGTAGTATATTTGAATGGCGAAGCAGAAAAAATAATATACAGCCAAGTAGACTAGTTAAATGTATAAAGTGATAAACATAAGGCAATTTCCTTTAAATGTGTCAATTTTTAGTTACAAATTTAAAAGGACCATGTAATTGAACTTTTGTCATCAGATGTACTTTTGTTTTTGGTGAGGAAGATTGTTCCTGAGCTAATGTCTGTGCCAATATTCCCCTATTTTTTGTGTGAGGGAGGCTGCCACAGTATAGCTTGATGAGCAGTGTATAGGTCCATGGCCGGGATCTGAACCCACGAACCCCAGGCCACCAAAGTGGAGTGTGTGAACTTAATCACTATGCCATTGGGCCAGCCCCCAGTGTACTTATTTTTAAAACATTAGCAAATATTGGGTCACAAAATTAGTGTTATAACTAATCATTGAAAAATATATGCGACCAGAGCCTTGAGCTAGATATTTAATTCTTTAGCTACATGCAATAGATTTGTTTTGTGATTATTAATACACACTCAAACCAATGAATTAAATAAAGATTAAATTCAATGAATCACATTTTGATTATGATTTATTTTCCTCTACTCACTCTTTATGTCTCTGGACTATTCTTTAGAGAATAATGGAGTTTAGTGTATTGTGTGATCTGTTGATACCAAAAATACAGACAGATCACCACTGTTCCATTTGCTACATTACAAAGAGCTTAAGTTTACTTGGATAAATAAGATAGTGAAAGACTATATGTTAAGTACTTCTGCTAAATTTCTCTTGAAACAGGCATTTCTACTAGAAGCCAAATAAAACTTATACTGGGTATAACTAAGTCAATATTAGAATATTGAAAAGACTCAGACTTATAGAGATAAACGACCTTTATTCTTGAAGCATTTAATAGTATAGTATCAACTTTTTAAATTAATGTCAAGCCATTTCTAAAAATACAATTTTAATAGAAGGCAGAAAATTTCAAATATCTTTGGCTCAACATCGAAAGGCTATTTGCAAAGGAGGAGAAAAATAATAACAGGAGTGTATTGAGCACATGCAGCTGGAATAGATTTTTATGCACATTACATTATTTCACCTTTACAGCAACCCTCACAGCTAATAAGGACCAGAGCCAAGATCCAATCCCAGGTGTCCCTCGCAGGGGTGCACTTGGTCCGTTTTACCCTGCCTCCTATAATACCATGACTTCATTGTGTAACTGACTTCCCCACTTGTCACCCTCAGTAAAATAAAACATGATTCTTGATGCGTATTTAGATATTTTTTAAACAATGAGACTAGAGAAATATTATGAAATAGTAGTAATGTGAAGTGGCTTCTACCTCACAAAATGAGCAAAATAAAAGGATAACTATAACAATTATCACTATGGCAAAATATAAGCCACCAGATACTTGAATAGTCAAATGTTTCTTGCCCTCCATTGATAAGTTTTCTTACTGTTTTTGCTTTACACTGATCTGTCCTCTTCCATCAGGAAACAAAAGCACACACTCAGTCTGGAGCACTCTCACTTAACTCTGCAAATGTAAATTCCATAATTTCTATTTTCTCTGTTGTATTTATTCACCTATGCAATAAGCATCAACTAAAGCATTTAGTACTGGAGATTTCATAACATATTGGACCTTGATCTTTTAGGCTCCATCTTCTAAAATATTTCGCAAATGAGCTGAAAATTTCTCTTACCTGTGAAACAGCAAAAGCAGGTTTAGGCAAACTATGAATATGATTAATTTAAATTGTTTATATCTACTTACTCAACTGTTGATGAAACCCACAGGAGATGCCCTAAGGGGAATATGCCCCAATTATCTTCTGGTTCAAAACAGCAACATGATAATTTACTCAATAATAAAAAAGAAAATGGTTCTGGAATAATTTACTACATGTTGATACTTATTAAACAAATAAAGCCTTTTTATTTGTTCAATTTATTCACATTTTATTATGTCCTCTGATTTATAATGATGCTTAAGATTTGCATTTTCCTAATGATTTGTGATGTTAAGTGTTTTTTCATATTGGCATGTTGGCCATTTGTATGTCTTCTTTTGAGAAATGTCTGTCCAAGTGGTTTGGATTTTCTTCCAATCCATAGGTGGCGTTTTCACTTGGTTGATTGTTTCTTTTTCTTTGCAGATTATTTGTTTGATGTGTTCCCATTTATCTAATTTTGCTTTTGTTGCTTGTGCTTACGGTGTCATTGCCAAAACTCAATATCATAAAGCTTGTCCCTTATGTTTTCTTCTAGGAGATTTACAGTTTCAAGTGTTATGTTTAAGTCTTTAAGTTGACTTTTGTACATGGTGTAAGATAAGAATCGAATTTCATTCTTTTGCATGTGAATATCCAGTTTTCCAAACACAGTTTGTGGAAGTGACTGTCCCCTCCACGTTGTGTGTTACTAATACCCTTGTTGAAGATTAATTGACTGTCTATGTGTGGGTTTATTTCTGGGCTCTTTGTTTTGTTCCATTGGTCTATATGTCTGTTTTTATTCTAATACCACACTGTTGGATTACTACAGTTTTGCAATATATTTTGAAATCAGAAACTGTGATGACTCCAGCTTTGCTCTTCTTGCTCAAAATTTGTTTGGACATTTGAGATCTTTGTGGTATCACATGAATTTTCTATTCCTGTCAAAAAATACCATTGGCTTTTTGATAAGGATTGCATTGATCCTTTGGGTAGCATGGACATTTTGACAAATAAATTAAAACCAGAATTGGATATAACCTCACACCTGTTAGGAAGGCTATTATTTAAAAAAGTAAGATCACAAGTGTTGGTGAGTATGTGGAGGAGTTGGAACCCTTGTACACTGTTGGTGAGAATGAAAAACGGTGCATTAATTATTGAAAACAGTACGGAGATTTCTCAAAAAGTTTGAAATGTTATTACCATATAATCCAGCAACCCCACTTCTGGGTATATTTCCAAAAGAACTGAAATCTGGATCTCAAAGAGATATATGCACTCCCATCATTATTGCAGCATTATTCACAGTAATCAAGATATGGAAACACCTTAAATGTCCTTTGAAAGATGAATAGATGAAGAAAATATTCTTTATTATTATTATATTATATTATTATAATATTATTATATATTATATATTATATTAATTCAGCCTTAAAAAAGAAAAAATCTTACCATATGCTATAACATGGATCAACCCTTAGAACACTGTGCTAAATGAAATAAGCCAATCACAGAAGGTATCTGAAAGGTGGTGAAATAGAACACAAACTCAAGGAATACAAATGGTTCACAGGAACATTACAAAGGCACCACAGATTTAACACACTGAAAAAAACTATGTCTTTATTTTGAGCCTGATACATCAAATATCTTTTAAATTGAATGTCTTTTTTCAGCATAATAAAAGAAGAAGGTATTTGGCAAATTTCACATACTATTATCACTTCTGGGACACAGTCACAAATACTATGGAGTTGATCATCTAGATTGGTGAAGAGAAAGAGTTTTGGGAGAATCCACTGGAAAGAATGACAGAAGAAAAGGCAAAAGTATGTATGGCCCATTCTGGAAAGACGTGGATCACAGGGTCTAGAGGGAAGTTTCAGAAAGAGCAGATAGAAGAGAGAATGATGGGAGGGATACCAGGGGCAAATATGAAGAGCATTTTGAAAAATATATGTGGATTTTTACTCATAATGTTGGACAAATAAAATATATTACTACTGCTTATGGTGAGCAAGAAAAGTGTGGCATGTTTTTGCTTCTAGACAGAGACCAGCAAGAAAGCATTAATAACTTAAAAAGAACAATTGGATAAGCAATTTTATTAATACTAAATAAACATTGTCTTGAAATTATCTAAAGAAGAATACATATTCAATACAAGTGAAAATAAAAATAATACATACAATTAGAACCAGGGTAAATAAAAATATGGTGCAAAAGTCATGATGTTTCACACAATTATTAAAAAAATGAGCATTGTGTTTAGAACACATGAATAAAAATCCTTGGTAGAAAAGGAAAAAAAAGGAAATATAATCAGTTTAATAGTTCTCAATGATGATGACGAGAAATCTTCAGAGCAACCAATCTGATTCAGACACTGTGCTTAGAAGTAAAAAAATCTCATGAAGGATTAATAAAAGGGAATGAATGGTGAGATAGACAATTGTCTCAATATGTCCCTAAAATAATGCAGAGTACGTTTCATAAGTTGTCACTGATAATAGTTTATAATGTAAAATAAATGAAGTTTGCAGAAGCCAGACCCCAGTAATATAGATCAGAGAAGAAAATTAAAAATCTAAAAACCAAATGTACACATATGTGCATGCAGAGCTCTTCACATGAGTTACCTTCAACCACTCCCAAGACTGAAGACTGATTCTCTTTGTAGGAGGTTTGTTTGTGATGTATGATACATGAGAATGCCCAACCAGGTGAGTCCAATTATTTAAAATCATATATACAATGGATAATTCTGTGTATATTTATTTCCATATTCTAACCTTTCAGGAAAAAATAATTTGTAAAGGAGGGGCCGGCCCGGTGGCGCAGGCGGTTGGGTGCGCGCGCTCCGCTGCGGCGGCCTGGGGTTCGCCAGTTCGGATCCCGGGCGTGCACCGACGCACTGCTTGTCGGGCCATGCTGTGGCGGCATCCCATATAAAGTGGAGGAAGATGGGCACGGATGATAGCCCAGGGCCAGTCTTCCTCAGCAAAAAAGGGCAGGATTGGCAGATGTTAGCTCAGGGCTGGTCCTCCTCACAAAAAAAAAAATAATAATAATAATTTGTAAAGGAATATATCTGTTAATTACCATGCCATTTCCAACATATAAGTCAGAAATGTTTTTGAAAGAATTCTAGAAATAGAATTTTCAACTAAACTAATATTTTTTGATTGCCAATATGCACATGATTGTCCAAACACCAAAGAAAAATACAAACACGAGTGAGGTGGACTCCTTGACCTTAATGAAGTCATCATTGGCCTTTCACAAGAAACAAAAAGCAAAGAAAATATTTACTTACATATTTTGTATGTAACACATTATCTAGATGTTATGAGAGCACAAATATGAATAAGTAAACTCCTCTCAAAGAGCTTACAATCTCGTTGGAGAAAAAGAAATATTATAAACACATACATTGTCTTTTAAGAGGACCTCATCAAATTCATCTTTAGTTCCTTTCACTATGCCTTTTAAATGTGATTGCTACCTCCTCTGATTTCTGCTCAATGATTCATGCACAGTAAGGACTGTGCTGAGGGATACATCTTTTCCAGTGGGCGTTTTGTAACAATGACTAGGAGAGTTCTTTAAACAGAGTTTATGTTAAAGTCTCTTTTCAAGGAAAAATAAAACAAAAACCCAGTCTCTCATTTTAATACTATAGACAACAAAATCTTTCTTCCTGATTTGGAGAATCTCTATATACACCTCCAAAATGTCTCAGGAATTATGCTACAGCTAGTGCTTCATTTATCTACACACACACATACACATACATTTAAAAGTTTGCAAGGTCTTTGAATTTAGGGAGGCATATTATGGTTCTGTAGAAATTAAACTGCTGTTTTTGATGGTGAACATACCCTACTTGATAAACACATCACCTTTCTATGTAATCAAAGATCATGTTTCCTAAATAAATGATCAAAATTTTAAGTGTTATGGCAAAATGAATCCACATTATCAGGAGATTTCTCTATATTACCTGATGTCTCTTGTCACCATTAGTGTTTACACCTCACTGAAATGACCTCAATCCCCCACCCCTCCTCCCTGTGACTTATATTCGCTTTTGTTAATGCTGTACTTTTTCCCTTGCTCCCAGGATAGCAGCAATCATTTCTTGTTGTTAATAACATTTAAGACTCATAATCTCTTAATCTACTAATTTTCTACTTTCAATTTTTTGATGGCTGAGAAAACAGGATGTCAAACCATATGAAAATTGAATTTAATAATTGTTTAACATGTTTCAGTGTGATAGCATGATCACACAATGCTGTTCAGGGGTGGATTCAGTCACTGGTCAGATGCCTCTTTACTTACCTGTGGGTGTCTATGTCTGAATAATTTATGTACTAAACTGAACTCCTAATATGATGATCAGTATTCCATATAGACAAATAAAGTAATAATTCCCCTCCCAAATTTCAAGACTCTAAGTTATCATTTAGTTTGTGTTATGCCTTTTGAGGTTACTCTACTATTTTCCTAATTGTTGGAGCAATTGAATGCCTGAAAGCATCCAGGTTTGTTTTAATTGTAACAAGCATAGATTTGTCATGGAATAGGTTTTCTGTGTATGACTCTCAGGAGAGCATTTTTTACATCTCTGTTCCTCAGACTATAGATCAGTGGATTCAGCATTGGAATGACAATGGTATAGAATACAGATGCCACCTGTGCCTGGCTCAGGGATGATGTGTTATCAGGCTGCAAATATGTAAAAATCAGGGACCCATAAAACACAGTTACACCCATGAGGGGGGATGCGCAGGTGGGAAAGGCCTTCTGTCTGCCTGCTACTGACTGGATCCTCAGGATGGCTGAGATGATGGCAACGTAAGTGACTGTGATGATGAGGAGAGAACTAAGAAGAGTGAACCCAGCGAAAACAAAGATCATCATTTCTGTGCTGAATGCATCCACACAGGACAAGGCCAAAAGAGCTGTGGTGTCACAGAAGAAATGATTGATGCTGGAGTCAAAGAATGACAAACTGCTTATCACACAGGTGGATATCAGAGAATTGGTGAAGCCTATCGTATACGGCGTTAGACCCAGCCAGTTACACACTTTCTGGGACATAACCATCGAATACAGTAAGGGATTGCAGATTGCTATATAGCAGTCATAGGCCATTGATCCCAGGAGAAAACACCCACTGCACACCAAACCCACAAAAAAGTACATTTGAATGAAGCAGCCAACAAAGGAGATGGTTTTCTGATCAGATTGGAAATTTACCAGTGCCTTGGGTGTTACAGGAGAGGAATAAAATACGTCAATGAATGCTAAATTGCTAGAAAAAAGTACATAGGTGTGTGAAGGTGAGAGTCAATTCTGATTAACATGATTAGTCCGAGGTTCCCAAAACAGTGAACAAATAAATAAAGAGAAACATCAAGAAAAGGCTCACTTGTATTTCCTGACGACTTGTAAATCCAGAGAGGATGAAGAGAGTCACCTCAGTGAAATTGTTCTCAGCCATTTTATCAACTCAGGCCCTTGACGTACCTGCTGGCTAACAATAACAGAAGTTAGAGAAGGATTCAAGTCAAAAGACCTAATAATCAAAGTTGACTTAGACTCCAATAATGAGAGAGCAACAGATGGAAAGCAAATATTTAATGACTTCAAGTTAATTGACAATTTATATAAGATTTTCTTTTTTTTAATATAATTGACAGAACTGAATAAAAAAAATTCAGGTTCACTTGTGTGGAGTTGGTGGCACTCTAAAAGATATCTAGCTGGAATGATTTTTGAAGAGATTCCTCCTGAAATATACCATCTTCTACCCCAGTTTATCATTGGGCCCACAATCATATAGTTAGAAACTTCTCTACCTATATCAGTTATATGATACTCTTAGAAAATATAAAGTTTATTTAGGAAAGGCGGTTCTATAATTTGTAAATTTAATGATACCTTTGTGTTGCAGTCTTAATTTTTCAACACCTAACAGTTACTTTATAGGGTTGTTTTAGGAGCTTAATAAGATCTTATATGGACACATTTAATAGTTCCTTGAACTCAATAAAGCTTTGCTAAATTATGTAGAAAAAATATATAAATATGTGTGCATATAGAGAGAGGGAGAGAGAGAAACACACTGCTTACTTTACATGCTAATGCTAAAATTCTTTACATATTTTTTTCTATCACAAGAAAAATAGAAATTTCTTTCTATTGGTGAGCTAAGACCAAATGAGGAACTTAGTCTATGACACAGTCAAATTGTTTTATGTGTGTGGTTAGTGAACATGTTTGTTTCCAATAAAAAGTGTGTGATTTTATATGACATCAAGTGACAGTCAATTCATTGCCAAACAGTAGTTTTCAAGTCAATGATAAAAAGGCTACAAACAGTAAAATAAATGTGATTTGTTTCATTTAAAATAAAGAATTAAAATATAAGGTGATCTCACTAGAAATTGGAGAACTTATTTGCTTAATTCAATTGACATAAGCATGTGATTAATAAAAACTGAAACTAACATGATATTAATGCAAGTTTGTTTCAGACATTTGACACTCTACTTGAGTAACCCAGAGACTTATTGTTATATTGAGTGTACTTAATCACCCAGTGTCACCTGTGTTCACATGTTTATATTTATTTACTCATTCACTTATTTAACATATATTTATTCACTGAAGGCATTTTATCTTGCCTGTCATTCAAGGCACTTTTCCTAAGGCTTACTGGAAGATGCAGGCATGTAAAAAGAGAAAGTTTCTCAGTGTGAGAAACACCCACACACACAGAGTTATGGAAAGAAGAGGATGATAAAACTAGACTTACCTGGGATTTAGTCATCCAGAGGACACCCCCTTCTCTTTCAGCTGTCTTCCACCTATGTTCAGGTTTATGACCAGACAACTAGAAGAGAAAACATTGTGCAATATTCACCAAGTTCACCATTAATTTTTGGCGTATGATTATATTTGCCTCATCTGCAATTCTGAATCCCATTAATTGTCAATATAATGGCTTGAATCTGTTATTGTTGTTGTTGCTGCTGCTGCTGCTGCTGTTAGCACAGAGCTCTGTTTCCTATATAAAGGACCCCTATTAATATTATGAAGTTGATGAAAAAAAATTGGTGATTTTGATGACAATTCTGTGTATTGTGTATATTACATTCCATTGATAGGATAAAAATAAGAACCAAATTAATAAAGTAATTGTTTATGTGCCTTCTTGAGGATTAAAATCTAATTTTTTAGCTCAAATCTAGATTCGTATTAGGGTTAGTTTTGTTCTTAGTGTATTTCTAAAGCAGTCCCATGACAAAGGATTGTCTTCTGAAATCTAGTGTGTTAAACAGTCTTCTTATATCAGCATCTCTTCCTCAGACTTATATCATAAAGGAATTGGTCAGTTAGCGTCTCTGATCTCTTGAGATTTGTATCTTAATGGAACCCCAAGATCTATTGGTAATTTGGGAATATCTCCAATGGAAACCTGCAGAAATACACATTCCTTACTTTTGTGTATTTCAGTTTAAATGGTCATAGACATAATAAAAATGTAATTGATGTGGTATCAAAAATAATGTTTATTTTGGGGCCAGCCCAGTGGCATAGCGGTTAAATGCGCGTGCTCTGCTTCGGCAGCCCAAGTGTTCGCAGGTTCAAATCCCGGGTGCGAAGCCATGGTATGCTGCCGTCCCATATAAAATAGAGGTAGATGGGCATGGATGTTAGCCCAGGGCTGATCTTCCTCACACACAAAATAAATAATAATGTTTATTTTTATATTATTAGTTTATATATGTTCATTTATATATATATATACTTTTCCTAAAAGATTGTGAAAATATGTAAGATACATGTTAGAGACTCCTCCCAGTAAAAAGAAGTGTTTTCCTATCTACTGATTTGACGGTGTTAATATACAATGAAGTTATGTTACCACTCATATCAACAAATCATATATGTATTTATTTTTAACACAGGCATTCAGTGATTTTTAATTGACTGTGCTCAGTGGTACATATACAAAATCATTGGCTGAGAAGAAGTATGCCATCTAGGAAAATGAACCAGAAATCAGCTGATACATCAGTACTTCTAAAAATTCAACTAGTATTATTATTCCATTTGTTGTTTTTTTTTTTTTTTAAAGCAGCCTCCTCGGCCACACCCTATAAATATTCTAAGTTAGTAGGTCTGAGATTGACCTACAAAAATACATTTTTCAAAACGCCTTAGGTCCATGGACTATTGACAAATGCTTTGAGAAACACTAGCTTAGAAGGATCTCACAGATTAATTGTCTAATTAAATTATTTTTCTACTCTGATTTTTACATTCTTTTATTTTACTTATCTTTAAAAAGGATTTAGTATTACAATGAGGAAACGACATTCTTCATTGGGGAAGGAAAAAATACATCTCTAATTCTAGTTGTAACTTTAGAAATTTTAAAAAAAGGAATTAAATCTATTATAATTGTGTCATGTCACTTATTGACGATCAACATATTCAGATGTTAGGACAGAAGAAATGGTACTACATTTTTTTCCCCTCTAGTATGTTTCTTGAGAAAATAAAACTTTGAAAGAATTGAGTTGTATATCTGAAATCTCAAATCTCTACCCATTCTCTTACTCATTCTTTCAACACACATTTATTGAGCAGCTATTAAATGACAGATACTATGCTTTTTGTGAGATTACAAAGATGAGAATGGTATTTTCTCTACCTTCACATTACTCAAGTTACTTGCTTCTCTCATGGTTCGAAATTTGTCTCAATTCTTTAATATTCTGATACTTGGTGAGCTACAGTGGCTACCAGTATGTAATTGGTATAGGGCTATGGTTGACCATGTTCTAGGATCAATGGACATTTAATTAATGCTTGCTCAACTAAATTCGTATTTCCTTATGAAGTTATTCTGAGTTCTATTTGTTAATTAGCTACATTTCACTTTTTATTTAGATATTTTTAGACTTAACAGAGTTTCTGTATATGCTTCACCGAGCTTCCCAAATGTTAACATCATACATAATCACAGCACAATTATTAACACTAAGAAATTTACACTGATACGATAATATTAACTAAACTACAGATTTGAATCAATTTCACTAGTTATTCCAAAAAGTCCTGTTTTCTGTCCCAGGATCCAATCTAGAACATCATGCTGCAATTAGTGTCATGTCTGTTTAGTCTTCTGAAATCTGTGAAACACCAATTTTCTTTCCTTTTCTTTCATGACCATAATACTTTTCAAGATTACTGGTCGAGTATGTTGTAGAAAGTCCCTCAATTTAGGTTTGTCTGATGTTTTCTCATGATTAAATTGCGGTTATTCATTATGGGGAAAAGTGCCAGTGAAGTGACATGTAGGCCCTGTTCATCTTATCAGAGGATGCATGATGTCCATAAGTGATATTACCAGTGATGTGAAACTTGATCACTTAGTTAAAGTAGTGTCTGCCAGACTTCTTCACAGCAAAGTTCCAATTCTTTTCTTTGTAATTTATATATACATAAATATTATATGTATACATATATATTTGGGGAAATAATTTAGACTATGTAAATATTTCATTTATACTTTTTGGCATCCTTTCAAACTATTGCCTCTACCAATTATTACCGTGGTGTTTGGGCAGCAAATTTTCATTTCCCTTATTCTTTCAGCATGTTTTCATTGAAATTATTCTGTAAGGAAGAGTTGTTCTTTCTTCCCTATGTATTTATTTATTTAGTTGGTTAGTTTTACCAATATGCATTTATTGACAATTATTTTGTTCTTTGGGTTATTATCCAATACTACCATCATTTATTTTGTTGCTTAAATTGTTCTAGCTTTGCTAATGGAACCATCATCAAATTAGCTCCTATGTGCTTTGCTCTTTGCACATGCTATTGTCTTTTTTTTTTTTTTCACTTCTGATATTCTGACAACACAATATGCTCCAGGATCATCTTATGTTTTCTGGGACTTGGCTCTAGAAACAACCACTTCTCCAAGGACCTGCTATTTTTTATGGGAGGATGGCATCTTGAAACCAGGATCTGGACACATATTCTATTTTCATGTGTGCCCTTATACTTTTCTCTTAAGAATATTTCACACGTATTTTCACAGTTTTTAAATGTCTAAGTCTCTGCAGTTATAACTTTTTAAATCAAAATTCAATGCTATAGTTGAAAATGTTTGGATTTGGGAACCATAATTCTGGGTTTCTGTCCAGAAATATTACTTACTAGCTTTATGATCATGTGAAAACGTCTTAATCTCTTTGAGCCTCAGTGTCCGTGTCTGCAAAGTGACACTAGTAGCACATGCCTCATGTGTTTGTGGAGATGAAATTAAATAATATATATAAAACAACTTGCATGATATTGAGAACATAATATGTATTCAGTCAGTATTTCTTCCATCTCCTTAATATACAAATGACTTTACATCTGTAAACACACATTTGTTAAACTGTTTCCTTCCATGATTTTTCTTTGTTTTTTTTTCTAAAAAGTAATGCAAAATACATATTGATTTGTTTCCTTTAGGTAAATAACCAGCAGTAGTATTTTGGGCCAAAGCTGCAACTCTATGCTGCAAGTCAGCACGAGGCACTCTAGAGCAGGGGGCGCAGATTTTAAACCCGTGTGATGGTCCCTGACCCTCAGTTTCACCATCACTCTGCCTATGGTGACCGTTTACATCTCCTCAAGCTCCACACTGAATAGAGCTCAATGAATCGAAGGTGGTCTTGTTAGGCATTTATTTCATTCCTATGCATGGAAAACTGCCTCGTATCTTTGTTTATGATTTACATGCCCATCACTTTAAATATATTGAAAACCTGATTCCAGTAGTGGTTGTTTAATTTTTTTTTCTATTGTAATAGATGGAAAAACTCTTAATTTATTGATTATCCTTGTTATTTATTTACTCTTCAGTATCAGATATGCTAGTACATCATAGGTAAGAAAATCTTATGCAATAATTAACTCACCAATTTATTAAACAAATAAGTATTGCGCACCTGCTATGTGATAATCTCTTTCCCAGTAGTCTTGGAACTACGAAGTTGAATAAGATGTGGTCTTTTCCTTACCGAAGAAACAGTCCAGAAGAGGAGTTAGAAGTGAAAACAAAAATTTACAATCCGATGATCCAGCAGATCCTCCTGGGGAGGCCAGGCGGGAGAGTGCATGGGTGCCAAGCAGCAAGGGCAGCAGGAGGCCTGGTAACCCAGGCCCAGGGGGAATTCAGGCAGCAACCAAGGCAGCAGCAGCCCCCAGGTCCGCAGTTCCCTCCCCTTGGACTTGCTGATGGGGGTGGTAGGAGTGGGGAGTGGAGGGGAGTGGAGAGGGAAGGGTGGGGGAAGAGAGAGAGGAGAGGGTAGAGGAGAAGAGAGAGGGGGATGGGGATGGGGCTGTTATGGGGAGCAGACCCTTCAGGTGGGCTGAGCCTGAGCCCTAGGCCAGAGCAGGGGCTGGAGTGGGGGAACATGCTCAGAGGCCATCACAGTCCAGGTGCGCTGATGATCAAGTGCATGGTGGATGGCCTCCTGGCAGTGGGTAAGATGTGCGTACTCTTGAGCTATACCAACAACTCCTTCCTGAAGGAGTAGATGCCCACTGTCTTCAACCACTGTGTAGTCTGTGTCACACCGTAGGGGGCAAGCCTTACCTCCTGGGACTCTATAACATGGCCAGACAAGAAGACTATGATCATCTGAGGCCTTTATCTTACCCAATAACTGATGTCTTCCTTATATAGTAAGTCCAGCCTCATTTCAAAATGTGAAAGAGCAGTGGGTACCAAATGTATTCTTTTTATTAATAGGAACTCCGATTGATCTCTGAGAAGACCCCAAAACTTTAGCAAGACTGAATGATATGAAAGAAAAACTTATATGTGGGGCACAAGGACAGAAACTAGCAAAAGATATAGGAATGTACTGATATGTGGAATGTTGAGCTTTCTTGGCTATCTTAATTAGCTTGTGAAACAAATTATTTTCTAGCACTGTGCAATAAAAAGAGAACTAGACTGAAAATCAGAATGCCACTAATTACCCAATGAGTAATGAGGCCTAATACATATACATAATATATAGCTTTTTTCTCTCTTCAGTACTTCACTTTTCTCATCAGAATAACAATTATAAGGTCCCATTCAATTATAAATTTCTATGATTCCGAAAAAAGGACATGGCACCAAAAAAGATGCCATTGTGAGCTCTTTGAAATTTGTAAGGTATAATCTATTTAATAGCCCTCAGAAGATGCCTGATTGTTGGAAAGACACTTGGAGGTCAACATGCATAACCATCCATCTGATACTCAAACTGCTCCCTGCAAATTTTCACCAAATTGTTATCTGTCTTTAGCTTCAATCTTCCAAGAGATCTTTATCTTCTGTGCATCTCAGTCTTGGGATATTATATATTGCACAACCTCATTACATTGAGTCCAAATATATTTCCATACAGCTTCAAGTAGTCAAGATATCATTAAGGACACATTTCTTTGATTTTCAAATGCATTTAGCTCAAAACTTTTAAAATTCTTATCATTGTATTTCTTCAACTGTATAGAACAAATCTAATCCCTTTTTCTCATGACATTTCTTCCATAGTGAGGCAATTATAATATATGACCTGACCCTTTCAATTCTATATTTCTCCATAATTATGTGTTTTTATCATCCTTGTTGTTTTTCCCTGCAAAAGAACTTAAACAAATTGGAAGATTTAAATATTTAATATTCATAATTACATATATTAATTCAGGATTGTCTGACCACTGTAGATTAAAGTAGAACCTAATAACAACAAAAAAAGTAGAAAGCAACAACTTAATACCTTAATCTTATCATACAAACAATATACATATGTAGGTATGTATATATATATTTATAGAGCTAGAGAGAGATTGATATGTAGATATATATTGGTATATATTACTGTTAACATTGCACTGCTAACAGAGGCTTTTAATAGCAACAAAATCAAACACATATCTTCAGGTTGGTTATAGATCTAAACAAAGAGACCACATTCACTCACATGCTGTCAAATTAGGTTGAATTACTGGTTTAATTTAAAAAGGCATAAAAATCTTGTCAGAAACAGAATCATCACAAAATTCAGAAGTGGATGAAGCAAACTTCAGGGAAGTCTTTTTTTGGCTAGGGGCCTATAGTGATTGTTAGAGAAACTACCTTTGTATGTAAATAAGATCTTGCTAGGTCTGAGAAGTTAATTTTTGTTGTCCTCTTATATTTCTGCCTAAAACTGTTGGGAAAATTCACTCTACCAATTTACAGCTTGAGTAAGAAATATTTAAAGACATCTGGGTTCCTCGTGGTTTTAATGGTATTCCTAAACAATATCTCTATCTGTAATTTTATAATATTTCTGGATGCCCATTTCTTTTGATTTTACCCCTTATATTTGATTCAATATGCTTTTGTTTTCTTGATTTTGGTCCAGTGACCATGTCTTCAAGTCCATTTTTGAGAAAATAATAGAAAAACTCTATGTTCTCAAATGTTTTCTCATGAAATCAAGTGATAATACAAGGAAAGAACACCATCACTCATTGTATCTTTATTAATTTTCACGTTATTGGTTTTGACTTTTTCCCACAATCTTGAGATTTTATGACAGTACATTCATTATTTATTTATGTCTATTGGGTTAAAATAACTAAACTTTTAAATAAATATAATTGCATTGGTGAAAGAATTAGCTTTTAAATAAGTCATTCAGAAAGTAATTTAGCAAAGTATCAAAATAATATTTACGTGTTTTACCAAAGAATTTCATTATTAGAACTTTATTGAGATGCAAACAATTAGAAAAATGAAGTTTTATATACAGGCTTTATCATTATGCTATAAATTGCTTTGTAAGACGTTAAAACCTGAAGTATTAACACCAGAAGATGGATGACTTGGTGGCCCTTATATAGATTTAAATTTTAGTCTGTGATTGTGAGATATCATTCAGAAAGCTGCTTGCCATATCCTAAGGACTCCTTTATTAAATGATAATACTAGTTTTGCTTTTAAAACTTGGTTATAACAATGGCAGTGATTACTTATCTTTTGAAAAATGCATGGCTGTTATTGTGATATGCAGTTAAAATATTTGACCATGGGATAATTCTGGAAGAAAATAATGGGCTGTATAGAGACAATGAAATAAAATTTGCTTTCACATATTTTGTTACATATTTACACAAATTTAATTGCCATGTAAAAAGAAAAAAGTCCATAGATTTATAGATTTTAACAGATGAGATTTATTACTATGAGCCATTCAATAGATATAAACATTCTTTACACAAACTCAAAACCATTGTTCACTGCATATTGCAAAGGTGTCATTTAGCAAAGGCTGTGTTTGCTTTCTTAACAATTGTGGTGATAACAACAGTGCTAGACTTGGTTTTTGACTCATGTCTGAATGAGCAGAACAATAAACACTATATGGAATGATGAACATAAACAAAACGGCATTCCAATAGTCATTTTGTTTAAAAAAAATACTATTACCATTTTTAAATGATTATACTGTTTTACGGAAGTTTCCTAAAGGTTGATTTTAAGCAAATTCCACTGTACTCTGATAGGATAGAATATCTTTGCATTATTATTTGGGCATTTCTGTTAAACAACTGGTAGAAATGGAGTTGCCATAAAAAGAAGCCCTTCTGTGACTGTGGAGTTATTTTTTAAAGTTAAATATTCAAATTTTAACAGTTCTAATCAAAGATGGCATACAAAATACGTACAGGAGAGTCCATTATTTATGTAAAATGGGAGGAGGCCTGTGTGCAAGTACATAAATATATGTGTGTTTGAATTCTACCTCTTCAAATGTGGATGTCTTATTTTGGTAAGCTTTTAACTCCATTGATCCTTTGTTTCTTCATCTGTAAAATGGGTTGGCTCTTCCAGAGTTGTAAAGGAGGAGGAAGAACGTATTTTTTCTCTGTAATTGATTCTCGAGTTATGCATGCATGTGTTTCTGTGTGTACGTTTGCGTGATTGTCACCTACTGGTTCTACTATATCCTTTGTCAAAACTGAAGATCCTATTCTGTAACTAACCAATCCTTAGAAGATGGCGTCAATTTATTACATAGGAAGTTAGTAGAGATTCAAAATAATAATTTGGGAATTGAAAGAATCCAAATTATACAATGGCATAAAATTATTTTAAATGGAAAACAGTTGCGATTCAATAGATGCAGAAAGAGGCTTTTTCAGAAATTCCCTTATTTAACTGAGGGCAGAAACTTCTACAAGCGAGGCTTCCCTAAATCCTCTCTCCCCGGGGAGTGTTGCCTGTCGGGAAGAAGACGGAGAGGACCCCTGGCACCTGCATAAACGAATAATATCACAGAATTTCTTATCTTCCATTTGTTCCCTTCAAAGCCCATTTGTTCTTCCCATAGAAGCCTTTTCTCCCCCTCCCTTTCCCTTTTTAAGTTAGGTGTATAAACCCCATCTCTAACTATTGAGCAAACCACATTTTTTGTGCACTCTTATTTACATGTGAATAGACTGTCTTTTCTCCGGTTAATCTGTCTTTTGTCAGTTTCATTCATAGGATGTCAATCAGCAAACCTAAGAGGATAGAGGAAAATTTTTTCCTCTCCGACAGAATGTATTGCATATATATATGCACATGCACCCACACACACATATTATTATATTATTATCCACAAGCCAATAATGAACATATCTTTGCACACAACCTGCTTTGAAAATACCATCCTTCTTTTCTCCAACACGTTCCACAGGTATTTAGCAATGTACCTGTCTGTAGAATCAATAAATATTTCTATTTGAAAATTCATGATCACTGAGCAAATATTTTTCTCATAATAATTCTTTTCATTGCTTCTTTGGCTTCTGTGTTTCTCACACTACATATCAGAAGATTTAGTATTGGCAGCGAAAGGGTGTAAAACACAGACAGGATTTTGGCTCTCCCCTGTGGGTAGCAAGAGCTAGTTCCCAGGTAAGTAAATATCACTGTTCCATAGACAAGAGTTGCTACCATTAGGTGGGAGGCACATGTGGAGAGGGCTTTATATCTGCTCGTTGTAGAGCGTGTCTTCAGGATAGCGAGAAGAATTCCCAGGTAGGAACAAACCACTATCAGAAAGGTAGTCGCTGATGTGGTCCCAGAGAGAACAGTAAATAAAACCTGACTGTACTGGGTGTCAGAACAGGAAAGTTGAAAGAGCAAAGGGATATCACAGAAATAATGGTTAATGACATTGGACCCCCAGAAGGACAGGGTAAGCAAGCAGCTCAGATGAGTGAGTGAGTTGGCACAACCTAGGATGTAGGAAGCACTCACCAAGTGGATGCAGAACCTGGGGTCAGGAGACCTTCGTAGCGAAGTGGGCGGCAAATGGCAACATACCATTCGTATGCCATTGCAGCCAGGAGGAAGCCTTCGACGGTCAGGAGCGTGCTGACAGAGGAATACTGAAGGAGGCAACTGGATAGGAGAGAACTTTCTCTCCTGATATGTAGTTCACCAACATTTTAGGAATAAAGACTGAGGAATAGCAGAAATCTAAGAAAGCCAACTGGCTAAGGAAAAAGTATTTGGGACGTTGGAGCTGGGTGCTGACCAGGATTATTGTGATAATCCAAATGCTGCCCACCACAGTAAAGTGATAGATCAAGAGAAACAGCACAAAAAGAACAGTACTCAGTTCAGAGTTATCAGTCAGCCCCAGCAGGCTGAAGTCGGTTAACACACTGACATTTCTCTCGGCCATTTATGTGTCTCCCCTATGACGGAGCTGCAGGGAACAAGAGGGGAAGAAAAATAACCAAAGACTATGGCTTGACTATGTGAATTCAATCTACTAGCATCTTTAGAAAACTGCACAGTTTTAGTTAATAATAATAATCCACAGTAAAGCCAATTCTTGTAAGTATGAAAAGTTAGCCTGATACAAAACTTTAGTTGGATCAAAGTCTCACCAGGGGATATAAACTGGCATTATGTACCACATAAGAAACCCTGGAGAAATTAAAATCCCATTAAAGAGCCCTAATAGGAATGTTTGTTTAACAGAGAGAGTTCAGGAGCTGGATCCTGGATAACAGTATATTCCTGATTCCAGAACACAAGGCAAGGACCTCCTATTTTAAGGAAGTACATTGCTTCACAAAGAATTTAAAAAACTCAATAGTTAACAGGTAAATTTTTAAGACATCTAGCAAAATTATTTTCTATGACATCTTTTAACTTAGACAAGTAATACATGACACATTAATAAAAACAACAAATAGAATTTATATTTATATGGATATATAGTCATTTAATAAAATTTATAAATTATCCATAAAAATGGAAAATGAGAAATAAGGGTGTCTAAAATAGAGACTGAAAAAAATTCAAACATTTTCTATCATAACAACATTACTTATTTGTTAAAACTCACTTGCTCCAGGAAGTCATTCTTTGCTACTCCAACAGATATTCATCATTTCATCCTCTGATTCCCCAGCATTTATTATCCCATGGCTTGGATTAGTCCATGTCAGATTTGTTTTTATTAAGACTGTGTCAGAAAACTTTTTCAATATGTTCTAATCCTTGCAGTCAAACAGTCTCAAATCTAATTTCAAGGACAATGCATATGCTTTGGGCCCATCAGATCACATATGGATCTGGCTTTTTATCCGGAAAAAGTTAGATCATTAAATTAATTTTCTTTTAGGCTTATCATATAACCCAGAATACGTGAAAAGTAAGGTTCTGGTATCCAGTATATTTGGGAATCACTTGGCTAAATAATTTTTTAAGAAAGTTTTCTTTACTGCCATACTTACAGGAATACATAATACACTAGTATGCTTTGGAAGTTTCCAATAAGAGAAATACATATAGAGCATGTTTCACCTTAATTTGACAATTGCACCTATTTTCACTGAACGTTAATGAATATGGTGTTCCACAATCCGCGCTTTGGGAATAACATTTCCCTGATATTGAATAAAGAATGAGAAAGACATGGGCTTGGATCTCTACCACTTGCTATCAGCGTGATGTAAATTAATTTATTTAACAACAATTCAAAAACTTGGAACCATACTAAAAGATAGCTTTGATTATGTTCATTTTACTGAACATCAGAGGTGAAAAAGAATGGCTAGTCACTTTTTACCACATTAAGCTGTGATTTCATGTCTAACTCTATTTTGGAGCCTACCTATTAGTTTCATCTATAAACCTTCCTCAAGATGTAGCTGTGAGAATTACCTAAGAAAATATGTGAAAACTATTTGGCACACCATAGATATTATCTAAATGTTTGCTGTAGGTTCAAAGTAAAACAAATAAGGAAAATAGAGACTGGACTATCTGTTGACATACTGGACAAATGGCTTTTTGACTAAAGTAATTTTTTGGATCTTTGCTTTTTTTAGTTTAGTTTTTTTTAGTTAGCTTTGCCTTGATTGACTTTGTTTTTAAACAGTCAATTTGTTACTTTGAAGATGAGTTTCTTCTTATTTAACTGATTTCATATTTATTTCTTTAATTTTCATTTAATAAATAGTAATTTTCATCTGGACTGCCTTTCATACCATTTTTCTCTTGCTGTAAAGTCAGTCATATACAATAAATTAATATTTGAGTCTAAAAATTAGCTCTGGTAACAGGGCCAAATAAATCGCCACTCTTTTCCTCAGATTTAACAAAATTCAATAGTTTGTAGCAATCTTAGATGTTAAAGAACTTCTTTAAATAAATTTCCCCTTGCAATTTACATAGTTATATGAAGCTTTAAAAACAGCTACCTGAGGAAGTATGGAACAAACCCACTAATTATTTCAAGAGAGCCAGGTGACTTGGTAATGGTCTAATTCTGTTTCATTTACGTCAACAATTGGAATGGATATGCGGCTGATGATCTTTCTTCACAGTCCATTCACAGCACGTATTGAGAGTTGCTGTTTTTGAGAAATGAAGGAGGCATTTATAATTCCTTTGTTAAAACACATGAATATAACACCCACCTGGTGTTGAGAGGAAGCTTGGCCCTTTCTCTTAGTTTCCTGACTGTGTTTATATTTGGCTCGGGGCCTTTGGAGGACAGAATCCCCAGTGATTCTGTGAACACCGGGTTTCATTAAAACAGCTAGAGAGAGGCCTGGGGAAAGTAAGGCCCCACCACTGTCTTTCCAAATTGTAACAATTCATATATTTGGCCTTTTCTCAGTTTTACAGAAAAGTGTTGCATATGTTCTTGTCTCACCTATATGAGGCTCTACAAGAAAAAATGGAATTATTAAAAATGAACTCCACTGGTGTTTATAATTATAATTTACATAATTTAACTATCCATACATATTATATTATTATTTTTGTTTTAAAGAATGCTAAGTTCCATTTGTTGATGACCATGTGCTTCTATAAATACATAGCTATTGGTAGTGATTATGGAAAATATACACATATTTAGATGTGAGATAACTCAAAAGAAGTGGAAACAGTTACTAAATAGAATTAAGGTGTGTGTGTGTGTGTGTGTGTGTGTGTGTGTGTGTTTTCATTCACTAGATCGCCTTATAATTTACAAGTAATTTAGCCAATTAAGACATTAAGATAATATCAGGTTCAACATTTTTGTTCACTATATTGGCTGAACATAAAGGTAATTTTTAGAAATACTTGGTGGGCTGATACTTGGACAATAGAATGGAAAATATAAAAGGAGATAAATACAGGGTGAAATGGTAGGATAAACGTAAAAAGGAGGGAAGGGCAAATAAGAAGAAATAAGTCACTAAGATAGGTCAAATGCAACCAAATGAACAAACACAACTGCACAAGAACAAGGTGGTGAAAATCTGCAGTGATTTTAAAATGAAGCAATAGTGAAAACAGACTAACACACTGGCAATATTATAATTAATTTTAACAAGTGTATTTCTTTTTATTTGACAACCACGTGTTCAGTAGGATCCTAGTTGGAAGGGCTTCTATTTATTAAAGGCCTAGTAAGTTCCAGGCACTTCACAACTATTATATCTAATCACTATGTGATTTTATTTAATTACATATTCCAATTCATATGCTTCACATTGTAGGTGGCCCAGAATAATTAAAGAAATTTTCCAAGTTTACACTTATAGGAAGTCGTAGAAAAATAGTTCTAATACAATGATTGCCCGATGTAAAAGTTTAGCATTCTTTTTACTATTTATTCCATGCAGCCTTTTAGTATTGGCAAACTAAAAAGTGAACAGTATAATCATGGAATTTGAAACCATATTGCATGAAGAATAGTGGAAAAGATAGGAAATACCCAGTGTTAAAAAAATTAGACTCAGGATAGTATTCTAGCAAAACTGAACATCTGAGGAGACTAAGAATGAAGAGAGAGAATATATGAATTCTAAGACCTCATAAGACATATCTGAGAGTACTTGATATAAGCTCTAAGGAGAGAAATATATCTTGCTTAAATTGGAAAAAACAGTCACTATTTCATTGCTAAGATTTAATAAATGCTGGTTTTGTAGGGGAAGGTAGACAACCGTTAGAGCATTTTTAGAGAGTATTCTCCATCAGATTAGGGTTTAGATGTGTTGGCTATATGATCCTTAGAAGTCCATGATTCTGGGAGTATGAATTTGTCCACAGGTCATATTTGACCAAGGACAACTGAATATTGTCATCAAAGCTGGGTCAATGTAATCACTATGTGCTCACAGCAGAAGGCTAAATCTCAAATCTTAGGAACATAAATTCATTACATTGGCTTGTGGGTCTCTTAATAAGTATCAAACATGACCACAACACAGATGTAGCCATGACCAGCCCCAATGATGCCAGCAACTTATTTTATTGATGAGTCAGGTCAATTTCCAAATTGCAAACTGCAAGGATATACAGATGAAATAAAAAATTAACACATACTTGACAGAGATTCTCTGAGGACTAAGAGGAAAGTTATCTTTGTTTTATCCTATCTCAGTAGGAAAGTAATCTACTGAGTCCTGATTTCTCCAATTATTGATGTTGAACAATAACCAATTTTATGTATGAGGTGAAGGGATTGGAGATACAAGTGCCCAGTCTCAAAATTGTTTTCTAATACTTTACATAGTAATTTATGGAATAGCATTAGATATTTCATTGATGAAGTCCTCATCTATCTCCTATTGATGAATTATATCTACCACTTAAGAACACTTGGAATCTACTGAACTCAGTTTCATTTACTTTCAAAATATATGTATATGTACCATATATATGGTATATTATTCATTTTCCAATCTACATCTTAGAAATCTTCCACGCACCTTCCATTTGCCTTAGAATTCTAGGAGAGGGATTTTTTTTTTCTCATTTATGCATCTACTTCCTGTTTATAGTATAATATAGTAGCCATTTGTTAGAATGAGTTGAAGGTCAGTAGTAGAAAAAACAAAAATCATTTTTTTTCCATAAAATAACCCCCCTCCCACACATACACATTTAGTAAACTATTTTATCTGCATCCTGGGAGGACAGTCTCTTCTTTCAAAGGGTGTATATTGTAACAAAATTTGTAAAAAAAATTATGAATAATTCAATTTATTTTTCTCGAGTTTCAATTATCTTGCCTGTATATCATTCCCTGTGTTTCATACTCTGATATAAGATATTGAGTGCTTTTAAAAAATGGTGAAGAACTATATAAAATTAAGTTTACTTATTATTATTTTTATTTTGTTTTTAATTTTATTATGAAAATGAAAAAACTTTCATACATGAATGCCTCATAGATAAATGTCACATATGGTTAGCCTTCAAATAATACATTAAATTATCTTGGAACATCAAGAAGGGCCGTACAAATGTTATATGCTGTTCTTGGTGTTGGTGGTAGTGGGGTGGTTATTATTCTTTCATTCTGAAAAGTAAACTTTCATATGAATTTCTTTGCATGAACCTCTAATATAATAAGCATTTCAATTTGCTACCTTCACTTTTTTCACATTCTAATTTTCTGTCTTCACAGGTATTTGAGCCATTCATTTACATCATTTTGGCTGTCACTGAGAGGAAAAAACAAAACTTTAGTCTAGCCTACCATGTAAAAACATGAATTAATATTTATGGAGCATTCTACTGTCTCGTTAGGCTGCTTAGCCTAGTTTCCTCTAGTTATTTCCATATTTAAAACAAACTCCAAAAAATAATCATAATTTTATTTGTAAAAGAAGATATTCTCTAGAATACTGATTTTTTATTCCAGTTGAGGGGGTTTACAGCAATTTAGGGAAGAGAATTCACTATGCAAGAATCAGTATTTGCGGGCCTGATTCTATCGTTATGCACCTGTACACAGAATTTGAATCAAAGGGAAAGTAATCGGCTTCACAAGTTTTCCCACCTAGAACACATAGCACAGGTTTCCTCCTACCTGGAACACCCTCAGGGAATTTTTTGTTTAATGTCCAGAGAAGATGTTGGAAGATTCTTGAAGGAAAGAGGGAAATTAGTCTGATTATTACTGATTCCCTAATTATCTTGGAGGCATCCTTTCTAAACATGAAGTAAAATTCTGAGTATTGGTAGCCCTTCCATGTGAAGTGGTAATAAAACTGTGGCTTTCCACCTTGCTGAATTTCATGTGTAGTAATAGAAACTGAGTCCAGGAACAAGGAAATTGTTTAGACTAAACACTGTAGGTGGAAAGGTCATCTAGCACTGAATTTTCTTTGACTATTTTTGAGTGTTTATATTTATTTTGAGAAATATCTGATTAAAAATAATCCAGTCTAATTTCAGGAACATGCGTCTGTCAGTTTTATTGGATAATTCAAATACCAATGGTTTTTGCTTTAAAAATATTTTACTTCTTTGTGCTCAATAGAGAGACCGAGTTAAGAGACATTTTATTATTTATGAATTTTATGTTTGTGTCTAGATGTGTGTGTGCATTTGTGTGTCTATGTATCTATATGTATATATTCATTTCTACCCATATATAGAAATGAAAATGTCAACAATTATCCAGAAGTAACCACCCTGGATCTTAGTATGGTTTTTAGGTTAGTTTGCAAAATAACCAGCCACATGTACTATGATATTTTATTCTCCTAGACCTTTTTCTTCCATTGTAAAGCAGAGGGTTCCAATTAAATAAACTCTAAGATTCCCTGAGGGTCAAAGTTTTAATAAATTCACATAGATATCACTATTCAAAGCATTTGTTTGTATACTGGTTTGGGGCACATATGGTGTGATATTAACAAGGACTATATTTCATTTCCACGGCCCTTTTCACTGCATCCTTCACTTCCTGGTTCCTTAGACTATAAATTAATGGATTTAACATAGGAATCACCAGGGAGTAAAGCACAGATACCACCTTTTCTTGTTCTAAGGAATATTGGGAGCTTGGTTGAATGTAACTAAAGCTTACAGAGCCATAGAACAAAGTCACAGCCATTAGATGTGAAGCACACTTGGAGAAGGCTTTGTGTCTACCTGCTGCTGAGTGGATCCTCAGGATAGCAGCAATGATGAAGATGTAGGAGATCATCACAGTCAAAAAAGTGCTCATAGCAATAATGCCACTGAAGGTTAAAAGCAACAATTCGTTCGTGGAGGTGTCAGAACACGACAGCTTCAACAATGGGGGAAGGTCACAGAAGAAGTGACTGATGATATTTGGCCCACAGAAGGACAATTTCACCAAACCAATTGTGTGTGTCAAAGAGTTGATTAAACCTCCTACACATGATCCAATGACCAGGACAACACAGACTGTTTTAGTCATACCCACTGTATAAAGTAAAGGGTTCACAATGGCCATATAGCGGTCATAAGCCATTGCTGCCAAGAAGAAGCCCTCAGCGGTAAGGAGTGACACAAATAAAAAATATTGAACGATGCATGCAGAGAATGAGATTGTCTCCTGTTCAACAAAGAAGTTCAGCAGCATTTTGGGTGCAAAGACTGAAGAATAGCAGGCATCAACAAATGACAGACAGCTAAGGAAATAATACATGGGTGATTGGAGTTTCGGGGTTGTTTGGATGAGAAAGATCATTCCTAGATTCCCCACCAAGGAAACAGTATAGATCAGCAGGAACAACACGAAGAGCACCACTTTCAATTCAGCATGATCTGTCAGTCCCAAAAGGATAAACTCAGTGACCAATGTGCAATTAACACAATGCATTTTTGTTTGTTTTTCTTGGTACCTGTTAATGATGAGGAGATTGGAATAAATTGAGAATAATCCTGTGCACCATCAAGACTACTTGCAATCCCTAACTAGCTGTGCAACTTGAGTTATTTACTTCTCTGCTCTGGTTGTTTTACTTGCAAAATAGAAAATTTTAGCTAGGAAAGTGTCTGGCCTCTTCAAACACTGTTTATTTGCCTGTTCCATAAGGACTTCCATGAGTGAAAAATGAAAACATTAGGGTCTTTGCCTCCGGGTGCGTTCAAAATGCTGGTCTTAGTATGAAGAAAAAACCTTAAGTGAATTTCATTCTAAAATCTGTAAAGAAAAGTCCAGTTAATAAAGCATAATAACTGAAGTTGAAAATTTAACCTGTGGTACCATTGAAGCTCTCTTTTAAACTTCTCACTTGGGATTTAACAGTAGCTAATGTTAAATATATGAAGATGTAAGAATAAATTGTACTGTGGCCTTTAATCCTGAGATATTCCTCTTACACATTTATGTTTAGTTCTTACTTCACATTTTTTAAACTTGAGTGTGATGAAAGGCAAGGTCCTAACATCCAAAATCTCTGGAGTCATCCTTACATAACAGCCAGAGGCATTTACTTCTGAGAAGAGTGCCCACTGGGCATAAGGGGAGAGGGCACTCTGAGCTGGAATATGAAACATGATGAACAGCAACTTATAATTGGCCTTTGATATGCATTAGAAATACCTTAGGACACGCAGGAAACAGTCTTTATTTTTCTTCACAATGTTTTGAGTTTTTTTGATGTTGCAACATGTTTCTTAGAATATGTGATGTCTTTTCTACTTAATCAACACACGTTTGCTGATTATTACTGCATTTTGTCTAAAAATTTAACTGTCTTTTCATATTTACCTAAAAATAAATGTTTTAAACAGCTCACAATACTATAGCTTTATCTCTACAGAATAAAGGATGATGTTTTTAGTGACTTCTTCATCCTTTCTCTTGGGAGACACTTGTTTCTTGAATAAAGTAGGTAAAACTCAGAAAAGAACAACACTGCAAGATTATAGAAATAATAAGAAATAAGGAGATAACTATGTTAGAACTAGAATATCTACATTGACAGGTGAGTAATCCCTATGGGAATATGTATTTATGACAGGGTTGCAATTCATCCTTTAGGAACAAATACTCCAATTGAGTTAAAACACTGATTTTCTCATTGTTTCAGTAGAAGTTGCATAATAATTTAGACGTTAATAAGGCAAAAGAGATTGAAGAGTAGGATAAGGGGTAAGAATAAATGGCAAATTGTCAATTCCTACAACCCTGTAATTTGAAGTGTTTATCAGATTAAAATCTGAACATGATATTTTTTTTCATTTTTCTTCATCTCTTTTTTTGTTTTTAACTAATTTTCAGAATGTATGTGTATGAGATATTCGAATAAGTAAATTTAACTTACCAGTGAAAGAAAAAATTGTCCAAAACCTTAGCTTATTTAGGAACCTCATGACCACCCATTTCCATAGATTATTTCTCTTTATTCCCCCCAAAACTAAAACAAAAACAAAATGCAAGAAAAAAAGTTAAATTTGTCTGATATTTACAATAATACATAATTTAGGTAATGAGAGTAGTTACAAGTAAAAGGATTAAAATTCAAACTTCTCCTTTAATACATCCGAACCAACGGCACAACCTCCATGGTGTGCAAACAAGAGCAAGACGATCAAAAATGAACCATGTCAGAAGACAGCTTCAGACCAAAAGCTCAGTTATGTATTTGCCTTAGTTCTAATGGGAAGAGAGTCCCTAGAGTTAACCTTCTCATCGAAAGGATAGAATAAATACATTATTAAAAGTTCCTCTGTGTTTCTTGAGGGATTTAGGACACACAAGAACATACTGGCTCCCTTAAGGCATTTAATTTCCTGAATGTTACAATGAATGAAAGGAAATGTGGGGCTTCCTTTCACTGAGGAAGAGTGTCCCTGAGC
The DNA here is from genome assembly GCA_028646465.1 of Rhinoceros unicornis. Taxonomy (NCBI): domain Eukaryota; kingdom Metazoa; phylum Chordata; class Mammalia; order Perissodactyla; family Rhinocerotidae; genus Rhinoceros; species Rhinoceros unicornis. The sequence goes on along the minus strand of CM053540.1, from coordinate 13,667,594 downwards.
TAACATCTGTGCCAGTCTTCCTCTATTTTGCATTTGGGATGCAGCCACAGCATGGCTTGAAGGGCAGCGTGTAGGTGTGTAGGTCTGAGCCTGGGATTGAACCTGCCAACTCTAGGCCACTGAAGCGGAGTGCACGTACTTAACCACTATGCCACTGGGCCCACCCTGACAGTTTGGGAGTTTTTACCTTCATCTTAAAATGAGTTATGAAGATTCTGGTAGCAATATTTCACATTCTTCCTTTCCATGTGTATCTAAATAAAAATTATCTTTTATTCTTTATACTAAAAACAATTAATTTTTTCCTTCCCAAATGCAAATTTCCTAAATCCCTAAAATAAAGCTAATGGAGCAGGTAGTAGTAGGGGGGATTAGGTGATATTCTAAATTTCAGTTAAGCCAGAAGATGGTTACGTTAGAAGGCCTAGAACATTCTAAGTGCCTGATGCATTCTCTGTTTTTTTTTAATATCTAATACATTCCCAGTTCAGACATGAAAGAATTATATAAGAAATGCATGTAAGAAAATGAAGAGATTAAGTTTCTCAGACCAATATTCTCTCTTCTCCTAGGAAATTGTAGATTAAGGACAAAAAAAGTATCTGAAAAAGCTTTATAAACGTCTGTATTTTCAAGCATTCAGTTGAAAAGAAAAACAACAAATAATTATAATCAGAAGGTTCCTATCAGCTCTTTTATCTTCTGTAGGTCTATTAACACCTTGAAGTTATATGCAATACCGTGTTTAAAAGCACATATTTCTGGAAAGAGGCCTCATACCAGTAATCAGATACTCAAATGGATCCCCAAAATAAGACTTAATGACTTTATTAGCAATAAAAACTGATATTAAATCAAAAAAGTATTGAAATTTAGAATACATATGGAGCTGCAGTTGAATTTGGCATATAGAATGCTAATGTAATAGCATTATTCAAAATGAATTTAGCATATGTTTGCTAATGTGAGTTACTTTGTAATGAAAGAAAACTTTTTCTGAAAAATATTATCCAGAAATTATATTAATTAATACAATATATTAAAGTGTTATATTTTAGAAAATAATTACCTTTTTTCCAGTAAAACTTACTGAGGAGTAATTATGACACATTAAGCTGTGGTCACTTTAAGTGTATAATTTAATGAATTAAGACAAATATGTGCTCCATCGCAATTACTACCACAATCAAAATATGGGACATTTCTATAACCCCCAAAGTCTCTTTCCAAGAAACCCCTGTCTCTTACCTCCAACCCCAAGGAACTGCTGATCAGCTGTATATCTCTATATATGAGATTTGCTTTTGCAGTTTCACAAAATTGGAATGATACAATATATGTTCTTTTTTGTCTCTTTTTCAGAGTAATGTTTTAAGAAACCTCCATATTCTTATATAAATCATTAGCTTGTCCTTTTTTATTGCTGAGCAATAGTCCATTGTATGGATAGAGCACATTTTTTTTATCCATTCACTTGTTAATGGGCATTTAAGTTGTTTGCAATGTTCAGCTATTAGGAATAAAGCTGCTAGAGTGAAAGATTTGTATGGACATAACTTCTCAGTTCTGGATAAATACCTAAGAACGGAGTCTTCTAGTTCACTTACCAGGCATATCTCTTCATTTGTTTAGATCTTCTCTAATTTTTCTCTGAAATATTTTATAGCATTCAGTTCTCACAGTCAAGTCTTGACATTTTTTGTTGAATTTATTCCTAAATATTTTATACATTTTTATACTATTTGTTTTTTCAGGAGAAAATTCACCCTGAGCTAACATCTGTTGCCAATCTTCCTCCTTTTTTCTTCCTTTTCACCCCCCAAAGCTCCAGTATGTAGTTGTGCATAGTTGTAAGTTCTTCTGGTTCTTCCGTGTGAGCTGCCGCCACAGCATGGCTACTGACAGACAAGTGGAGTGGTTCCACTCCTGGGAACTGAACCTGGACTGCCGAAGCTGAGCGAACCTAACTTTAACCGCTAGGCCATAATGGCTGGCTCTATACTATTTTTAATGTAGATATTTTCTTAATTTTTGGATTAGTTGCTATTAATATATGGAAACAAAGTTGATTTTTGTATATTGATTTTATAAGAATTGATTAAGATTTTTTACATATAGAAAAATTTCACCTGAGAATAATGAAAATTGTACTTCTTTTCCAATTTGGATATCTTTATTTTTCTTTCACTTTTTATTATTCATTTATTTACTACTTATTATTTTGCCCCACTTTTTAGTTGTTCTACCTTTCACATTTAGGCCTATCTACGCCTGGAATTTATTTATGTGTAGCGTATGTTATCTGTTAGGAATCTTCAGTAAGATGTTGAATGGAGTTTTTTCACCAAATGTAGGAAGTTTTGTCAACTATTATTTCAGGTGTTGTTTTACTGGTAACATCTTTCTCTTCTCCTCTGGGACCTCCACTAGGCATCTATTGATATGCTTTATGGTTTTGCACAAATCTCTGACCCTCCGTTCATTTTTCTTCATTCTTTTTGTTGTTGTTCTTCAAATGAGATGATTTCCATTGATCTATCTTGAAGTTCACTGCTTCTTTCTTCAATCTTCTCATATCTGTTTTTGTATCTTTCTAGTAGATTTTTCATTTCAGTTATTGGACTTTTTAACTACAGAATTTCCATTTGGTATTTTTGTTAATCCTTTTCTTTTTATTAGGATTCTTCATTTGATGAGTAATATTGTCATACTTTCCTTTAATTCTTCTATATTTTTCCTTTAGTTAATTGATCATATTATTCATAATAGTGACTTTGAAGTCTTTTTCTGCTCAATCCAACATCTGATTCATTCAGAGACAGTTTCCACTGACGGCTTTTTTTTTTCATGTGTATGAGTTACATTTTTCTGTTTCTTTGTAGGTCTTGTAAATTTTTGTTGAAAACTACACTTTATGTATAATACATTGTACAGACTCTGCATTTTGTATGTGCAGCTTTAGTAGGTGCTGTCAATCATTTTTCCCAAGTGGTGTAGCATTTCCATCAGTGCTTTATGAGAGTTCCAGTTGCTCCATATCTTCACCAACACCTGAAAATTTTTACATTTTTTTCTTGTATCCTTTCCAGTGAGAGGGTAATAGCATCTTTTTATGGATTTAATTTTTTTTTCTGAGATTACTAGTGAAGTGGAGCAACTTTTATTTTTTATTTTTATTGCTGTTGGGGAGCATTTTGATATTTATTATGTGATGTGCCTATTCAAGTGTTTTGCCCATTTTCCTGTTTTTGTTTTGTTTGTCTTCATTTTATTGGTCTGCAATATTGTTTTATACATTTTGGTTATGGTTTCATATATGCATACAAAAAATATTTTCACTGACTCTGTGGCTTGCCTTTGGACTCTATAGATGAAGTTTTAAATATCAATGTACTTCAATGTTTTATTTTTGTCCTTAATATTCAGCACTTTTGTGTTCCATTTTAAAAAATGTTTTGCCTATTAAATTTTTAATACAGTCTCAATTTATATTTTTTGTTCTAAATTTCACATTTGCTATATATAAATGATTGCCTTCCTTTTTTAAATTATGCATTTTTGAAATATTAAACATAATACACTATGTTCCTTTTTTCCACTTTCCTCATAATGCTAGAAGCTTAGAAGATCCAGCTCCATTGATCCACTCTATATTTTGCAGTATTGTTGCCACACATTTATATTCCATTTATTTTAAACCTCCCAATAAAATATTATTATTGTCATACAGTCAAAATTCAATCACTATTAATAATTACCCACAGATTTCAAATTTACCGCTCTCTTTGCTTTCCATACTTTCTTGATTTAAATTCCATATTTTTATCTTTTCCTGTGAGAACTCATTTAAGAAATACACACACACACACATACACACAGTAAAGCGTCCTTATATTGTGTACAGATTAGTTAAATTTTATATTTACACATATGAGTATAACCACGACACAAATTACCGCACAGATATTTCTAGCACTACAAAATGCTCCCTCATGGCCATAATAACATAACTTAGTTTTATCTGTTGTTGAAACTTATACAGAGCAAGCCCTGATGGCCTAGTGGTTAAAGTTCAGTGCACTCTGCTTTGGTGGCCCAGGTTCGGTTCCCAGGAGTGGAACCACACCACTTCTCTGTCAGTAGCTGTGCTGTGGTGGTAGCTCACATAGAGGAACTAGAAGGACCTACAACTAGAATATACACTATGTACTGGGTCTTTGGGGAGTAAAAGGGAAAAAAAAAGAGATGAAGATTGGCAATAGATGTTAGCTCATGGTGAATCTTTCCCAGCAAAAAAAAATAAATGTATTATACAAATGAAATCTTCCATATGGACTTCTTGTGTCTGCCTTTTTTTTTTGGGTATTACATTAATGAGATTCATCTACATTATTGTATATCAGTAGCTCTTTTTAAAAAGTGCTATTTAGCCTTCCATTTTACAATATATCAAAATTTATTTATTTATTCTTTTACAATAGATAGTTTTTTGTTTCTAGTTTATAAATACAAATATTAAATATAAAGCTGCTAAGAACATTTTTGCCCATGTATTTTTATGCTCATACACACTCACATCTAGATGGGAGTCCTAGGACATGAGTTAAAGTTAGGTTCATTTTTTCTTCATGTAGATATCTAATTGCTTTAGCATCATTTGTTAAAAAAAAGCATCGTTCTTTTCTGCATATCAGTCACTCTGTTGTAAAACACGCTATTCTATATGTGTTTGTCTACTGCTAGACTGCTCATTCTTTTGCATTTGTTGATATGTCTATCCTTGAGCTAATATCACATTTTCTTATTTGCTGTAGCTTAATATTGAGTCTTGAAATATGGTAGTATCAGTGATCAAATTTTGTTCCCATTCAAATGACCTCTTCCAGGTCATTAACTAAATAAATAAATTATAATATCACTTGTCAATCATGGGTGTGGTAAGGCTGGCTATCTTATCATTAGTAGTAACTATAATGTTGGCTGTAGATATTTAAATTCTATAAATATTTTGATGAGTTTTTATTGCTGTTAGATATTAAAATTAATAAATATTTTTCAAGCATCTCTCACGATAACCATAAGTTTTTTCTTCGTGTTAGGTCAATTGCCTTTAGAAGATTAAACTACCTTCTTTTACTAGAATAAGTCCCTAGTTATATTTACAAATGTTTCTCTAGAAATTTGGCTTCGCTGGCATAAGATATACTAGCCTGTAATTAGCTTTCCCTGTAATATTCTTGTTAGGTTTTGATATCAGTGTTTTAATGGTCCCATAAAATTAGGTGTTATTCTTCTTCTTTCTTTTTATACTGTCTGAAAGATTCTTAGAATGTTATTCCTTATTGCCTATATATCAAGAATACATCACCAGAGATACATCTGAACCTCAAGGTTTCTTTCAGGGTATGTTTTATCACTATAAATTGAATCTCTTAAACATATTTAGAATTATTTAAATGTTCTAATTGTACCTATTTTGGTAAGTCTTGTTTTTCAAGTAATTTTTCATTTCATCTGAGATCTCATCTTATGACCTTTTTAATACTTATAGGATCTGTAATGATATTTTCCTTTTCATTCACGGTATTAGTAATTTGGGTTTACCTTCATTTTTCCTGATCAATTTCATTACAGTTTCATTTCTCTTTTTTTTGAGGTAACATTGGTCTATAACATTATATAAATTTCAGGTGTGCGTCATTACATTTTGACTTCTGTATTGACTGCATCATGTTCACCACCAAAAGACCTTCACCCCTTCCACCCTCCCTCTTCCCCTCCCCTCTGGTAACCGGTAACTGTTGTCTGTATCTATGTGTTTTGTTGTTAATCTTCCACATGTGAGTGAAATCATACAGCGTTTATCTTTCTCCATCTGACTTATTTTGCTTGGCATAATACTCTCAAGTTCCATCCATGTTGTGGCAATCGGCAAGATTTCATCTACTTTTTTTTTGGCTGAGTAGTATTCCATTGTGTGTATATACTGGATTTGTTGATTTTATCTCTTTATGTAATTTCTATTTTATTTTTTATGTTCTATTTTTGTTCATTTTTTTCTTCTACTTATTTATTCCAATTTGATTTATTTCAAAAATATTTTAAACATTACATTTTGATTTTCTAAAACATAGATAATTTATGAGTATATTGATTCATTGCCAAACATATAAAGATTTATTAATTGGATTTTCGTCATCCATATAACGTTAAATTCCACTGTGATCAGAGAGTAAACTCTATAAGATGGCAATTATTGAAACTCATTTTATTATGCAACATAAAATCAGTTTTTAGATGTTCCTTGTGTATTTTAGAGAATGAGTATTCTGTAGTTGCATAGTTTTCTATGCATTTCTGTCAGGTCAATTAGATTAATCATGTTGAGATTTTATTTTTAGTTACTTGTTCTATAAATTACTCAGAGAGCTATTTTAAAACCTCCAGCTATATTTAAGGATTTTATTATTTCTCTTCCATGAGCTTTCCTGTAAGTATTTTGAAGCTATTCTATTAGGTAGATAGAAATTTAGGATTATTTTTCCTTCTTATCTAAGTTTTCATTTTACCATTAAGAAACATACCTTTTTATGAACAACAGTACTTTTTCCCTTAATATTTGACTTTTCTGATATTAATACAGTGACATCAGCTTCATTTAAGTATGTGTTTACATGGTGAAACTTTTGCATCTTTTTACTTTCAATCTGTCTGTGCCTTTGTATCTCTTGTAAACAGCGTGTATTTGGTTCTTGTTTTTTGTTTTCTTAATCTACTCCAGTAGCTCCTAACCTAGGCAATTTTGACCCCCAGGGGACATTTGACACTATCTAGAGACATTTTTGTTGCCCTAACTTGGAAATGGGTATATTAGTGGCAAGTAGTGTTAACCCACAATGAACAGGACAGCCTCTACAACAAAAAATCATCCAGCCCCGAATGGCACTAATGCTGAGGTTGATAGACCCTGATTTAGTTTGCCAATCTCTGCTTTTGTATGCAATAATTTTCATAGCTGATTCTACAGGGAGCATCTCACCATTAGATTATATTTTCTCTCTGAACTTTATTTCTTCCTTGGGTACTATTAAATTAATCAACATTTCATTATAAAAATTTCCTCATTTATTAGTCTTTTATCTACATATTTTAATTCTTTTATTGGTTACATGAGGAATTACAATATATATTTTCGTTATTAGAATCTTTTAAAATCAATACTTTACCACATTTAACACTGGAAGAAACTTTAAACAGTTTAATTCACTTATTCTTTTCTATCATTTATGTTATTTTTGTCCTATATTTTACTTCTCCATGTGTTATAATCCCCTTAGAAAATCATTTTTGGTGTGGCTTTAATCACTCAATATTTTTAATATTTTTCACGTATTTACCTTTGTGAATGTTTTTCTTTATTAAGTTCTGTATTTTGATTGGGTTAATTTCCTACTGCCTAAAACTTGTTTTGGTATTTGTTATTATATAGTTTGAAAGATTCTCCCAGCTCTTTTTTGTTGATAACATCTTTATTTTTCCTGCCTATTTTTGAAGTTTGTTTTTTCTCTGAGGATAGAATATTAGGCATTTACTTTATTTTTCTTTCATACTTTAAAAATCTCAATCCATTTCCCATGCATTTTATAATTTCTTTGAATAGTTTACTAATACTTACTGTTGTTCCTTTGACCATGATGTGCCTGTATGAGTTTCTCTGTTTAACTTTTGGGATCTTCTTCCCTTCTTGAATATGTTTGTTGAAGATTCATCAGTTTTGGAGAAATTTTAATCACTTCATCTTAAAATATTTATTCTATCCATTCTCTCCTCTTTTTCTGGCACATGAACTTCATGTATTTCACACCATTTGATTGGGTCACACATGTCTCCTATGCTCTGCTCTATCTCTCTAATTTTCTTTCTCTCCCTGTGCTTCAATTTGTATTGATATATGTTTGAGTTCATCAATCCTGACTTCGCCTTTGTCTCATTTGGTCTTAAATCCTTCCTGTGAGTTCTTATTTTCAGCTTTTGTGGGATTTTTTTAGCCTTAGAGTGCCTTTTGTTTTTTGTTTTTTTCTTACATAGCTTTATTGGGATACAATTGATGTACAAAAACTGCACATATTTAATGTATACAATTTGATGAATTTGGACATATGCGTACACCTGTGAAACCATCACTAAAATCAAGGTAATAGACATACCCATCACCTCTGAAAGTTTCTCCCCTCTGTGTTTTATTTGTTTATTTATTTTTCTTTTTGTTGTAGAAACACTTAACGTGAGATCTACCCTCTTAAATTTTTAAGTGCACAAAACAATTTTGTTAACTATGGGCAGTATATTGTACAGAAGATTTCTAGAATTTATTCATCATGCAAACTGAAATTTTATACCCATTAAACAACAGATCCCAATTTCTCCTTCCCCCCAGGGAGATATCTGTACTCCCATGACCATTGCAGAATTATTCACGAAATCCAAGACGAGGAAAGAACCCAAATGTCCATATCAGATGAATAGTTAAAGAAAATGTGATATATTCATACAATGGAGTATTATCCAGCTATAAGAAAAGAAGGAGGGCCCCCCGCCATAGCCGTTAAGTGTGTGCACTCCGCTGCTGGCGGCCAGGGTTCGGATCCCGGGAGTGCACCGATGCACCGATTGTCAAGCCATACTGTGGCAGCATCCCAAATAAAGTAGAGGAAGATGGGCACAGATGTTAGCCCAGGGCCAGTCTTTCTCAGCAAAAAGAGGAGGATTGGCATGGATGTTAGCTCAGGGCGGATCTTCCTCACAAAAAAAATAAATAAAAAAAATAAAAAACAAGAAAATCTTGCCATTTATGATGACAGGTTAACCTTGAGGATGTTATGTTAAGTGAAATAAGTCAGTCACAAGAGTACAAATAATACATGATTCCACTAACATGAGGTATCGAAAATAAAAATAAACTCATATAAGCAGAGAATTGAATGATTTGTTTTAATTTATTTAATTCTCTCTTGAAATATTTCATCTTAATGTTTCTAACTTTTTCTCTATTTTCTTTAACATATTAATCATAGTATTTTTTTAAGTCCTTTTCTAAATCCAAGTGGTAGATCTTCTGTGGTCCTGCTTGTACTTTATGCTTTTTTACCCTTTTTTATATTCTCTGGCTCTTTGCATGTGAATAAAAGGATCATAGAAACTAAGGATGACTGACTTTCCACAGATGAGAGTTTCCCTCTCTCCTGTGGGCATAAAGGATGAGGGGCTGATTATGTCAATTCAATTATTAACTGGACTGGTACTGGACTGGTGTGGAGTTAGACTTCATTTTTCTTCTGGCTTGCCCCTAGTTCAGTAGTGTGGGTTTTCCTAGGTTTTGATTAAGGGATGGGCTTTTCTGTCTCTCTCCAGCCCTTATACACTGCCACACATTTGATTGTAACTCTTTGGAGGTGTGAGCTTAGCCTCCTGCCTTTACATGTTCAAATCGCAGCAAATATCTTCAGGGGGCTGATGGCCTTGTGTTTGATGCAGGCCTCTACCTCTGGGGGGCTGTTATCAATCAAGCAGCTAGAGACTGAGAAAGATTTTCTCTGTTTTTCTAGCTCAGTCTGAATCTCCTTGTGCTTTGAAAAGTCAGTTCTAGCCCTCTGTGCCTGGCTTACAGCAAGATCACAATCTGGCATGTGTTTTGAGGAGGAGACCTACATTACGTTTGTTGCTGACTCTTCCCTGTAGCAGGTCCCTGTATCCTCTAAGTACAGCAAGAGTTCAGATTTCCATCTGCCTCTGCAGCCCAAAAAGAGCTTATTACACTCTCCACCGCCATCCCATCCAATTTTCTGTGGGGAAAAACAGCTGTGTGTTTAAGCTGCTATATAATCCAATTCATCTTGTGAGCCACATAACTGCTTGAAGCTCCACTGTTTTCTCTTCCCTGGAGCAGTCACAGGCACATGTTCAGAATCAGTAGCCCCTCTTTTTGGGACATTTAATATTTTTATTGTATGGGATAAAACCAGAAGTTCCCCTCTGCTTTTCAGAAGTTATCCCCTTAAATCTATCTTTCTATCTATCTATTATCTATGTATCTATCTATCTTCTATCATCTATTGTCTGTCTGTCTCTATGTGCTATTTACTTATTTAGTCTCCAGGCCTCTTTAGTCTCAGGATATGGCTAATGCCCTGGGAGGAAATACAACCACGTGTGGTGAAACATGCAAACTACCTGCCAAAACTCTACCAGGTCCTCTGAACACTTGCAGAACACATCATGCATGACAAATCTGCATTTTCAACTGTGCCCTGAATCAGTGAAACAAAAGTCAGCTCACTTCTCCGAGTTTACACCTTTCTGAGTTCTAAGCCACTCTAGTTCTCTTTTTCTTGGTAGCTACTCACCTTTTTTGTTCAAGAGATAACCTCTGTATCTTATCTTGCTTTTCTTGTTATTTTTGCATAAATGCTGTTTTGATCATAAGCTATTCCATCCATCCAGAAGTCAAAGTGTTCCTGTCATTTTATAAGTACTTTTCCCTACATTTTCCCAACTTTTTATTTTGAAATATTTCACACTTACAAAAGAGTATTCAAGAATACCTTGAGGGACATTTAGTCCTGTCCAAAACAGCCATAAGACATTTGGACCGTGAGACATTTGATCTAGAGGACATTGGTCCATGCCAAATGGTTTTGGACAGAACCAATTATCAAGGACATTTTGGCATGGAAAAATGTCTTATGGACATTTTGGACAGAACCACATGTCTGCTAATCCAAGAATAATACAAACTTGCAAGAATAGTTAAACAATCCCTTCTGTACCGCTTACCTATAAACACCAATTTAATCGCTACATTTGCTTTATCACTCTTTCAGTCTCTCTCAATCTCTATCTTACTATACATACATATATACACACACATTTATACATATATTTATATATAATAATGATATATTATTGGGCTCGGCCTGGTGGCACAAGCGGTTAAGTGCACATGCTCCATTGCGGTGGCCCAGGGTTCGCTGGTTCAGATCCCAGGCGCACACCAACGCACCGCTTGTCAGGCCAGATACTAAAATCACATTAAACTCTATATCTAATCTGTAGCTATCTTTGTCTATCTATCTACCTATCACCATCTATCTAATCCATCTACCGATCTATCTAAAACTTTGAAAGTGGTATAATTATTCCCTCTTTACAAGTGAAAAAATTGAGTTTAGCAAATTTAAGTATCTTGTCCACTGTTATAGAATTAGTACACACCATCCTTTGATGTGTATTCAGACATTCTTTTTGGTCCTATCATATGGTCAACTTTGTAAGTATCATATACTTGCTTGGAAAATGTATATATATATTGCAGATTTTTGGATGTGTTATTATCTTTTGTTAGCTTCTCTGTTGAAAAAATCTTGGAGTCATTTTTGACTCCTCTCTTTTCCTTACAATCCTGCCAGATCTAACATCAAAATATATCTTGTATTTGTTTTTCTCCCGTTTCACTATGACAGCTCTGGTCTGGCATGGCGTCAACTTTTAGCTGCATTGCTGTGCACCCTCCTGCCTGGGCTTTTGTCTTCTTCTCTTGCCTTTCTATGTTCTATTAATTATCAATATAGTAGCCAGAGGGAGCTTGATAATTAGTAAATTGCCACTCTTCCATCTGATTCCCCCTGTGCCCTTCTCTTCACTCAGATTCAAAGCCCCTACATACATCCTACACCCTCTGGATCCCTTTCCCTCTCTGGCAATGTCTCCTGCTATACCTCTTCTTCCTCTCTTTGCTCCAGTTCTGATCTTTCTGTTGTTTCTTGAACTCTCCAGGAAAGCTCCCACCACTGTAGCTTTGTTCTTGGCTATGCTCTCTTCCTGGAAAGCTCTTCCTTCAGAAATTCTAACGCCATACAAATTCTTACATTTCATTTTATTTCTGTTAATCAATTTATCTTACAAGTGACATGGATTGAAAACTTTCCAGTCATATAAACCCTTTTTTCTCAAAGGAAAAACATCTAATCATTTCTCAAGTTCTATCGATGATTTTCGTGAAATCTCTCTTAAATAGGTTATCTTTCCTATATTACTCACTTAGAACACTTCTTGCTTGCCTCTGAGTATTTTCTTTCTTTCTACAGGTTCAGGATAATTTTTCCAAACTTGTTCTTTTGCTTTTCAATCTGTTGATAACAGTGGCATCATGGTAATTTTCTTAAAGCATACTATTTGTATTGCATTTAGGGTTTAACTTATTAGCCATTGAGAGAGTCTTAAAACACGTTATACTGGCACTAGAGGGCTTTCACACATATAGCTCTACGTAACTTGCCAGACTTATTTTCTACTGCTTTTGCTGAAAAATTACATGCTGGAGCAAAATTCATACATTCTCTTCTTTAAATAGACTTTCCCATTTACCATCTTCCTCCATCACCTGTTCCTCTCTTTTTGCTCCATATGTAAATCTCTCTGGGTTTGGATAACACAGATAAAAACAATAAAAGGAGAACACAATAAAAGTACTCAGTAGAAGTATATTGAATTAATAAACTACAACTACCTAGAATTATTTTTTCTATAGCCATTTTTATAAGATACTATCAAGATATACAATTTGAATACAAAATTTAAGACATATATTTTTACTTGAATGACAGCATTTTTATAACAAATAATAAAGGTATAATCTAAGAAAATCATTCCAAGGGAACATTTCAGTTTTTCTCTGAAATAACAATGCATTTGATAAATTCCTATAGTTGGAGTATTCTTTTGATTTAAGTTGATGTCAGATTCCTTTAAATCCAAGGTGAGCTCTTTCAGAGTTTATCATGATAATTTGTTAGAAAAAAAAATTACTTTTCAGCTCTTGAGAATGTGAAACTATTAAGTCATAAAACAATGAATGGTGAAAAAGTTTGATTTTCAGTCTTCAGGTCAAACTCAACACTCATGTCTAAAATTGCATGAAAGTATCTTGATTATAGTTTTGTTTGTGATGTTATCTGTGATACAATTTTAAAGAAAGTCTATCTATTTGCAGGTTAATGTTAGGTTAGCAAATCCATAGACGAGATTGAGTCAGATGGGGGTTCTCTCCCACCATATTGACCATTTTGTTGCATCTTTCACATCCTTATTCCTTAGGCTATAAATCAGTGGGTTTAGCATGGGGATCACCAATGTATAAAACACAGTAGGGACTTTCTCATGTTCCAGGGAATATTGAGAGCTTGGCTGGATGTAACTAAAGGTCACAGACCCATAGAACAAGGTCACAGCAGTCAAGTGGGAGGCACAACTGGAGAACGCTTTGCGTCTCCCCTCAGCTGAGCAGATTCTCTGGATGGCAATGATGATGTGGATATAAGAGACCAAGATGATAATGAAAGTGAACATTGCAATGACCCCAGAGAATATCAAAAGCAGCATTTCATTGTTATAGGTATCAGAGCAAGAGAGCCTCAGAAGAGGGGGGATGTCACAGAAATAATGATTCACAATATTAGGACCACAGAAGTCTAGTTTGAGCAAACCTACTGTGTGTGTCAGTGAGTTAAATGAGACCACCCAAGTAAGATGCAAAGACCATCCAAATACAAACCCTTTGGGTCATAATGACTGCATACAACAAGGGATTGACTGTTGCTACATAGTGATCGTAAGCCATCATAGACAGGAGGATGCCTTCTGTGGTCACATACACTAGAAAAAAGAACCTCTGTAGAACACAGCCAGAAAATGTGCTGGACTTGTGTTTTGAAAGGAAATTGACCAGCATCTTAGGAGCAAAGACAGTAGAGTAGCAGATATCGCAAAAGGAGAGGTTGCTAAGGAAGAAGTGCATTGGAGTATGAAGTTGGGCATTTAACCAGATCAATCCCCCAATTACCTATCAGAGTGATGAAATAAATAATGATGAAAAGTAAAAAGAGAAGGATCTGCAATTTAGGATTTTCAGTTAAACCTACTGGAAGGAATTCCTTCACACCTGTATGATTCCAACCTGCCATGTATTCAGATTTATATTGCTCTATAGCTGCAGAACAAGATGATATCATTCAAATGAAAAAAATTATGATTTCTTCCATGATCTGTATCCATAATAGCATGGAGCATTTAAGTTTACCCTGTAGGTGGATGAAGAAAAAAAATTAACTTCAATAGTGGACCATTTGTATACTACACAAACCATCTATAGTGACTCAAGTTTTTGGTACTAGAGACTATTTTATTACCTGCTTTTCAGTTTCCACATCATAAACACTGGGATAAGGAAACTCTCTTAGATCAAGAAAGTGTTAATTAGTAGAACTGACAGTCACACTCAGATATGCCTTTTACCAAACCTCTGGTTCATTCCACAACATATACAAGTCCTCTGCTTACATGGGCTACAAATTGTGGCACCCAATGATAGAAGTTATCTCCTTACCCTCTGGCCAACCTGTTTTTATTTTTTCTTGCCCAGTTAACTCACGATGCTGACTTTCATAATACACAACCCTCTTTCTTTTCAAGTCTCAAATATCAGGACTTCTTTTTCCTCACCTTCCGCTCAGACTCCCCACTGGGAAGAGCAGTGACTGTGCCTCAAGAAGAGTTGAGCTGAGAGAAAGAAGTAGAGCAATCTTTACATTTACTATTTAGCATTAAAGCCAATCAAAAAACAGCAATGCAGGGGCCGGCCCGTGGCGGAGAGGTCAAGTGCGCGAACTCCACTGCTGGCGGCCCAGGTTCGGATCCCCGCTGTGCACTGATGCACCGCTTGTCAGGCCATGCTGTGGCGGCCTCCTGTATAAGGTGGAGGAAGATGGGCACAGACGTTAGCCCAGGGCCAGTCTTCCTCAGCAAAAAGAGGAGGATTGGCATGGATGTTAGCTCAGGGCTGATCTTCCTCACACACACACAAAAAAAATAGCAATGCAATTTAACTTGAAAACCCTTTTCTTTTGCATCTTTCTATAACTTCACCTTTGCATCTGTGATTTTTATCAACAAACCCAGAGGGCCAGTCCAGTGGCAGAGCGGTTAAGTTCGCTTGTTCCACTTCGGTGGTTCGCGGGTTCGGATCCCAGAAGTGGAACAATGCACCGCTTGTGAAGCCATGCTGTGGTGGCATCCCATATAAAGTAGAAGATGGGCACGGATGTTAGCCCAGGGTCAATCTTCCTCAGCAAAAAGAGGAGTGTTGGCAACAGATGTTAACTCAGGGCTAATCTTCCTCACAAAAAATAAAATAAAATAAAAACCCAATGTAGAGACAAGGTGGGAGTGTGAGGTACCAAAACTATATCTATCAGATATGTCCTACTTTCAAAAATCTAGGCTGCCATTTACCTTCACTTGGTTTTGACAGGATATAATACTAATTCAACAGTATTTATGGTTAAATATTAATAAACTCATTCATGTACGCTTTAATATGTTTCATAAATATGTATTACTTACTACTGTGAGTCAAGAAATGTTACATTTTCTAGAGATGAAACAGTGAACAAGGCAAATGTCATGCTTTCAAGGAGCTCACATTCTATTAGGGAAATAAATAAGCAAGTATTGATATACAATATACAATGATGGTAAGTACTACGAAGAAAAGTAAAGCAGGGGAAGGTGGATAGAAAGAGATGGCAGGTAGTCCATTACAGTGTATAAATTTCCTATTGCTACTATAACAATATACCACAAAGTTCATGGCTTAAAACAACAAATATGTCTTTCATGCAAGGCACTATGTTAGCATTAGAGATCTCCGGAAGGGTATATGAGTTGTGCTCTCATGAAACTTGATGTCCACTGAGGTCAGGATTTGGGTAAGCTTGGGATGCAATCTGCAGAATATTGCTAAATCAAAACCAAATTCTTCATTCTATGAATATAGTCTTATCCCTCACACACTGAGGTTATATACTAGATCCTGTCTATATTTTAGATCAATGGCCTTGAGAAGCACAGTGAATCTAACTGTATCCAAGAAAAAGAGGGAATAATTTGTTGGAAGTAGCAAGGATTTTTTTTTCTGTCAATGAAACCAATTGTAAAATATAGAATCATAGTTTTATAACCTGGAAATAAGCTCAACTTAAAAATAATTTTTGGAGCTGAAGGGATATTTTGATGGCAAACTTTTTCTTCTGCAAAGCTGTTTAGTGTAATGGGAACATCACATCACTGGAGTCTATTAGAACCAGGATGACTTGGGTTCCAATATAGCTCTGCCCTTGATTTGCTGTAGATGGTACTTGTCTACAACAAACCATATAAAGGAACCAATACACCAGAGTTTGTATAATGTTTCCACTTATCATTTAGAAAAAGAGAGGAAAAAATGGACTCCCTCACAGTTTGACTAGTATAAGGTTTCATATAGTAAATGTAACAATGACGTGACACATGCGGACATGTCTCAACACACGGACACAGAAAAACAGAAACACGTGGAGGAGGAGAGCGAGGAAAGGGGGAAACCAAGGGTGACTCCAGTAAGCTAACAGTGAGAG
>CM053540.1:13634163-13650586 GCA_028646465.1 Rhinoceros unicornis | reverse complement strand
CAAAGTGTTTTAGTGTCAAGTTTGTTTTAAATTTCCCCTATTATAATGAAAGTGAGAAATCCAAATTTTCAGCTTTGATTTGAGCGCAAATTTTGAGCATAAAAACTTTACATGTTGAGTAGCTCCTGACTCTTGATTCTCATAGTCTTACAGTGTTCTAAAATAATACAGAATATCAACACAAAACTAATATTGACATAAAGTGTTATACTTTTTCTTCTGGATTTAGTTATAGCTGTTTTTTTCCCCTCAATAGAACAGTTTAAGTACATATGCTTATATCTATCTATCTATCTACCTACCTACCTATCTACATATCTATCTATAACTACACATATCATGTAAGAAACTTTTGTTTTAATAAGAAATTGCAGGGCTGGCCCAGTGGTGCAAGCGGTTAAGTGCCCACACTCCGCTACCGCGACCCAGGGTTCGCCGGTTCGGATCCCAGGCACGCACTGATGCACTGCTTGGCAAGCCATGCTGTGGCAGCGTCCCACATAAAGTGGAGGAAGATGGGCACGGATGTTAGCCCAGGGCCGGCCTTTCTCAGCAAAAAAAAAAGGAAAAAAAAAAACAGGAGGATTGGCAGATGTTAGCACATGGCTGATCTCCTCACAAAAAAATAAATAAATAAGAAATTGATATTTTTTTATCACAATTGAAACTCATATCTATTTTAGACTATCTGTGCTTTTAAAATACCAAGTTCTGTTTAAATAAACACATTCCTCTTATTCTACTGGTTTTATTTATTTCCCATGTATCACCTTAATATTTAACTTTATACTTCTGTTTATCACTCATTCTAATTATTTTTTCCAGACATTCGGGACAAAGCAGTTCTTCCGGGCAGTCACCCTATGGAATTCAGGTCCCCTGACCATCCACCTTACCACCTATACCGGATCTTGGCAGGGAGCAAGAACGCCCTTGAGAAAGAAGCATCACATAACTGTCCACTAATATTCACAGGAGAATATTCAAACTCAAAATTGTGCATGTGAGACTCTTTCTTGCCTCCACTTTTTTTAATGTTTCTTCCTTGATTCTTCTGCCTGGGCCTTGGAACAGATCAACGCTAGACTTCTTGACCATTACATGTGCATGCTGTATTTATTGTGATCTCTTTCGTTTTTTTTTTAACTACTACAATCCTGGCTGGAAAATCATGATTTTTTTTTTTTTTGTCACCAACAATATGGGTTCTCTTTCAAGGTATATCTCGTCTGTGTTAAATACAAACATTTTAAATCTGAAATATATCAGAGGAAAAAAAGCATACAGTGCTTACTATTATTTCCAATCTACTTCCTTAATCTGTGTGAAATTGTTTATTTGCTATAACTGAGATATCTGTACTTACTCCCATATCACATTTTCATTTACCATGAGATGTTTGATCCATGTTCTTTTTTTCACTCTCTCTCTCTATTTGATTCCAAGACTAAACTCCCCGAGTGCCTCAATTTCTAAATTTTTAAATGAAAGTAAGACAAATTTTCAAGTTGCTTTCATATTTTTCAAAAAAATGTTTTGCCTTTTTCTTTGAATCATTGTGATAAATTATATCAAGCCTCTAAAATGACATCTAGCTTACAGTGTGCATTGAGTACAATATTCTCAAAATCAACTGAATTAAATGATTTTAAAATGTTAAGAAATGCTAAACTTTGCTCATGGTTACAATTGTGGTTTTACTACAATTATGAATGTATATATGTATATACGTATGAACATATTTACATATTTGTGGAATTCATGTTTTCTTGGAATGCTATGCATTTTTTTCTATTATCTGTAGTTTCAGCAATGCTATATACAAAAGACTCTTACATTTTAAACAAATAACATCAGTTCCCGGGATCATATTTTCTCTTGTATTCCTAGTAGTGACAGTGTTTGCTTTGTGCTCCTTCAATATCACTTATCCGGTTGTTTGGCTGTGTTTTTCAAAGAACTGCTCCATCAAATTTACCTAATTCCATTTTTCAATATTTTATTTAATTTTTGCTTTTATATATCCTTATAATTTCTTCTGATTTTGTCATTTTTTAATTTTGTAACTGTGGTAGGTACAATTCCAAGATGGCCCAAGATTTCTGCTCCCTGCTATACACACACCACCTTCTTGCTGTTCAATCACACGTTAATATAGGCATTATTGTAAAGGCGTTTTGCAGATGTAATTAAGGTCCAATATCAGCTGACCTTAAATTTGGGAGGTTATCGAGGTGGGCCTGATCTAATGACATAAGTCCTTTAAATCTACATATAGCAGCCAGAGCCAGAAAAAATATTGGAGATTCAAGGTGAGGGAAATGGAAGAAGGTGGGAGACATAGAATGCCATTGGCTTCTGGGAACTGATAATTGTTCCCAGCTGATATCCAGCAAGGAACATGGACCTCGGTCTCATAACATCAAGGAACTGG
Source organism: Rhinoceros unicornis (assembly GCA_028646465.1). Classification (NCBI taxonomy): domain Eukaryota; kingdom Metazoa; phylum Chordata; class Mammalia; order Perissodactyla; family Rhinocerotidae; genus Rhinoceros; species Rhinoceros unicornis. The sequence continues at coordinate 13,648,152 of CM053540.1, read as the reverse complement.
ATTCTTCCAAGAACCTAGAATCAAATATTCTTCCCCAGAGCCTTAAGACAAGAATTCGACACAGCCAGCCCCTTGATTTCAGCCTCTGAGACCCTAAGCAGAGAAACAAGCCACACCGTGACAGGCTTCTGACCTACAGAAACTGTGGGATAATAAATTTGTGTTGTTTTAAGTTGCTAAGTTCGTGGTCATTAGAAAACTAACGCAATAACTTAACAGATATTGAATTTAATCGTTACCATTGTGGAGATAGAGTGGATATACACCTGGCCTAGAAACGTTCTATCTTTTTCTCTGGGAGTGTCCGGGTGCCTCCTATTTCACTCTTGGCTAAGATAAAGCCAGTGGACTTTGTGACATGCTGTGTAAGGTCTAACAGTACTCTGGAGACCCCAGTCAGTTTCTTTATTGATGGTTTGCAACTGTCCTAAAGGGTTTGACAATCCTGGCTTGATTACATACCAGAGAAAAATCACAACCCCAGCCCAACTCCTGTTCTCTGAACTCTCTAAAAACCTAGATTCCTTACACAGCTCACCCAATCTCAAGTAAATGTGCAGTCTTACGTATGGGGGGAAAAAAAGCCCTGGAAAGTTCCTGGTGCTCAGTGTCTCTCAGACCTCTAGGGCTTGTTTGTACTAGAGGAAGTATGCTATGCGCAGTGGTGCATAGCAGCTTCACCGAACTCCACAGGTGCTCCTCTGCGCATGCGCCGTGCTCACTTAGTGCTTGCCTGGTGGAACTTGCCCGAGCCCTGCACCGTGTTCTTTGACCATACTTAAAATTCTTTCGTGAGTACGGTCTGTGGAGTCTGGTGAATCCTTTCAAATAATCAAACGGGAGGAAACAATGCAAATGTGTTTGTTTTCTTTTAGGTTTAATAACGTTATTACAGATTGGAAATATTTGTTTAATGATTTGGCATATTCAGAGATATATGTTTTATTTGGATTGATATGGTGAAATCCCCAAAACTTTAACATATCTATTTTATTGTCATTAAGTTTAAATAAATTTATATTATCTTAAGTTGCTATTTCGTATAAACCTAATTTATTATGTGCCTTAATATCCAACATTTTTAGTGTTTTTATTAAGTATTTAAATTTTTGCTTTTTTTTACTTTGGTAATTTTGAATTAGTTTAAACTATTGTCAGCAAGTACATGAAAACATTTTTATACATATTTTTTGGTACTGAAAAAGAGATATATGTCCAATTTATAAAATTACCACTTACATAATCTCTGATAATCATACACAATTTTTTTCTTTTGATTTGCAAATGATCAAAAAATCATATTTGTCAGTATTTGTATACTTTTTTATGTTGTTTATTATTTTTCTGATTTGTCAAGTACTGAAAATCCCTTCATTGATTCAATACTTCTTGACATTTTTCTTCCTTTTTTTGATTTGAGAATTCTTTCATTTATCATCATTCAACGCTTACTGACAGTCATTCATTTTTATGTATATCCCTTTTTAAAATCTTAAATTTATTCATCACTGTATCTATTGTTAAAGGTCTCTTAGTAATTAAAAAATTAATACTCTAAGTGTTATATATTCTAATTTCTTTTAGTTCATAAAATATCTGTTGCTTCTTTCAAAAATTAAAGAAAATTTGGGGATACTGAAATTTTTCTGCTAGATACTAAATATTCTTTAAGATTTAGTAACAATAAGAAAGGGAGAAATGTAAGAATTTTCTTTGCTATGTAGTTTTGTTTTCTGGATAAAAAGTTATTATTTCCTGTGATTTACATATTACGTTCTCTTTGTAATAAGTCCAAACTAGAAATAAAATATAATAAATGAATCAGAAATTATTTGAAATCCTGCCACTGTGAGAAAGCCAAAATTTTCTTTTAATCCACATCCTCCCAGATACTGCTAACATGCATGCACACCCACTGCTGACATGCACGTGTAAAATGTTATATGAAATTATGGAGTGCTATCCTTCTTTGTTTTACAAAAATAGAATTATGTTTTATACATACATTTACATTCTTGCTCACATGTTGAGAAAGCTTCCAATTTCTTCAGCAAAGGGCTCTAAAACACTGTACTCCAATGTCTTAATATTTTCCAACTGAGATTACCTTATCTTTGCTTCCAGTTTTCTTTTACGCATCAAAAAAATTTAATAAACCTTCTTGAACAAATACATGTTAAATAAACCTTCTTAAACACATGTAATAATAATTCTTGGACAGATATTATTTCTACAAGATGAGGTTTTGTTGTTACAGTTTTTAAAATAAAAGGATAAGTATTCTGATTTTTCTTTCATAAGAAAAAAATGCAAAATTACTGCCCCCAAAAGACACAGAATTCATTCCAGAGAGTTCATATAAAAGCACTTCGATGAAAAGACTATTTACATGGTATATCAGTTTCTTAGATCTACGTAACAAATTACCACAAATTGAGTGGCTTAAAACAACAAAAACTTAGTCTCTCACAGATCTAGAAGCCAGAGTCCAAATCACAGCGTTGGCAGGTGTCACTCCCTCCGAAGGCTCTAAGGGAGGATCCTTCCTCGCTTCTTTCAGCTTTCGGTGGCTCTTGACCTTCCGTGGTTCATCACCGCATCACTCCAATCTCCGCTCCATATTCACGTGATGTTCTCTGTGTCTCTGTATTTATTTCCTAAACTTGCTCTGCCGTTCTGTCTCATTAGGACACTGGTCACAGGATCTAGTGCCCACATTCAACCAGGATGATGTCATTTCAAAATCCTTAACTTAATTACAACTGCAAAGGCCTTTTTGTTTTTTTCCAAATAAGGTCACTTTTACAGGTTCTAGAGGGACATATATTTAGAGGGGCCAATATTCAACTCACTGCACACCTATTGGATAGCTGATAGTGAAAATTCAGGAAACTTCTGATACTAAATAGATATTAGCAAAGAAAACCTGTAGCAACAAGGGGAAAGAATGATGTTACCAGAGAACAGAAAGTGCTGGGATAACAGAGGAGGCAACGCTCTCAGGGTTTGTAGTCTTAAGGCAACATGGACAGCAATGAGATAGAAACAAGAAAAAATGCAAAGAAAAGACTAAGATTCCCCTGCTTCCACCGTCTTAGCTGCTGCTGGTGTTTCTCATTGGCTGAGTCCACTCATAGGGACAGAGAAGGGTAGCAAATATATCTGAAAGAGTGGGAAAGTTAAAGAAAATTTATCACAGAACATGACCCTAATTCCTGGTTATATGACACACTAGGTTAACTAGCATTGTATTGCTCAGGCAATCTCTTAACTCACTAGTTCAGAGTGAGAAGGAAGATTGATCTTTAAATTAGATCATTGCAATTGAGATAATTTTTGCTTTGATTATACAGAAGCCCTTATTTTAATCCTATGAAACTAACGTCCCGTAACATAATGTGATGCTGCTATGATGATATTAGTTATCATTATTTAGGAACATAGGAACAAAAGTAGAAGATATTTTACATTGTATCTACATGATAAACATATTAGCAAATTCTTTCTATAATCTCGAGTGTTTGAGTCAATGTTAATAACCGAATAGTTTTCTCAGTGCCACCATAATGTCTTTGTTCCTCAGCGTATATACAATAGGATTCAATGTTGGGGTCAAAATGGTGTAGAAAAGAGAGATCAGTTTCCCGAGTCTTTCAGACTGATTAGGTTTGGGTTGTAAATAAGTGCCGTTCCATAGAATAAGACTACAATTATCAGGTGAGAAGAACAAGTGGAGAAGGCTTTAGCCCTCCCGCTGGCTGATGACAATTTCAGAATGTTGGAGATAATTTTGCCATGGGACACAACAATCAAAAGAAGTGGAATCATAATAAACACTACTGCAGCTACATAGACTGGTAGCTCATTCACAAATGTGTCTCCACAAGCAAGCTTGAGTATTGGGGGGATGTCACAGAAGAAATGATTAATTCTGTTAGACCCACAGAAGGGCAGAGAGAAAATCTGACATGTTTGCCCAATTACAGCTGGAACTCCCCTGATCCAGGAGGCAGCCACCAGCTGGACACAGACCTTGTGGTTCATGACTAGAGGATAGCGCAGAGGGTCACAAATGGCCACACAGCGATCATAGGCCATCGCTGTCAGAAGGAGACCTTCTGCGCCTCCAAGCATAAAGACAAAGCACATTTGTGTAGCACAGGCCAAGAAAGAAATGCTTCTTTTCTGAGTCAAAAGGTCCATGAGCATTCTTGGGATAGTGACGGTGACATAACAAATTTCTAGAAAGGAGAAATTGCTAAGAAAAAAATACATGGGGGTCTGGAGAGCAGAGTCAATTCTTGTTATCAGTATTATGATGCTGTTGCTCATCAGGATACTCAGATAGATGACTAAAAACATCCCAAAAAGAATCCATTGGAGATTGGGAATATCAGAAAACCCCAAGAGAACAAATTCTGTCTTTGTGGTGATATTTGATTCTTCTGTTTTTAATTTGTTCTTCATCTACAGCTATAGTAAATTCAAGATGGTTAATTCACTAGTGTTTTTGAACCACATTTTCCTCTTCTATTAACTGGATGGATACGTGAATGTATCTATATAATCTCCTAAATTTTTTCCACCATTACTTTGCTCTGTTTCTAGGAAAAGAGATTTGAAAATTCAGAAATGAACTGATGTGCAATTAAAATCAATCCTAGAAATAAAATCTTAATATATATTTTTCATACTTTGATGTAATTATACCAAATAGTTGGTATAATATATAATATATTGGTATAATAACAATTATACCAAATATAATGAGAAGTGTGCATTGTTATTTAGAGTTTATTATGAAAGAATAATATCTAATTATTATGTCTAATAATATCTAATCACTCTATTATTAAGCGTGGAATTGTGAAACAGTCTTTTTCTATTGTTTTTGTCTGGGTTCGTCACTTTTTTTCTATATTGGTTGACTTATTCCGTCTTCTTTCATTACAAATATTTTCCCATAAAGCTTTTTTTTAATTCTTCTTCAAAATGAGTTTTAGGTCCTCCCATTTATATTCGGATGAGAATCTATTTTCTTAAACCAATCCTTTGTTTTTGAGGGAATAAATATATGCAATGTTATCATTCCACCCTATGTACCTCTCCCATCACTTATGGTAAATATGGAAAGCATTAATCCCATCATTCTCTTCAATAACTTTCCCTATTACCCCCTATACAGTGTATGATAAGTATCAATTAACTTTTAACTCAATCAAGAATGTAACCAATACATCACAATGTTTTTTTCATGTTTCTCTCCATACCTATATAAGATTTTATGATCCATTGTTATATAATTCTCTTGCAACCAAAAACAATTCACTACTTCTATTTTCCCTTAGTAATTGTGCATAATAAAGTGTAACTTTGATTAAACTGAATTTTTTTTTTTTTTTACTTTGAGCATGCAAATGGCTGGAGCATATGAATGAGACTGAAGAAAAACAAACACACACACACACTGTCTTGCTTCACTTCACATTAATGTCATCCGATATCAGGCAGTCAACACTGTTTGACAGTTCCCATTAGACTGTATTAATATTTGTTTTCCAACTTTCCAAAACAAATATTATATGTTTTCCTATTTCATCATATCTACTGTATCTGTCTCTACCTTCTAGCCTCACCAGCAGATATTTTTGCCTTAATACTCTGACAACTAAAACTGAGCAGACAAATATTTTCTCATATTTCTATATTTCCATTTGTACTAGTTTTCAAAATTACTTTGTGAATAATTTTTATTATAAATATCATTATTTTAAATAGATCTAATTTTATTTTACTTTACAATTAAGAAAGTTAAGAACTATATGAGTTATCTTAAGTAGTTCACTCATTTTTAGATAAAAATCTCAGAATTTCATGCTTTTCTGTTTTATTCTCCATATCTTGATCCTCAAATTTAGAACTATCCTTATATAAAATAGTCTGACACAATTATAGCTTACCTTTATGGATTGGCATGAAACTATCTTAGTGTAGGTGTTTTTTTAACCTATAAACTTTTTAAGTTCTTTCATGTCAGGAAGTCACTGTAATTCTTGCTAGCTTCACAATATCCTTGCTAGCTTCAAATATTAGCTGCTCTTAAATAGGAAGCAGTCATGCGCACCCGGAGGACGTCTTCTCTTGTGTACTAATTTAATTTCCAAAAGACTGCTTCATTTTGAGAATTATGCAGTTTTAATTTTTAAAACTACTTTCTCTGTAGATGACCTGTCCTTTTTGTCAGCCCCTTGGTGGCATAAAGTTCCGCCACTATAGGGGAGTCCCCTGGTGGATGGATGGGGGTCCCTGGTGGGGAAGTATCCCTTAATCGTCTAGTATTACTTTCAGGAAAAAGTTAAAAATCTTTCTATCAATTGTATATCAGACCTATGGCAAGTTGTGTTGATTTTTGCCTTCTTTACTTTTATTTCCATAATTCATCCAGATATGGATCATCCACATTTTAGAAAAATGTGTCACATGTTTCATCACATGAAGGTGATTTGTTTGGTCTCTTGGTGGAATGCTCTTTCCTAGATTAACTTTTGTTAAAATTAAAGCATATAATGTCTGTTGACAAAAGTCTGGATGTTTCATTCATGTTATGATGTCTACTTGGGCATCAGAGAAGTTATCTAGCTGATTGAAAATGTAATTTTAGAAAAAATTTAGACAGAAAAAAGAAAAAAGTAAGAAACTTTCCTGTCAAAATCGTTTTCCCAATTCAACTACTTCTAGGCAGGTATGGAAATAAAATTATCAGGCATGAAGTTGCAAGCCCTATAGCCACTTCTACGTGTAATTACATTTGTTGTTTCCTGTTATGGAGTTCTTGGACTGTTTGACAATGTGTTTCTAAAATTGCATTTCTCTTTGAATTTTAAGCCTGCTTCTCTTTACTACAGCATGCCTCTCCTACATTGCCCCACTGTATGCTTTATTATGACTGATTTAGTATCTGTGTAGGGGCTTCTTTCATGTTTATCTACAAATGAGAACTACGCTCTTGATTTACCTCAGATAAGCTTGTCAGTTACAGGCTGAGACAAATTGAATATCCATCCACCATCAGAGTAGACCGACCTAATCCCTAGCCTATCATTCAGATGGAGAACTGGATATTTCTTTATTCAATTAAATATCTCCGTCTCCTGAAAAAAAATCTAAAAACTGAAACATCTCAGATGTATCAATGGCTTAACAAAATAAAGAAACATCTTACACTCATATCACAGTACAGTTTTGCAGTCAGTGATTAAGAAACTCTGCTTCCTTTCATCTGAGTCCCACTCATTCCTAGTTCCCGTTTGTAGTTCCCTATTGGATCCTCAGCATTCAGAGAGCTGAGAATTAAAGACGGACAGAAAATAAGGAAACAAATGCACTCTTGAAAGCCTCAACACGTAATAGACATATCACTTCTACTCATATGCCATAGTAGAAGCTGATCACGTGGTCTAACATTAACGTGAGGGGGCTAGGGAATCTTGTTTACTGTATGTCAAAGAAACAGAAATATATCTGGAGAGCATCAAGCCAGACTCTGTCACAGTCCTCACTCTTGGTCACTAACAGTGTGTTTCTCCTATATGTAAATTTAAATTTCACCTGTTTTTAAATCAAGTTTAAAACACAAAATAGCATGCTGTAACATGTATACCTTTATATTTAAGTTTTAACATGAAATTTACACAGCAGAATAATTTATGGTAAATATTTATGTATTTTAGATTGGCACTATATATAGCCATTTGATCATCAGTAATTCTCATTTTATAAGGTAAAAAGGCAGCAACAAATTATCGCCTTAATTCATTTGTATGTTTGGGGTTTTTATTTAGATGGTATTACTTATGTGATGATATCTATTTAGACAATGAAAGAACAAGCTGGATAAATTAAGGTTATGCCAAAAATAAGCAATCTGAGCAAGTATTATGCTAAAAGAGAGATAGATTAAAAAAAAAATAATAAAGCTTCACTCATCATTTACCAGTCCAGTTTGATTGAAAATGAATCCAAATGAGTTGCCAGTATTTTAATAGGAAACATCTGAAGGAAAAAAAGACAAACTTGATATTCTTAGTGGTAACTTCTTGCAATTTGTTTGGGCGCTATAATGATTCTCTCTGTTCAAGTGTCATCATGCTCAACGTGAAAGACTTGGCAAAATAATGCGATGAATATCCCTAGCATCTTAATTTTAATTTCTATTGCTATTCTACACAAAAAGAATTAATAGTTCAGGCAAGAAATCTTGGAGAATAGGCTATTCCATGTTGTGGCAAAATAGTTAACTCTACATCATATTATTTCTCTGAAAATGCAAAGATGCATTCATATTTTTTGCATTAGTAAAGAATAAGGTATGAAACTCTGGGGATGTCACTATTATGATTCTGCCCTACATTCAAACCTTTTCTACAGAGAATCAGGAAAACAGTACAGAAGCAGAAGAGAGAGATAAAAAAACAATCCTGACCTTGTTCAGATAACTAGTTCCAATTTCTCCTAAGGGCTGTCTCCATCTCTGCTCGTTTAGGGGGTGGAAACAGTTAAAAGATTCATTACCACACCTGAAATCCTCTACAATGTCTCTGTGTGAAGGCTGTATTCTTAATCTGTCCTTATATTAATCATAGGTTAATTTTTAAATCAGAAAGACATAACATCAATGCGTTGAATGGGTAAAGCTTGTGAAAATATAAGCTGGAGTCATTAGAAAGTATTCTCCAGAGGCTTACCATACTTTACCCTATATTAGCTGCTGTCTTTTGAAAAAAAAAAAAAGTACCATGATAGCTAAATAAATGGGAAAGAAACAAGGATTGTTATAATGACTTTTAGGGAAATAGTATTGGGACATCAATTATTAAATAAGAGATAATTTTTAAGTAAAACAGTCCTTAATCACCAGTGAATTTGTTGGGGACAGTAGACTAGTCTGCTAAATATGAGATTTGATGAAAAATTAGTTTCTTCTTGGCAACACAGCCACTGTGAATATATCAGAAAGTCCATCATAAAACAACAAGCTCAGGAATGAGTCAAGATGATGGGTGTTCACAGTTAGTTCATCAATGGACATTTGGAGTGTTTCCACTTTTGGAATAGAGTGAGTAAAGCTGTTATAGATACTGGCATGCAGGTAATTGTGTGGACACATGTTTCCTTCCTGTCTTGGGTAAATAACTCAGAGAGAGATTGCTGGGTCACGTGGTCAGTGTGTATTTCACTTCATAGGCAACTGTCAGACTGCTTTCTAAAGCGGCTGCACCATTTTGTTGCCTGCCAGCAGTGGATGAGAGCTCCAGTTGCTATGTATCCCTGTCAGCACTTGCTATTGTCATTTATTATCATACTTTAAACATTCTAGTCATTCTGATAGGTGTATGGGATCACATCGTGGTTTTAACTTGTATTTCCCTAATCACAAAAATGGTATTGAACAGATTTTTCATGCACTGGGTTGCCATCTGTGTATCTTCTCTGGTGAAGTATCTTTTCAAGGTTATGTCCATTATTTTATTATCTTTTCTTTTTTTTCATATTATTGAGTTTTTAGAGTACTTTTTATATTCTGGATACATGTTCTTCATTGAACAGCTGTTTAGCAAATCTTTGGTAAAAGTCTGTGGCTGGTTTCTTCATTCCCTCAACACTGTCTTTCACAAAGCAGAAGAATTAATTGTGATGAAGAACATTTTACAATTTTTCTCCTATGATTCATGCATTTTCTGTTTTATATAAAAATTTGTGACTAACTCCTGGTCACACAAATGCTGTCTTATGTTTCTGTAGAAATATTATAGTATTAGGTCTTATGTTAAGGTTTAAGATTCATTTTGAGACAAGGTTTATATATGGTGCAAAGAATGAGTCAATGTCTCTTTTTTTGTGGCATAAGGCTGTTCTACATATTCAATGTCATTTTTAAAAAAAGACTATCCTTCTTCCATGGATTTTCCTTAGCAATTCTGTGAAAAATCCATTGAGTATATCATGTGAATTTATTTCTGAAAATTGTGTTTTGTTCCATAAGTTTAGATGGCTATCTTTTCATCAAGGCCACACTCTCTTGCCTATTATAACTTGGTGGCCAATCTTGAAATAAAATTATATGAATCCTTCAACACTATTCTTCTTTTTCATAACTGGTTTGACTACCTTAGTTCCTTTGCGTTTTCATAGAAATTGTAGAATAACCTTATCAATTTCTGCAAAAATGCCTCTTTAATTTTAATTAAGGTTGCTTTGAATAGGTACATCATTTGAGATTGCGTTTACATAATAGGTACTTTGTTCGCAATTGGGCTATCTGCAAATATCATTTTTCTTTCTTTCCTTCCTCCTTCCCTCCTTTCTTTCCTTCCTTTCTTCTATTCTTTCTTTCTTTTCTTTGTCTTTTTCTTAACATTCAGGTTCCATGGCCAACATTGCCCAACTACTAATTTAGAATCTCAGGGTTTAGGGCTCAGGCATCTATTTTTCACAATTTTTTGAAAAATTCTTTAAGTACATTGCCAGGTACTAATCTATAGATTAGTATGTGGAATCCCCAAGAAAAGACAAGACCCTACTACTCCAAAAGCCTGACCTTGATCTCCTCCAGATCTCTAATATCTAATGTTCTTTTACATCAAATATTATAGTTATCTGTATATTGTCCCATCCCCCTTGTCAATACTTCCTATTCATGTGTTCATATCTTATCTCCTCTACTAAACTTTCAATGAGCTTAACTGCGTCTCTCACACTTAGAACTGTAGCACTTTAGCAGTTATAGTAATATTTATTAAGTGATTATGAATTCTATCATAGGTTATGCTTTCTTATTATTTCCTTATGTACATGTTTACAGGATTTTGAGAGAAGTAAACAGATTATTTTCCCAGGTAGAGAACACTGGATTTCAGAGAATTTAAGTCATGAATCCAACGGCACATAGTTATTTAGTATCAGAGCTGGGCCTATGTTCGTATCATTAGATTTCTTTTCCACTCCTATGCGTATTCCTTTTCCGCTGAGGGATCATTATATACTAGAGACCAAAGTTCATTCATGTAATCATTTCTTATTATATGGTTCATTGCTCCAGGAACCTTCACTTGTTTACTGTGGAAAACAACAAAATCATCTTGTTTCTTTTCTTTCCCAGAAGACGATTAGTGTGTTTCCTCCTTGGAACATCCCTGCAGACTTCAAGAAGAGCTGGAGAACCTGGTACAAGGGTCCAAATGCTTAATTCACAGCACACCTTAATTGAGTGAGCAGTTCATTTCCACAGGTAAGAGGAAAGTGTTTTATCACTTACTAAATATTTTAGAAGCTATAACCTTGAATGTAAAACTACATTCTACGTTTTGCCATTTGAATTTGAGAGAGACATTTCTAGTTACTTCAGAATTGAATTAAAAATTAAATCAAGGAACTCCGGGGAACATAGGAGGGCAACTAGGAAAGACTCCCAAAACATTTAGGTCAATAGAGCTCTAAGTTGGAAATTTGCTTTAATTTCTTTGATAGAAGATAATAGTCAGAATAAGGATAGTAGAAATAAATGACTATATTTAAAATTTAGAAAAAGTATTAAATGGAGAGAAAATTATCTATCAACCAGCCACTGGGTATATGCTATTGGGGGATCATAATATCTTTTCTCACAGAAAGATACAAATGAATTTTAAATGTAGTTTATTATTTAGCTAATTTACCTAGAAACTACTTCAAGTTTTTTTTTTTTTCTTTTAATATCATGGTACTTAAGCTTGATGGCTTTATAAAAGAATTCTGATACTTGAGGATGTTATTTTGCATTATGTTTAGGGGAAAACATTTCCAGAATTATGGCATGTCACAATGAGTCTGCAGTATGGTCAAGTGTAAATAGTTTAATGTGTGGCAACACAGAAACCTGGATTGAATCTTTGCTCTACTAGAGATTTATTGTGTGAGCTTGGTCAACATATAAGTCTAGCTGGTCCTCAGTTTTCTCGTCTACAAATGGATGCTGAATGATTTAGTTTCCAGGTTTCTGTATAGATTACGTAAGATAATGTACACAAAATTTCTACCATATAGTAGCCACTTAATGACATGTGGTACCTGCTGTCTTAGCTTTCCTTCTTCTCAAGATTAGTGTTTGTAGTACTGTTCTCATGAGGGTTGAGGAACTGATTTTAGTTTTCCAGAATGATCGTGTTTTTTTAAAAGTTTGGGATCTATATTTTTGTCTTTCTAGTCTCTATCTCTTAAAGTGAAATCAACTAAATGCAAACACAATCAGTTCCAATTACCTTAAATATTAGTTGAAAGAAATACCTGTCTACAAAACACCTTGGATGAAAGAAATAAACCCCATACTTTTTGTCTATCCTTCCTCAATGCCCTACGGTGAGGTGGATAATTGCTCTAATGGATTGGGAATAAAACATGTCCCCATTCATAAACGACCTTCTTGCCCTATAGATAAGATCAGAGATATTGAGGGTTATGAGAAATTTATTATGAACCAAATTATTGGGAGAATTTAAGAAAACACAGTATTATTTTACTGATATGCCAAAGTCAGAATGTAATGACAAAGATGCATTTTTAAGGTGCCTGATAACATTTAGTATTGGGATTCATTGGGCTTAATCTCATGAGAATTGTATTTTAATGTATATTGTCATATAACAGCCATATGTACAGTTAACATAAGAAATACCTAGCTTCTGGTTTGGAGCCAGTTCATTGCTCAATGCTTAGAGGAAAAATTGATTTTACAGCTACCTATTTATTTTGTTGTAGTTAAATAAAATTTGAATGTCTTATTTCATTTATTTGCACTTTTCACATAAAATTAACACTTTAATTTAATACAAAGTACTTTAATGCATCTCATAAATAAGCACTCTGAAATCATACCATGTTCATGTAGTGCCCAAGATATGCCTGAAAATTTGGATAATCTTAGTTAGTGTTTGGTTTGGAAGAATAAAGTTACTTTTCCAAGGTTACACTGTCAACAGGTGCTAGATCTGAGATTTTAATACAGGGCTTTAGCTTCTAAATATAATATACTTAATCTTTCACAGTTGTCTGATCTCAAATACATCGGTTAAGTAACGGTTAGAATTGTAATGTAGCTGAAATCTCCCCTGCATATGTCAGTTAACATGTATTTTGCAATGAATTCCTTTAGTAGACCACCTATTGGTGCCTTTCTCAAAATTTGCTTGCATCATGTTATGTCTTTTCACTGTGCTTCTTCCTATCTGCCCAGTTCCTGTTTGGTCCCTGACTCAATTTAATAAATATTTTTGCTTGTATTCTGTGTATTCTTGAGAGAGAGAGAGAGAGAGAGAGGAAAGAAAGAGAAAGGGAGAGGTGGAGGAAGAAAGAGAGAAAATGAGGAAATTTGTAAACATAAATGTAGTTTTCGTGATGCCTAAACTATACATCAATATTTTATGTTATTGATTGAGGATTTATGTTATTTTATTAATATAACCATTCAAACTAAATTAGAATTATTATAATTCCGTTGGGTTTGTGAGTTATCATGAATAATGTGTGAGTTGTCTGAATTAAAATAAATATCAATATTTAGCTTAATTATATTTTTTTACTCGAGTTCTGTAAGGATTAAATGAGGTTTTTTCTTCATAATCCCACTCTTAAAAAGCTATTTAATCAATGTATTAGGAAAATCTGTCACATAAAACTGGGAGAACCTCCTGGGAAAATAAGACACGTGACTTTCTTTTCCTTCTAATGATAGTTTACTCATTCTCTTCTTGCTGCATGGTCATCTCAATACGACAAAAATGTAGTGTGCTTCATGTTAGGAATATAAATCATCTGTAGGTCACTGAATTCAGCCAGGCCTGCACACGGCACGTTTTTCATTCCTTTAAATGCATTTTGATCTATGACAAGCTGAAGGAAACACTTGAGTCACCATGCTGAAACCCTGCTCCTAACTATAATAGACACAATATTTAA
>CM053540.1:13617937-13633663 GCA_028646465.1 Rhinoceros unicornis | reverse complement strand
GAATATAATTTTATACACTCTTCATTTCCCAAATACAGTCAGAGAGCATGGATGTCCCAGAAGATGAATCACTCTTAATTGTCTGATATCACCTGCAGGAAAATGTTCAAATTCCAATCTGTTGATTCCTTACCTGTCTTGTTTTATTTTCTGTAATTCCTCTGAATAGACTTTTTCAGCAAATCATGCTTTATTAACATCCTCTGGACATATTCTACCTATTCCCTCATCTTTCTCAATTGCTTTGTAGAAGTAGACATTTGTGGATGTGGGGTAAATTTTATGAAGACAAAGGCAATTCTGTATAGTAGAAACTAAGACTACTTTGTTCAAATTATGATTTTCATTCAGACACTGTGGAAGCCCCTGCACAGACAAACCTAGCTCATTGTTGAATCCTATAAACAGGGATTAACAAGTATTATCTATAAATTTGTTTGTTTGTTTCTTGTGGTAACGTTGGTTTATAACATTGTATAAATTTCAGGTGTACATCATTAGACTTCTATTTCTACATGGATTACATCATGTTCTTAAAAATTACAAGTTCCTCTTTCTTACTGCAGCATTTAATAATTTAACATTTCTCAATTTCAACCCTCCTCTATGCAGTTTATGGGGAGAATGACTTCAAGCATGAACCTAATGTTTCCAGCCCTAAATTGCTGCTTTACTGTTGACAAGTTTTGTTTCAACATCAATTTGCCATAGTTTCTATAACAGAGTTATTAACATGCCAGAGACTCTGCTCATCTTCACTGTAATGGGAGAATAATTCTTCCAACTTTGTCATCAGCATTTTTCCTTAGTCAGGAGGTTATAGTCTCCCTGAATTCTTTCACTATACTGGTTTTTGGAGATGATAGGTGCTTCCAGATCTCTGACCTCCACTGGCTGGGACAAAGCACCCCCAACTCCACTGCCAGGGAGGTAGAATTGGACAGTAATGGACAGAACAAGGACTTTGTTTTCTGACTCTAAATAATGTGCCCTGCCATCCCCACTGGATTCAGGGCCCGTGCTTATCAGATAGCAGGTGCCAATGGGGACCTTAGGACTAAGTGATTGTGTAATACACTGAGTTTTGGCCGGGCAACCCAATCACATGTTCTTAATAGGGAAAGAATACCTAAATGCCCAAGTTACACAAAGTGAGAATTTGAGACAATTCATAGGCTCGATACAAGCCCCCTATGCCCAGATAAGAGAAGATGTATTTCCTGTTTCTTTTTTTCATTTTCCATACACAACACTCTATCAGTGGGAGAAATTCTGACCAAGGACTCCCGGCTGAAGCTGGAGAACATTCTTATTACCATCTGAAGCTATGTTTGCTTATGCATGAAGTAGCGAAACAAGATACAGCCAGCCCTCCATATCCCCAGTTCTGAATTCCAGGATTCAACCAACTGCTAATGGAAAGGCCTACTGTGGTTGGGTCTGTACTGAACACGTACGCACTTTTTTCTTGTCATTATTCCCAACAATACAGTACAACAACTATTTACATAGCATTTACATTGTATTAGGTAGTATAAGTAATCTAGAGATTTTAAAGTATATGGGAGGATATCTGTATGTTATATGCAAATACTACAACATTTTCTATAAGGGACTTGAGCATCCACAGGTTTTGGTATCCGCAGGGGTTCTGGAACCAATCCCCGGCAGACCCCCAGGACTATATCCTATGTGTAGTGCATGTTACTGCCTGATACTTTTTATCGCATCTTACTGCTGCTTATACATCAATTCCTACTTTCAACCGTTTCCTTTGACAGTTGTCAGTGCTTCTGATTGTATTTTTGATGGATGTCTGCTTTATGCTCTACACACGCCTCCATCATCTCCTTATAATCTACTGGGTGTACATTTGTTCCTTATTCCTTCTTCTGTCCTTTTTTTTTATTTTTCCATCCTTGCACATTCAAAAAGTACTTAACAACCTACTACGTGTAAAATATGTGACCTTTTCATTTCTTTTACTTTCAACCTGATTTCGTCTATTTATTTAAAGTGCAGCTCAATTTGGCAGCATATATCCGTGTTCTGCTTTTTTGTTTTAATGTCTACCTTTTAATTGGGCTGCTTAGTCTGTAAGTATTTAATGTTATTATGAGATACTACTAGTTTCTTTTTCTTTCTTTTTTTTTTTTGTTTGTTTTGCTACTTTGTTTTCTTCTGCCAATTTGGGGGTTAATTATTTTATTTTTTTCCATTTTATTTCTTCCCCTGCCTTTTTATATATACCACTTTCTATTATCATTTCAGTGATTGTTTCAGGGCTAACAATTAAAAATATGCATCTTTAACTCGTCAAAGTTTACCTGGAGTTAAAACTGTTCCACTTTAATCTTCTTCCTTTACAACTGATTCTTCCACTTTCTACATTCCACTTCTTCCCTCCCGTTTCACAATAGCCACTTCCCACCTCACACTCTGCAAACGTGATAATCTTATAACAGTATAACTCCATTTCCTCAAGTTTCATTCTTTGTGTGACTATCACCTATTTTACTTGTATCTATATGACAAACCTCAACTTACTATAGCATTATTTTAGTTTTAAATAGTCAGTTGTTTCAATATGATATATGTAGATGGATTTTCTTTCTGATTCGTTCTACTAGGGTTCACTGGGGTATGTATATTGATGTTTTCCATTAAATTTGAGAAGTTGCTGCCATTATTATTATTTTCTCACACTTGGCTTTCAGTTATGCACATTTCAGACCATCCGATACTGATCCGCCTGTCCTTGAGGCTTTAATCTTTTTTCTCCGATCATTTTTTAAAATACTTTTTGGGATGTATAATTTCCAGTAATTGGAATACAAGTTCACTGATATTTTTTGAACATCTCCAAATTGCTATAAATGTAATCACAGCAATTTTTCATTTCACTTATTTTTCAGTTACATTTCACTCCCTCTAATTTTATCTTTCACACTAGAATTTTAATTTGATTCTTTTTTAGAGTTTTTATTTCTCTGCTGAAACTCTGTTTACTCAATTTTCTATTTAGTAATATATTTTTTTAAATCCTTGGCTATGCTTATAAGAGATGTTTAAAACTCTTTGCTAAATCTATTATCTGTGATATTTTGGGGTCATTTTCAATTGATTCCTTTTTTCTTGTTTATGGTTTAGCTTTCCTGAGTTTTTCTTGTCCTGTAACTTTTACTGTATACTTTAAGTTGTCAATAATACGTTGTAGAGACTCTGGATTTTGATATCTTCCTATGAAGATTGTTAATTTTTCTAACAAGCCATTATTATTGGATGATCATTTTGACCTATAAAGTCTAGGTTTTGTATTTTGTTAGTGAGAGATTGTCAAAAGCCCATGGTGTTTCCCAGGTCCGAATAACTTGGGAAATTCGACATCCAAATTTGTCTTCCCTACAGACGTCATTAAGGCTTAGGTTTCAAATTTTTCTAGAGTGGGTCTTGAGAAGGCTAAAGACTTCACTTTAGGGAAAAGATCTTATTTCAAAGGCTCAGGACTTCTGATGACTCAGGTGGCTGCTTGAGATGCTATTAAAGTGTTAAGAGTTCTGGTTAGAGTACAACTGCAGTGTCTCTGAGCTATGTTTTATCTCTAGTATCTCCATTCTTTCCCCAACCACATAGAAGTCACTTTCTTAAAAGCCTTTGACACTCCTCCAGCATATGCGTATCCCATCCTTCTTCCAAGGATGTTCTCTCAGGCACACTTCATTCAAGTCTATCTGCCTCCCAGCCACCACTAAGTTTCCTCATCTTTTATGCTCCGTAGACAGATCACAGCCTTTTTACTTGCCTTGAGTGCTGATTTCTGCCTCCTCAGCTCAATGGTACATCTGTGCTCTTCTTTGGTTCCAGTTTATCTGGACTTTGATCTCCAGGCACATAGCTAGCATGATCATGGGATTAACGTTGTGAAGTTCCCTTCTCTGGTGGACAGACTCTTAAGGTGGCCTCATGGTCCCTGGCTCCCGATAGCTGTACCTTTGGGCAATGCCGTGCAATTGAGTATAGGTAGTCGTGTGACTTGCTAATAGTCTAAGCATATGGCAAGGATAATAGGACATATGTGATTATGTGCACATGATTTCATTACAGACGATCATAGCATCCATCTTGGTAGGAGACTCTATTGTCTATGCTGGTTTGAAGAAGCAAGTTTTCATATTGTGGGTTGCCTATATTGAGAGGCCTAGGTGGTGAGGATCAGAGAGGAACCTCCAGGAGGTAAGGGTTTTCTCTAGCCAACTGCTAGCAAGAAATGAAATCCTCAGTCTTACAACTGCAAGGACGTGAATTCTCCAATAAAACCGAGTCCTCCCCTAGTCAAGCCTCAGATGAGACTGCAGCCCTAGCCAGGGTTACAGCCAACACCTTGATTGAAATCTTGTGTGACTCTAAGCAGAAGATCAAGCTAATTAATGCCTAGACTACACTGACCCACAGAAACTTGAGATAATAAATGTGTGTGAGTGTGTTTGTGTTTAAGCTCCTAAGTTTGAGGTAATTTGTTATGCAACGATAGAAAACTAATATACCGTTCTCAGGTATCACAATCTTTTTGTCTTCTGTGCAATGCCTGAGTACAGTTGTCTCATATAATTTGTCCTCTTTTATCTGTGTTCATGGCGGGAGGCCTATTCTGGTATTAGTGCCTCAGCATGGCTGGAAATGGAATGCCCTTTACCCACAGCTGGATTCATATTTTCATTTTAAAGAGTAAGCTTATATTATTATCTTTACATAGAGATATTTCATCAAATATATTGCTTGCCGATTATACTATACTTCAAAACATACTGTAGTTACCTTATTTCCATACAATAAATTCTCTATTCCATTTTCTAGTTACATATAGGTTGCTTTCTTTATTATGTAAATATTGAGTAGATTATAGGTTCTCTAGAAATGACGCAAATCCAAAAACATTTGCCAGCTGACTAGATATTTCAAGTTCTGCTCCTTTTTTAAATGATTTTCTTATTTTAGTAATCCCCATTTAAAAATACCATGAGAAGTGACTATTATTCAAATATGGGATTATAACTCCCCTATCAGACATGTCTGAAGATGTTAGGAAGCCAAGCCAGAGAGTAGCCCTGATATTACAGGGAATATTATGAAGTCTTTAGCCAAGTGGAAAAAGTAAGTGAATTCTGACATTGCTAAATACATATATTTTGTGTTAAATGGTATGCTAACTGCTTTCTCAGACGTTATCTTATTTTTATCACTTATCTCTATTATTTCGTGTACCTGGATCATTTCTCTTTTTGAGAATACAAAATAAAGACTACTGATTTTGTTGTTTTTCCCATGTATTTGCTTGCTTGATTTTGTTTGTTTTTGTAAAATTTTTTATGACTAAACCCCACCCAGCTAAGAAGTTTTTTTATAAAAGTTATAAACTAAAAAGGTTGTAACTTAGTTGCTTTATAAGTACCCATATAGTGTTGTCACACAAACCCTAAAAATATTTACTACTGGTCACTTTAAAAAAAATTTTGCAGACCCTTCTGGATGAGGCCTATCGCAAGTGTTTTAACAGTATAGATAATATCTATCTAAGGTCTTAACACCTATAATCTGAACGTTCTATGTCACACAGTATTGTGTGTATGTATGTGTTTGGGTTTGTGTGTGTGTATGATTTAGTCCGGGGATGTTTGATGTATGATTCTTGTTGCCCACCATAGCCCCCAGCATATAAGTAAGTACCAACATAAGGTTGTGTTCGTGCTAACTGATTTGATTTACACTTTCAATCACTTGATCTTTTAGGAAAAAATATAGAGAAATTTAAGCTATCATTTAAGAAAAATACAAACTATTTCTTCTGTTCTTGCTTGGATATATCCATTATTAAATATATCAAGATTATATATCCAATAATATTATTGAATCCAATATATTATTATCGCTTGGCTATATCCAAGAATTTTATCCATTACTGTGAAAAAACATCAAATAATGACTCTAGATTGAATAACTAGAAAACACTGTCATTGATATATAAATGGCAACTGGCAAAGTGAATTGCAATTTTTTAATTGGGATTGACATTTTGGAGAAATAATACAATTTGCCCAAATTCATGTTTCTAGTAATAGCGATAGTAATTCTTTCTTCAACATCTCTGCAAGTGAAAGTGGTGTTCTGTTCAAAACAGCTTCCTGCCTGTACTACGGGCATTCAAACATGTACGCATTTTTCTTTCTTCTCTGGCCTAAAATGCTTCTCAACTTTCTACTGCCTGTGATAATCTCGCCCTCTTTTTGTGCTTCAAGCCACTCTATGCCTTCCCTGAGAGCTCACCAGAGAGGACTTTCCCTCCAATGAATACGAAGCCTGGCACTTACATCTGTGACCGAGGAAACTGTAACCTTGTCATTTACCTGGTGATGTGCAAATTTTCACGTCCAAATTCTATGTTAGCCCCTTAACATGGGGGCAGAGGCTTCCAGTATAGTGGGTAAAAGTGTCAGCACTAGATTCTGACAGGGGAGTTTGAGTCTTCATTCCCCATAGCTATATATCATATTATTATTAAAAATTTCTCTACCTATCTAAGACTCAAGTTTTTAACCTGTAACTAAGTTGTGACTTAACTTCCCTGCCTCTCATTTTCCCAATGAATAAAATTGGATTGATACTATCAAACTTCTGAGATGTTGTAAAGATTAAATGAAATAATGTACGCCAAGTACTATGCAAAGAGCCTGGCACAGTAATCTTCAGCAAATGTAAACCAGCACTAACATCACTGCAAGGGAAAAGTCTGTCTCTTCACAGGTACAGAGTGACTACTCCAAGAATACAACATTGTCATATTCTCATATCCACCAATCACTTATAAGTTTTCATATTTTTCACAGACAATAACAGTCTTACTCCCTGCAAAAGCACCATGAGATTTTCTAACTGAAAACCATTGTTTTTTTATTTACATCTTTTACTCTCTTCTAAGATGGGTCCTTTCTATTTCCTTGATAAGCACTTATTTTCTGAGTGCTTGTAAGGGACTGGAAATACAAAGTTCCAAAATTAAATACTGAAACTAGATTTAACTGATTTGAATATTAAAAGAGGGAACAATTTCAGTGCTTGGTTGATTTCAGGGGAAAAGCAGCAATGCAATTTGAGCACTTTCTTGGGGAGAATCAGAGAGCAAGAGCCTAAGAACATCAAGGAAAAAGGAATTTGAGTGGACAGAGAGATCAGTTGAGGGTTTAAAAATTAGTTTTCAAGAGAGTAGATTGTGTAAAATATATCCTCTTACCCCTAACAAAACTATCAATAAAATCTACTTTACACACAAATGCTTAAGAATTGGTTAGCTAATATTGGATAAAAGTGATGCCATGCCTGAACTGTCAGATCTGAGTTACAGATTTTCTGTATTTGATAGTTGCTAAAACAGGACTTAAACAATGAGACCAGATGAACCACTTAACCTAAGTACACAATCTGTTCTGGCCCAAGTACTAGATCCAAAAACAATATAGTAGCTCAGAGTGGGACAGCACAGATTTTAAGCTCGTTTCTGCCACTTTTAGACATTTCATTTTTTTTTTTTTTTTTGTGAGGAGGACCAGCCCTGAGCTAACATCTGCCAATCCTCCCCCCCCCTTTTTTTTTTTTTGCTGAGGAAGACTGGCCCTGGGCTAACATCCATGCCCATCCTCCTCTACTTTATATGGGACGCCGCCACAGCATGGCTTGACAAGCAGTGCGTTGGTGCGCACCCGGGATCCGAACCGGCGAACCCCGGGCCGCCGCAGCGGAGCGCGCGCACTTAACCGCTTGCGCCACCGGGCCGGCCCCTAGACATTTCATTTTTTAATGAGTCTTTTTGCTCATTGGTATAATGGGGATCATTGAGACTGTCTTCCCACAAATTGATGAGGATTTATATTCATGTGGTCCTACGTAAGGGTACATTACAATTAGTATTAGGGACTCATCAAGACCAAATCACAAACATGAGAATGAAGTGACAAGAATAAGAATGCCCTGGTCTTCTGGTCTTCATCTTTCCATTCCTGACTTACTAAACACTTAATTCTTCCCCCTGACCCATAGGTATGGTCTTTAATCTTTCTTACTTAAATGCTTCTCCATAATTTTTAGCTTTGATATTGGCACTTTCACTACAGCAAAAAGATAAGTATTGGTTAGGCAGCTCCCTTCTGTCCTTACGTTATGGAAGGGTGATCAGATAATATATGATAGGATCAAGACTTAAAATAGAGTCCTCAGATACCAAAGCTTGTGACTTTTCATTGGACACATGGTGGTAAATATTGCATATATGTAGTGTAATGCAGTACATATGAGCACTCTTTAGAGCTGGAAAAATTCTTATTTGTGACTGGCAAATTGCTGAAACTATCATAGCTTCATTGTTTCTTTTAATGCTGTGAAAATTTAATTTTTATAAAGTGTGTAGCATAATTTCTGACATTTAGTGAAGTACTCGATAAACACTATCCATTCATATTTTAAATCTTATTAAATAAAATGTTAACAGAAATAAAGCAATTCAGTTAAGACTCCATGCATTTCCAAGTTCAATAGTTGAAATATTAAAAAAAAGGAAACTAAGAAAGTATATTTGAATTCCTTAAGAAAAAAATCAAGGTGGAGTCATTCACAAACAAAATTTAAAACCTCTCTTTATTTCTTGTCAGTTATCTCATGTCCTTTAGTTATTCTGGAATCTCTCTAATGCTAAGGCTTTAAGATATTTTTATAATTCCTCTTTCCTCATAGATTTCAGAAGATATTGAAAAGCAAGACAGGAGATTGATTGATTGAGGTCAAACTATCTGTATTATTGCTCAAAATATAAAAATTGGAGAACAGGACTTTCATTATGTAGCCAGGTGGGTTTAAAGCCTTTCACCTCTGCAAAAGGCAAACTTATCCATCTAGCTATTGGAAGTTCTGGACAATTATAAACTTTCTTCACAGAGGCAGGTTTCTTAAAACATAGCAGAAAACAACCCACATAAGCCCTCTCTGCAGGTAGATCTGAAGGGAGAAGGATGGGGCTGAGCTAAGAAGCCTAATATTTTATCATTTATTAATCAATAAGATTTATCACTGGATAACCACAGAAGCCAGTAGATATTATAGGAAATGTCTAAGAAAATCTCTGAGACAAAGTAAGACTTTGGAATGTCTAAATTATTTCAGGGTCAAGACTGCAGGCAAAAGAGAGAAGAATTAACATACTGCCATCTGCTCCATATAAGTGTATTTCTTGGGCCACAAAAGGAAAAAGAATATTTTAGACCCCCCCCTTCACTGTAGCTGGAAAATTTTTCCACAAAGAGATGAAGTCATATATTTCCTGGATGGAAAGTAACAGGGATGCAAAGACGTTAGAAGATATCAGAAAGGCTACTAGAAGTAGACCCAACATTTTTTCCTCCATCTGAATGTGTGTGTACCTTCTTCTTGACCCTTTCCTGAGTTGGTTAGGTTCTTTTGACTTGTACAGTCAGGAGACACACAAAGTGAGACAGCATTGAAAACCATTTCAGTAGGCCTCATGGAGACCTAGATCTTTGCTCATTTCAAAACACAACCAGAACTCCCATAAACAGCAGCAGATTTGGGAATGGGTTATTTTCTATCCCTTCAGAAGTAGGTGTTTCTTTCTCTCTAATTTAGTAGATTTCAGCTTCAGTGATGCTCTGTTTAGTAGCTTACAGCTCACCTTCTGTTTGTTGACCTTTGTCTGCTCTTTACTCCCCTACTTCCTCTGATTCTAGATCTTTGCCACTTACTTGCTGTTTCCACTGCCTTTTCTCTGCTGAATTCATGGTTAAAAGACCCAAGAAGAATGTGATAGTGTCAGTTGATCACCAGGGCACCCCAATTCTGAAAAAGGTTTACTCCAGACCACCCCGTAGGCTGCTTCCTGCTCTGAAGGTGGTTGCTTCGAGGTATAATATATATTCTTTACTCTATCGGTCTCAGTTACATCAAAGGTCAGAAGACAAAGTAGGGAAACTGATGTGTGTGCATTCATCTACATATAATCTTTCAATCAGAAGAAAACAGTGTCAATCAGAGACTGTGTCAGTCTCCTGAATTGAGCATGTATCATATGCAGGAAAAAAAAAAATAGAAAAAATGTGCAGGATGACCTTATCTAGTTATTCTCAAGATAGGTTCCAAACTGAAGCCACTAACTTCCTTCCAAACTACCTAGCCCTCCCCCTCACCCCCACTGCCCATTTTGGTTTAAAAAATAGAGAGCTAAAACCTGAGAGTGACATCTTCACCCCCAAATTAAAATGAAAGTTAGATCATTTTTCTACTTTTTGGAATGACTTTGATTCCAGTTTCCCTGTCTACTCCTAATGCCACTGAACTTTATTAAATCTTCATTGTTCTTAACTTACGATAATGAATCAAACTCCGAATTGCTCACCTTGGCTCTAAACACTCTTCCCCATAATTCCCCCCCTAAGCAAAGGCTCTGGTTTCCTGCTTCAACTCCTAATCTCTGTGGAACATCTTGTCTTTGTTTTGTAAAGAAATTTTATTGTAATATTCATGATATTGCTCATAGAAGTTCATTCTTTCAGAACATCATTTAACTTTTCCCTCTAATCACAGAGGAAAATGGGCCTCTTCCTTTTCTAAAGTTGACCTGGACATTTAAGGAAGGATAAGGACATCCCAAAACAAACAATCATATGCAACATATTAAAGGCACCTTCAGAGAGAAGCACCCAGTTAGAGATAGGACTCTGGAGCTTGAGTAAGTGACCAGTACCAGCCATTTGTATTTGGGAAGATTTGCTCTGCATGTCGTGTTGAAAGAAAACTCTATAGGAGTGATGCTGTACTCAGGTGAGAAATGAGTTGGCTATTGCTGGAAAATACCTCTTTGGCACCAAGCACTGATCGGAACAATGTTTTTTCTCATATATATATATATATATATATATATATATATATATATATATATATATATATAAAAAGATAGTCTCCTTGTGCAGGCAATATGTATCTGGTTGAATATTATATTCAGAAACAAATGTCTGTGGATGCCTCACCACCATAAATGTTGCAGTCCTCGGATTCTGACTTCCCCAATTCTTATTAGAGAACAGGGATGTGGACAGGAGCGTTACACATTCTCTGTTTCCCAGGACTCATTATTTTCTGTCAACACAGGTAAAATCCTTTCTAAATTAGAAAATAATACAGTTGCCACCTCTTCTCACCACTGCAGTCAAACCTATACTGACAGCTTTAGAGGACGTCGTCTCCCAACAATGTCTATTTCTTCACTCTAGAAGACTGTTTCAAATGTTAATCTCATGACAGGAGTTGTAAAGGTAAATAACCACAACTTCCTGACCTGCCTTGACACATTCTGCCAGGAAAATTTGGAAAGGCTTCCTCAATTCAAATGCAGCAAATTGTTACTGCTTCCCCCTTGTTCTATGGAGCCAGCAGAGGTCAAACTGCCAATAAGTTAACATTTCATGTCTCTAAAAACCATGTAGTATTTTTCAGCTCAAGGGCTCATCTTCACGTGGGACTCACCTGTGCCATGCCTGCTCTCCTCGTCTAAGTCAAGCTGCACCAAGGAAGTCAATCCTTCTGCATTGTGGTAACATAACTAGGACAATCCTCTGGACCACACAAAGCTCTTGCCACTTTTCTTAGTCCTTTTATGACGTTCTTGTTTCTTTCGTTTTCCTTAAACTGGATTTCCAATGTGTAACGTCTAATACAAAATGCTAAGGTTATACATTATAAAAGGAAATAAAATTCTGATGTTCATATGTTGACTGAATACACAGTTTAGAATACAAACATTGTGCACACCAATACCCGTCCTATCTTCTGCTGCAGAAATCTTTCATAGTTTCAGTATTCCAAACATGATAGGTTGCTCTGGTCTTATTGGGGGAGGAGGCAGCTCTAGAAGTAACATTGCCAAAAAAAATATTATATAAAAAAATCCCCCCAATATTTGTTTTTATAGCTGTTTCACACAAAATTTAAGAAGATCTCTAATTTCTATTTACTTGTGATATGTTTGACATTCCCTCTTATTGTGATAAAAGGACAAAGTTATATTTTGTTAAAATTGGACACTGTTATGACCTTGATAATTTTTTTTCATATTTTTTCACTTTCCTCTTTAAGCTTGGGTTTTATGTCAGGAAATAATTGTACAGAAATTGTGTTGTATGCACCCTTGCATTACCTTCTAAAGAACTTTGAGGATAACTGTGATAGGAGTGATGGAGAAGGTAGAGGCGAGTACAGGTGTTCTGTATTTGGAAAGGAACATCATGGGAAGCCGTGTGACAGCACCCAAGAGCTTCGACAGGTTGTACAAGGAGCTTTACAGAATGCAAGATTATGTGGAGGAAATAGATGTGAGGAGAAGAGATGACTAACATGGGTTTTATCAAATGTCGCTGCTTTAATGTTCAAATTTACCCTTTCCTGTCTTCCTACACAGCTATTCCTTTGTCATTAAGACCCTATAATGTTCTTTAAAGAAACAAGGAAGGAAAATTGCTGATTTCTACCTCAAGAAGGGAGTTGGAGGTAAGAGAAGTGACTCTCACACAGCCCACAGCTCACATTTTAGTAGTTTTATGTAAAACTCCTTGTTTCAGCCTCTCAAATACCTTTATTTTCCTCCCCTCACCCCTCACAACTTGTACCATCTTTGTGCATTTAAAATGTGTACATAAAAATTATAATCAAGTATTCAAATTAGCACAATAAAAGTGAAGGGGATTAGGTAGGATTCTACAGGAAAACTGAATTCCATAAGGAAGATGGAGTGGCCCCCTTTTTCATATGTGAGTTCAGCTTTAGGGAACTAGTTGATGAATCACCAATAAAAACAGATAGAATGTCAACTTTCCTTAACACATCAATGTACTTACTGTTGTTGGATTCAAATCCTTCCTTTCTTTGTGTTACCTTTCCTGATTATAATACCATTATTGATCATGAGTAGATAAAGTATCAATAGTTACAATGTTGTTATTAGTCAGCCTTTCAATCTAACAAAGTTAACTAAATGTCTATTGTTTTTCAGACAATATGTTGGGACTAGAGATATAAAGATGAATCATCTTTCTGTGAAACAGAAAATGTAGGCAATATTCTAAAAACTTAAAAAACAACAACAGCAACAACAACCTTAAAGACTCCAATGTGTTATTTTTCAGATATTTCAATACCTTGGATTGAGTTTGGGATTAATATATTATTTAAAAATAACAGCAGAGTTTATTTCATGTGTGATAAAAATATGAGATTACTCAGAATAAGATTCCTAGCAAAATTAGAGAAGAATCAAAATTAATGTACGGAGACTATGATAACTAAAAAACAAATTTTATGAAGTTATGCTTTTGAGTCATAGCACACTCCATTTTGCTAGGAATTTTCTCAGTGCCACCATAACATCTTTGTTTCTCAGACAATATATTATAGGGTTAAACATTGGTGTCACAATGGTGTAAAAAAGAGAAAGGAATTTGTCCATTCCTGTTAAACGGCTGGACTTTGGTCTCAAATATGTAATGATGCCTGATCCAAAGAATAAAGACACAACCATGAGATGAGAAGAACAGGTGGAGAAGGCCTTTGCTCGCCCAGTTGCTGATGGTAGCTTCAAGATGGTTGAGATTATATTCACATAAGAACCAAGTATCAACATAAAAGGAATAGTGACAACTAGAACAGCAACCACATAAATCAACACCTCAATCATAAAAGTGTCCCCACAGGCAAGCTTAGGTACTGGAGGTATGTCACAGAAAAAGTGATTCAACTGGTTAGATCCACAGAAGGGTAGTGAGAAGATCTGGTAGGTGAACCCTGTGTGGACTGGAATTCCACTGATCCAACAGCCAGCTGCCAACTGGATACACAGCCTATTGTTCATAATGAGAGGGTAGAGTAACAGGTTGTAAATGGCAACACACCTGTCATAAGCCATTGCAGTCAGAATGAAGCACTCAGTGGCTCCCAAGACCAGAAAGAAATACATCTGAGTAGCACAGGCCAGAAAGGAAATATCTCTATTTTGTCCACAAAGATCTATTAATAATCTGGGGACAGTGACTGACACATAACATATTTCCAAAGAAGAAAAGTTCCTAAGGAAAAAATATATGGGGGTGTGAAGAGAAGGATCAATCTTTGTTATTATGATAATGAGGCTATTGCCCATCAGAATAATCACATAGATGATCAGAAACATCCCAAAAAGAAATCCTTGGAGGTCAGGAACATCAGAAAAACCAAGCAGAATGAATCCCACCAACGCAGTGAGGTTCTCCTATGGGGGATTTTGTCCTGTGGATCCCATCTGTGAACAAAATGATGTCACGGTTTAGAAGTCACTTCAATCTGCTGAGCCCAGCAGCAAAATGAGACATATTAAATAGATGATTTCAAATCCACTGATACAGGATAGATATAAATGTTTTTTGATTGTTTGGTATTTTTCTAATATATTTCAAATCCAATATCCTAAAATTCCAGTATGTAAAAATAGAATGTAATATTAAACTCTATTCTTCCTGCTTATATTAACAATACGGATAAATGAATAACACGCCAAAACAGATAACAATAAAATAAGAGCAAAACATGTCCGGTATTCTCAGGATAAGAACTGCTGTAGGGAACGTGTGACATTCTCTAATGAGAAATGTTTCTCCCTCCTGATCAATCTGATCTCTATTGCTTTTCATTTGTATTTTTTCTGCCTAGCATCTTCTAATTTACAATCTGTTTGTACGACTCTTTCATGGATGGTTTGATGTTTCTCCTGTGAACTGCATCTCTGATAACCAAAGGGCAAGGTTGTCGGTAATACTCCACTGTCAGGCCAGTTCAGCCCAGCCTGGGCCACCGCTGTCTGCGAAAGAAACTTAGACACTGATCAGCATAATAAGGAATACCACCTTGCCTCCACCATAGAAAAATATCCCACTTAATATATCATATAATTTTGTGTTAGAAATAACGCTTTATAGCAAGTCACATGTTCACTTGAGGTTTAGAATATGGAATAAATTAAATAAGATTCTGTTGTAATATGTCCTCAACCCTATTGTGGCCACCAAATAATCTTAACTCTATACATATCCCAAATTCTAGGCCTTTAGAAGTAATTTGATAAGTTTAGGGCCTTTATGGGGTAATTAAAGAAGGAAAAGGGACAAAAAAGGTGCAAGAGAATTTGATAGAGGGTTCACACATCTGACACCAGACAAAATGTAAAATCTGCCTTTGTATACTTTTTTCCTACCTCTAAATATGAGTTTCTGGCTATATAAATTATAAATATATAATGTATTGTGAATATAGATTATATGTTATGAACATGTCAATCAATATATACTTCATAGTACATATTGTAGTTTATTATGGATAAATACTAAGTATGTATTATAAATATAATATGTATTTTATAATACATATTCTAAATACCTATGTCTGAATAGCTGTCAGAAAGCACAGTGCTAAATGTGGTACAGACTTAGCCTAATCAGCTCTTTCAAGAATTAAGCATTTTAGACCAAATAAGTTCAGTCTCTCCTCCACTGGACTGGATCCTAAACATTACCTTTTTGTGACTTCCATCCAGCCTTCATTAATCCTAAACTGTGACCTTTTTCAGATTGTCACATACTCCAAAATCCACAT
>CM053540.1:13578870-13617437 GCA_028646465.1 Rhinoceros unicornis | reverse complement strand
CCTCCACAAGTTATTATCCTACTAATCATTTTCAAATTTTAACCAAATACCATTGTAAAATTTTTCTCTATACATATACTCTTTATCCCTGCAAAGTCCTTGGGTGTATTTTTGAGAAATATTTCTGTCAAAATCAATCATGGCCATTCTTTTAATATATTATAGTTTTTTAAGAAGTTTCTAAAATTTCTATAAAATATATATCACCTAATAATAGATGATATGTTTATTATAGACACTATTGCTAACAGAATAAAATCATTATTTAAATCACAGTATTGTGTTTTATTTCTGGAATATTTCTCCATGTTGTCGAACTGTTTCTCCTTCAGTGGAGTATAAAGAAAGGAAAGTGCATGATAAACAAAAAGTTAAAGAGTCCCCTGTATCTGGACAGAAAGCCTCTACCATTGAAACATATTTAAATATTGTGTCTATTATAGTTAGGAGCAGGGTTTCAGCATGGTGACTCAAGTGTTTCCTTCAGCTTGTCATAGATCAAAATGTATTTAAAGGAATGAAAAATGTGCCGTGTGCAGGCCTGGCTGAATTCAGTGACCTACAGATGATTTATATTCCTAACATGAAACACACTACATTTTGTCATATTGAGATGACCGTGCAGCAAGAAGAGAATGAGCAAACTATCATTAGAAGGAAAAGAAAGTCACATGTCTTATTTTCCCAGGAGGTTCTCCCAGTTTTATGTGACAGATTTTCCTAATACATTGATTAAATAGCTTTTTAAGAGTGGGATTATGAAGGAAAAACCTCATTTAATCCTTACAGAACTCGAGAGTAAAAAAATATAATTAAGCTAAATATTGATATTTATTTTAATTCAGACAACTCACACATTATTCACGATAACTCACACACCCAACGGAATTATAATGATTCTAATTTAGTTTGAATGGTTCTATTAATAAAATAACATAAATCCTCAATCAATAACATAAAATATTGATGTATAGTTTAGGCATCACGAAAACTACATTTATGTTTACAAATGTCCTCATTTTCTCTCTTTCTCCCTCCACCTCTCCCTTTCTCTTTCTTTCCTCTCTCTCTCTCTCTCTCTCTCTCAAGAATACACAGAATACAAGCAAAACTATTTATTAAATTGAGTCAGGGACCAAACAGGAACTGGGCAGATAGCAAGAAGCACAGTGAAAAGACATAACATGATGCAAGTAAATTTTGAGAAAGGCACCAATAGGTGGTCTACTAAAGGAATTCATTGCAAACTACATGTTAACTGACATACACAGGGGAGATTTCAGCTACATTACAATTCTAACCGTTACTTAACCGATGTATTTGAGATCAGACAACTGTGCAAGATTAGGTATATTATATTTAGAAGCTAAAGCCCTGTATTAAAATCTCAGATCTAGCACCTGTTGACAGTGTAACCTTGGAAAAGTAACTTTATTCTTCCAAACCAAACAATAACCAAGATTATCCAAATTTTCGGGATTATCTTGGGCACTACAGGAACATGGTGTGATTTCAGAGTGCTTATTTATGAGATGCATTAAAATACTTTGTATTAAATTAAAGTGTTAGTTTTATGTGAAGAGTGCAAATAAATGAAATAAGACATTCAAATTTTATTTAACTACAACAAAATAAATAGGTAGCTGTAAAATCCAAGTTTTCCTCTAAGCATTGAGTAGTGAACTGGCTCCAAACCAGAAGCTAAGTATTTCTTATGTTAACTGTACATATGTTTGTTATATGACAATATACATTAAAATACAATTCTCATGAGATTAAGCCCAATGAATCTCAATACTAAATGTTATCAGGCACCTTAAAAATGCATCTTTGTCATTACATTCTGACTTTGGCATATCAGTAAAATAGTAGTGTGTTTTCTTACATTCTCCCAATAATTTGGTCCATAATAAATTTCTCATAACCCTCAATATCTCTGATCTTATATGTAGGACAAGAAGGTAGTTTATGAATGGGGACATGTTTTATTCCCAATCCATTAGAGCGATTATCCACCTCACCGTAGGGCATTGAGGAAGGATAGACAAAAAGTATGGGGTTTATCTCTTTCATCCAAGGTGTTCTTTAGACAGGTATTTCTTTCAACTAATATTTAAGGAAATTGGAACTGATTGTGTTTGCATTTAGTTGATTTCACTTTAAGAGAGAGAGACTAGAAAGACAAAGATATAGATCCCAAATTTTTAAAAAAACATGATCATTCTGGAAAACTAAAATCAGTTCCTCAACCCTCATGAGAACAGTACTACAAACACTAATCTTGAGAAGAAGGAAAGCTAAGACAGCAGCTACCACATGTTGTTAAGTGGCTACTATATGGTAGAAATCTTGTGTACGTTATCTTATGTAATCTATACAGAAACCTGGAAACTAAATCATTCAGCATCCATTTGTAGACGAGAAAACTGAGGACCAGCTAGACCTATAAGTTGACCAAGCTCACACAATAAATCTCTAGTAGAGCCAGGATTCAATCCAGGTTTCTGTGTTGCCACACATTAAACTATTTACACTTGACCATACTGCAGACTCATTGTGACATGCCATAATTCTGGAAATGTTTTTCCCTAGACATAATGCAAAATAACATCCTCAAGTACCAGAATTCTTTTATAAAGCCATCAAGCTTAAGTACCATGATATTAAAAGAAAAAAAAAAAACTTGAAGTAGTTTCTAGGTAAATTAGCTAAATAATAAAATACATTTAAAATCCTTTTGTATCTTTCCATGAGAAAAAAAATTATGATCCCCCAATAGCATATACCCACTGGGGGGTTGATTTTCCATTTAATACTTTTTCTAAATTTTAAATATAGTCATTTATTTCTACTATCCTTATTCTGACTATTATCTTCCATCAAAGAAATTAAAGCAAATTTCCAATTTAGAGTTCTATTCACCTAAATGTTTTGGGAGTCTTTCCTATTTGCCCTCCTATGTTCCCTGATTTAATTTTTAATTCAATTCTGAAATAACTAGAAATGTCTCTCTCAAATTCAAATGTCAAAACATAGAATGTAGTTTTACATTCAAGGTTATAGCTTCTAAAATATTTTGTAAGTGATAAAACACTTTCCTCTTACCTGTGGAAATGAACGGCTCACTCAATTAAGGTGTGCTGTGAATCTTCAGCATTTGGACCCTTGTGCCAGGTTCTCCAGCTCTTCTTAAAGTCCGCAGGGATGTTCCAAGGAGGAAACACACTAATCGGCTTCTGGGAAAGAAAAGTAACAAGATGATTTTGTTTTTTTCCGCAGTAAACAAGTGAAGGGTCCTGGAGCAATGAACCATATAATGAGAAATGATTACCTGAATGAACTTTGGTCTCTAGTATATAATGATCCCTCAGTGGAAAAGGAATACGCATAAGAGTGGAAAAGAAACCTAATGATACGAACATAGTCCCAGCTCTGATACTAAATAACTATGTGCCATTGGATTCATGACTTAAATCTCTAAAATCCAGTGTTCTCTACCTGGGAAAATAATCCGTTTACTTCTCTCAAAATCCTGTAAACATGTACATAAGGAAATAATAAGAAAGCATAACCTATGATAAAATTCATAATCACTTAATAAATATTACTATAACTGCTAAAGTGCTACAGTTCTAAGTGTGAGAGATACAGTTAAGCTCATTGAGAGTTTAATAGAGGAGATAAGATATGAACACATGAATAGGAAGTATTGACAAGGGGGATGGGACAATATACAGATAACTATAATATTTGATGTAAAAGAACATTAGATATTAGAGATCTGGAGGAAATCAAGGTCAGGCTTTTGGAGTAGTAGGGTCTTGTCTTTACTTGGGGATTCCACACACTAATCTATAGATTAGTACCTGGCAATGTACTTACAGAATTTTTCAAAAAATTGTGGAAAATAGATGCCTGAGCCCTAAACCCTGAGATTCTAAATTGGTAGTTGTGCAATGTTGGCCATGGAATCTGAATGTTAAGAAAAAGACAAAGGGAAGAAAGAAAGAATAGAAGAAAGGGAGGAAAGAAAGGAGTGAGGGAGGAAGGAAAGAAAGAAAAATGATATTTGTAGATAGCCCAATTGCGAACAAAGTACCTATTACGTAAATGCAATCTCAAATGATGTACCTATTCAAAGTAACCTTAATTAAAATTAAAGAGGCATTTTTGCAGAAATTGATAAGGTTATTCTACAATTTCTATGAAAACGCAAAGGAACTAAGGTAGTCAAACCAGCTATGAAAAAGAAGAATAGTGTTGAAGGATTCATATAATTATATTTCAAGATTGGCCACCAAGTTATGATAGGCAAGAGAGTGTGGCCTTGATGAAAAGATAGCCATCTAAGCTTATGGAACAAAATACAATTTTCAGAAATAAATTCACATGATATACTCAATGGATTTTTCACAGAATTGCTAAGGAAAATCCATGGAAGAATGACAGTCTTTTTTTAAAAATCACATCGAATCTGTAGAACAGTCTTATGTCACAAAAGAGCTACATTGACTCATTCTTTGCACCATATATAAACCTTGTCTCAAAATGAATCTTAAACCTTAACATAGGATCTAATACTATAACATTTCTAGAGAAACATAAGACAGCATTTGTGTGACCATGAGTTAGTCACAAATTTTTATATAAAACACAAAATGCATGAATCATAGGAGAAAAATTGTAAAATGTTCTTCATCACAATTGATTCTGCTTTGTGAAAGACACTGTTGAGGGAATGAAGAAACCAGCCACAGACTTTTACCAAATATTTGCTAAACAGCTGTCCAATGAAGAACATGTATCCAGAATATATAAAGAACTCTAAAAACTCAATAATATGAAAAAAAAAGATAAACAATAAAATAATGGACATAACCTTGAACAGATACTTTCCCAGAGAAGATACACAGATGGCAACCCAGTGCATGAACAATCTGTTCCATACCATTTTTATGACTAGGGAAATACAAGTTAAAACCACGATGTGATCCCATACACCTATCAGAATGACTAGAATGTTTAGAGTATGATAATAAATGACAGTAGCAAGTGCTGACAAGGGCACAGAGCAACTGGAGCTCTCATCCACTGCTGGCAGACAACACAATGGGGCAGCCGCTTGAGAAAGCAGTCTGACAGTTGCCTATGAACTGAAACACACACTGACCACGTGACCCAGCAATCTCACTCCGAGTTATTTACCCAAGACAGGAAGGAAACATATGTCCACACAATTACCTGCATGCCAGTATCTATAACAGCCTTACTCACTCTATTCCAAAACTGGAAATAATCCAAATGTCCATCAACTGATGGATGGATGACCTAACTGTGAACATCCATTGTCTTGACTCATTCCTGAGCTTGTTGTTTCATGATGGACTTTCTGATATATTCACAGTGGCTGTGTTGCCAAGAAGAAACTAATTTTTCATCAAATCTCATATTTAGCAGAATAGTTTACTGTCCCCAACAAATTCACTGGTGATTAGGGTCTATTTTACTTAAAAATGAAGTATCTCATTTAATAATTGATGTCCCAATAATATTTCCCTAAAAGTCATTGTAATTATCCTTTTTTTACCCCATTTATTTAGCTATCATGGTACTTTTTTTTTTTTCTCCAAAAGACATCAGCTAATAAAGAGTAACGTATGCTAAACCTCTGGAGAATACTTTCTAATGACTCTAGCTTATATTTTCACAAGCTTTACCCATTCAACACATTGATGTTACCTCTTTCTGATTTAAAAATTAACCTATGATTAATATAAGGACAGACTAAGAATAGAGCCCTCACACAAAGATATTGTAGAGGATTTTGGGTGTGGTAATGAATCTTTTAACTATTTCCACCCCCTAAACGAGCAGAGATGGAGACAGCCCTTAGGAGAAATTGGAACTAGTTATCTCAACAAGGTCAGGATTGTTTTTGCATCTCTCTCTTCTGCTTCTCTACCTGTTATCCTGATTCTCTGTTTGTGGAAAAGCTTTGATTATATGGCAGAATCATAATAGTGACATCCCCAGAGTTTTATATCTTATTCTTTACTAGTACAAAAAGTATGAATGTATATTTGCCTTTTCAGAGAAAAAATATGATGTGGATTTAACTATTTTGCCCCAATATGGAATTACCTCTTCTCCAAGATTTCTTGCCTGAACTATTAATTCTTTTGGTGGAGAATATCAATAGAAATTAAAATCAAGATACTAGGGATATTCATTGCATTATTTTGCCAAGTCTTCCTAGTTGAGAATGATGACACTTGAAAAAAATCATTAGTGTGCCCAAAGAAATTGCAAGAAGTTACCATTAAGGAAATCAAGTTTTTTTTTTTTTGTTCCTTCAGATATTTCCCATTAAAATACCGGCAACTCATTTGGATCCACTTTCAATCAAACTGTATTGGTAAATGATGAGTGAAGCTTTTTAAAAAATCCATCTCCTTTAACATAATACTTGCTCAGATTGCTTATTTTTGGCATAACCTTAATTTATCCAGTTAGTTCTTTCATTGTCTAAGTAGATATCATGGCTTCAGTAATATCATCTAAAAAAAAAAAAAACCACAAACATACAAATGAATTAAGGCAATAGTTTGTTACTGCCTTTTTACCTTATAGAATGAGAGTTGCTGATGATCAAATGGCCATATATGCTGCCAATCTAGTTGAATAATGGAAGAAAAGCTATGAAGAACGTTGGTTTTGTAACAATTATGGAATGCCTCTGTTCCAGTTTTCCATTGCTCCAGAAAAAAATTACTCCAGAGCTTTTTAGCTTAGAATCACATCACTTTACTGTATCTCATAAATGCACGGGTCAGGAATTCAGGCAGGGCACAGCTGGGTGATTATTCTGCTTCATGTGGCATTGACTGTGGTTACTCAGGGGTATTCAGATGGTGACTGGTTTAACCTGGAATGTACATAATGGCTTCACATTTCTATAGGACATGGTTACAATCCTGCATTAGAAAGACAAAGATCCAGTTTTGTGTAACTTTTATTCTATTGTGGAAAAATAGTTAAAATTAGAAAAATACATTATTAAGATAATTTAATATAAAATAAATAAATCAAATCTATTAATTTAATATACAATAAATCAAATGAGACTGTATTTGCGATATTTGGTAGTGTTTAATTTAGGTCGGGTAATCAGAGATTAAAGGATATTTTCCTTAACTGATATTAAGTGCACATAATTTATCTCACCAATAAGACTCACACCTATAGAACAGAATTTTACATATGATTAAGTAAAACAAAAAGAAAAGAAGAAAAATCCAATAAGAGTAATGAAGAAGACAGGAAAAGAAGAGAGTAAAAATTTCTAATTTACTATTATTGTCAGATATTATAAACGTATGTACATAGACACAATATTCCAGAATCTACCATTAAATTATTAGTTTATAAATGAGTTGAACAGGTTTTCTGAATTCAGAGTCAGTAAACAAAAATCAACCTATTTCCGTATTAAAAAAGCAAACATAAGTTGATATTAAAATACTATGTAAATAAGATCAAATATATTAAATACTTAAGAGTAATTTTAATAAACGTGTGGGAAGTCAATCCAGTAAACTATAAAATAATTTGAGAGAAATTTAAGAGAAATAAGTAAATGAATTTCTGTAACATATTCATGTGCTAGAAAACTCAATATTGAAAAGAAGTTAATTTTCCCCAATATGAACCAGAAATTCAATGACATAGGATAAAATCCCATGTGTGTGTGGGGGGGCAGTATATTTGTAACTTAACAAGCTGATTCTAAACTTGTTGTGGAAATGATGACAGCCAATATAGCCAAGGCACTCTTGAAGAAGAATAATGTGAAAGGGCCTACTTTATTGGACATCATGACTTACTATGATGCTGTAGATACTAATTTAAGAAAATAAAAGAACCAATGGAACATAATAGAGAGCCCAACTGTCACCTAGTATAAATGGGCACACGTGATTTATGAAGAAGGTGTCACTGTAGAATCATGGAGAAAAGATGTTCTTTTAATAAATGGTACTAAGTAAATTAGATGTAAATGTGCAAAAAAAAGAGAACTTGACTCTTACTTTGTATCATTTATGAAAAAAATAATTCCAGGTAGTATGTAAACCTAAATATGAAAGGCAACAAAGTAAAGCTTTTAAAGGATAATATATATTATCTTCATGACACTGGCTCAGACCTGGCTGGCCTCTCACTCCCTCACTGTGCTCTGTCCAGTCTGGTCCCCTGTGAAGCATCTCTCACCACCAGCTCCTCACTGGCCTTCCATGTCTTCTGGCACATGGCTCCTGATACTTTGTAATAAACTTTCTTAATCACTCTCTGCTATCACATTAGTATAGGTGTTTTCTCCCTTGGGAATATTTTCTTTTTGTAATCATAAACCCTTAGAACTCAGTATTCACTAAATAATGGGAAGCAAATCCTATTTTTTTTTTTTTTTTGTGAGGAGGACTAGCCCTGAGCTAACATCTGATGCCAATCCTCCCCTTTTTTCTTGAGGAAGATGGGCCCTGAGCTAACAACCATGGCCATCTTCCTCTACTTTATATGGGACGCCACCACAGCATGGCTTAACAAGCGATGCGTCGGTGCGCGCCCGGGGTCTGAACCTGCGAACCCCGGGCCGCCACAGCGGAGCGCGCGCACTTAACCGCTTGCGCCACCGGGCCGGCCCCGGGAAGCAAATCCTATTTTTGACATGAAGAGTTGGCTCCAAGCCAAGATTCATAATCCAAATGTTGGAAATAATTGTCTTTCCCAGAACTGAAGCCTAGAAGACACAGTATTTTCCCAGCATCTTTCTACTACCTCAGTTGGTAAATTCAAGTATTTTATTTTATCCTACACGATATTTGGTAGTATTTCTGCTTAAAAGTAGGATGACATTGGAAATGAAATTGGGGAAAGATTACAAAATGCTGCATTTAAAAGAAGAATTCTCAGGGCCGGCCCCATGGCCTAGAGGTTAAGTTTGGCATGCTCCACTTCTGCGGCCTGAGTTCAATTCCCGGGCATGGACCCACACCACTCATTGGCAGCCATGCTGTGGCAGTGACTCACATACAAAATAGGGGAAGATTGGCACAGATGTTAGCTCAGGGAAAATCTTCTGAAGCAAAAAAACGGAAGGTTGACAACAGATGTTAGCTCAGGATGAATCTTCCTCAGTAAAAAAAAAAAAAATTTCCCCCCTATTAATATTAATATCAGTTCCAAAATTAATTTTTAAACTAGGTATAATACATCCAACAGCTAGCCCTCAAGTTGCCCTGGTGCCCTTGAAGAAATTAATAAAATATATAGGTTAAAATATTATTTGACATCAAGACATTAATAACTATTACACAGGCAGAACCCTAAATATGGATTAAGGGATGTATTATTAGAGGAGAACATAAGAAAAACATGTTCAGGAAAGTGGGATGGGAGCTAAGTCTGATAGAAACAGAGGATCAGTCTGGAGTGTTCATAAGAGAATAGAATTGGGTGTGTGTCAATTTTGGATGGTTTCAAATGATTTTGCTCAGCACTCTATTTATGTCCAAGAAAGAAGATATGCTGTGCACTCTGTTCCATGGAGAGGCTGAAGAGATGTACTCTGGGTAGAGTGAGAGCTTCTGGGAAAAATAAATTAAAATAAATCATAGAGTGCCAAAGTGATGATTTTAATTAGAAATTTAAATGTGTCTGGTCGAAGAGATCCCACGATAGAGATAACTATTTCTTACTTAAGGAGCACTTTATTTTTGGAAAGAACAGAATATTTTAAAGAAAAGTTAAATGTCTTTGATGAAACAAGTGATTTCACCTAAAGTAATATAAATATTTAAACCCTCTATAGACAGAAAAAATCAGCATTATCCGAAATATGAATGGTAAATATGAACTATTTTATACTGTTATGAGCTTTAATTCATAATTTTTTAATTTTAAAATTTGTGTATAATGTATTTGATACATAATAGCAATAGTGTCATTTAAAGTAACTGCTATATATTTTTGATTCAATTAAATATAACATATTTAAATATTAAATAATGTTATATCACTTTGGAATACTGAAAACTTGAATGATAAAATTTTTGTAAGTAGGGTAAATAATAATTGAGATAAACCTCATTTTGAGGCAAGACTTGGTAACAAACATTTTTTATTAACTTTGTCTTGATGACATTTTAATAAGAGACTTAAAACAATCCAGTTAATAAAATTACAACCTTTGGGGAATCCAAGGAATATTTATTTTTAAAGAAAAATGAATGTTTTTAAAATTAAAGATGTATAAAATAATGAACAAGTTTTCAGTTCAATATTGTTTTTTAAGTGAATTACAGGGTTTAAGTCACTAATTAATTTTAAATATACAAACATAACAGAAGTAGGTAGAGATGATGACATGACCAATATCAAACTGACTTAGAATATTCTCACACATTTGGATTTTTCCAGAGAATGGAAAAATCAATGGAGGCTTGAGTTTAAAAATAGCAGTATTAGAACATTAAGTTGTATTTTCCTTGATTAATAAGTACTTAAACATTTACAAGAAAGAATAATAGTGTAGATAATTTTCTGACAGCACACAGAGTAAATATTTGCTCTTTCTACTTTGTTCCCTTTTGAGAGTAACACACACGAATCTTGTGTATTTCATGTTATACATTGGTAATTTAAGTCAAAAAGTTGGGTTTGTACAATTAGAAATTATATTTTGTTTAGCACTGAAAGTCCTTATTTTCAAGTAGTGAGAGGAAAGTCATTTAAATCAAATGCTGCCATTCCTAAAAGTGATACATAAAGGTTGAATTTTTTGTTCTCTCCTGTATTAAATCTTTTCTCCCTTTTAAGGGTGATGATTTCATTTAAAGAGTGTCTACTGCTTTGTTCACTGCAGAATCAAACCCTGAGCACAATATTAGGTGTGCTGTAACTTTCTTGGATCTGTATTGACCCCAAGGAGGAAAAGAATTGCAGCCCTTACCTCTCAGATAATTTTGTGTCAGTAAAAGAAAAGGCAAACAAAAGGAATTGGCTAAATGGCAACACTGAGGCCTGAACAGTGATGTACACTATTGGTGGTAGAGTCCACAGAGTAAGGATAATAGTACAAAAAACGATACTAGCAGAGATTTCATGGAGAATTTGCAAGTTGAGAGTTGAAGTGGTTGGGATTTTTATAACAATTAATAGTTGCTTTAAAATTTTAATCTATTTCATAATAATCATGTAATACAAAGAAAAGTTCATTACAGAGTGTTTTTTCAAGTTGTGTGGAACTCTGAGTAAAACTCAGAAGAATTACACTTCATTTTTAGTTATAACAATAATAACTAGCACTTATATAGACTTTTATAAATGCTAGGGCTTTTTCAAGTTGTTTCACATATATTAAATGATTTAATTCACATAACAACCTAAAGCGTTGTAACAACAGCTGGCTCACTTTTAGCTGAGAGAATTGAGGTACTGGAGATTGAGAAACTTGCATGAGGTCACAAAACTAGCAGGAGCTGGAGCAATAATTCAATTCCATCCATCTAGGGAGGACTGTGCTCCTTACTCACGGCTTTAAACTGATGTTAATTTAGTGGACGATGTCCAATCCCACCAGGACGGAGAGATGAAAAACAGGCTGGCACTAGTGGTCAGCCAAGAGATGCCTAGGGTGAAATATCCAAGAAGGACTTCACATGAAGATCTGTATAAGCAGGATCAGCCCTGAGCACGAGTGAGGGCCTCTTAAATTTTGCTCCCTAAGAGTCTCAGTCTCCTCACTCTAGTCCTGGCCCTGATGAAAGGGGAGAATGGAAGAAAGTGATTACTAACAAGGTGACCCAAGAACTGTATGAAGTACAATTTCACTAGGCAATATGCTATAAACCTGGAGAGTATAGACAAAGAACATAATTATAGCTATATAATCCTAACTAATCAATTTAAATTTGCTAGGTGATAATTTTATCAATATTATCTCATTCAATTTTCACAAATGAAGAAGTAAAAATTAGAAAGTTTATATAGGGGGCCGGCCCTGTGGCTTAGTGGTTAAGTGCGCACTCTCCACTACTGGCAGCCCCGGTTCGGATCCCGAGCGTGCACTGATGCACCGCTTCTCTGGCCATGCTGAGGCTGCGTCCCACATACAGCAACTAGAAGGATGTGCAACTATGACATACAACTATCTACTGGGGCTTTGGGGAAAAAAAAATAGGAGAAGGATTGGCAATAGATGTTAGCTCAGAGCCAGTCTTCCTCAGCAAAAAGAGGAAGATTAGCATGCATGTTAGCTCAGGGCTGATCTTCCTCACACACACACACACAAAAAAAATATATATATATATAGAAAATTTATACAAGTGCTTAATGTCACATGAATAATAAATCAAGGAAATGGGATTCAAAATAAAAGAAAAAGGCACTGGCTTGCAATCACAAACCTACGTGCAATTGATCAAACCATCCACCTTTAGTGAATCTCAATACCCTTATCTCTAAAGAATAGGGAGGTTCATAATGGTTACTGAAAGCTGTTTTTGAAGAACAACAAAGATGGGAGGTGCACACAGCACGCGGGGTGATACTAAGCAGCTAACGTCTCTCCCTCTGCACACAGGTAATGAACACAATCCAGGCTGTCCCTATTTTCCCAGCCTTAACCCCATTTCATGTTTCTATGTGAATCAATGTTCTCAAGTTAATTTTTTTGAATAAAACTCTCTTATGTTTTCTCTTACTATTCTGCTAAAAGATATTTGTTAATTCCCATATACACAATAAAAATTTTTTCATTTTTTAAAACTGTCTAATAATATGAACTGAATAATAGAGACATTTATGCTCAACATAGTCAGGAGATGAGAGAGAAATGAAGGATTGAAATAGGTAGTTGAAAAGGTATGTGATAAGACAATTTATGGAACAGAGGTACTGAAGGAGAAAATGCGTGAAGTACAATAGGATTGTCAAGAAATGCAGTTATTAAATGCAAGATCATATGGCAAAGCTCGGGGTCTAGCTCCACAGTTGCCAATATTCCAGAGCCTGTGCTGAGTAGGGGATGGTTTGCTGATCCTGGGCTGTGTTCAGAAAGTATGATGGAATAGCCCTAAAGGAAATTTCAGGGGAGCTTTTACATTGATAAGCCATAGGATCTAAACTGGGAAATTGGGAAACACGTAAATCGTAAGTCTTAAATTAGAAGCAATTGTGGTGATTATGAAAGTCAGCACGAACATCATGATACAATGTGGAGAACGGGCAATGTCAAGGACAGTAAAATGAAAAGCACAAGCTAAATTTTCTCTTTCCGCAGATGAAACACCAGGAAAAACCACCAGAAGAAAATCTAACTGAATTGATAGAACTTGTTCTCTTGGACTTTGCTGACATTCCCCATCTCCAGTGGTTTCTATTTGGATGGTGCTGAGTCATCTAAATCATTACCCTGATGGGCAATGGCATCATATTTTTGATAACAAAACTAGATCCTGCTCTTCAGACTCCCATGTATTGTTTTTTCTTGGTAGTTTTTTCTTTTTGAAAATCTGTTATTTATCAGTTATTCCCAGAATATTCATGAATCTTGGGATTCAAATAAGAACAATTTCTTTATTTGCTGTGCTACACAAATGTGCTGCACTCTTGTGTTAGGAGCCACAGAGTGCTTATTCCTGGCTATGATGTCCTATGACTGCTACATGGCCATTTGTAACCCTTTGCACTATCCTCTAGTCATGAACTACAAGACCTCTATCCAACTGGTGACTGGCTCCTGGATCACTGGGGTTCCATTCCAGATGGAGAAGACATTCCAGATTTTCTCTCTGCCCTTTTGTGATTCTAAACTCATCAACCACTTCTTCTGTAACATCCCTCCAATACTCCAACTGGCCTGTGGGGACACCTTTGTGAATGAAATGATGGTCTAAATAGTTGCTTTTTTGTTTGTTACAGTTCCATTTCTGTTGATACTTATCTCCTGTGGCAAAATCAGTTCCACAATCCTCAAATTGCCATCAGCCACATGTCAGGCCAAAGACTTCTCCAACTGCTCATCTCATCGTATTGTGGTGTTGTCTTTTGAATCAGCCATTATTACCTATTTAAGACCCAAGACTCAAGATTCAGAAGGAACTGACAAAGCGCTTTCTCTTTTCT
Organism: Rhinoceros unicornis; assembly: GCA_028646465.1. Lineage (NCBI taxonomy): Eukaryota > Metazoa > Chordata > Mammalia > Perissodactyla > Rhinocerotidae > Rhinoceros > Rhinoceros unicornis. The sequence goes on along the minus strand of CM053540.1, from coordinate 13,603,253 downwards.
TTACTACTGTGACTCCCATGTTTAACCCCATGTTACAAAGTCTAAGGAACAAGAATGTCATAATAGCACTGAGAAAATTGCTGTGTAAATAATTTACTTCATTAAAAAATGAATTATACTTACAGGAATTGATTTCTCATATCTTGGTATGAAATATTGACAAATGTTTGTCTTTAAGTATACTTCTTATCTGTCTATATACAATGGTAACTATATTCAAATTAAAAATTGCACTTTTTGTGTATGTGTGTGTGAGGAAGACTAGCCCTGAGCTCACATCCTATGTTAATCCTCCTCTTTTTTGCTGAGGAAGATTGGCCCTGGGCTAACATCTGTGCCCATCTTTCTCTACTTTGTATGGGATGCCGCCACAGCATGGCTTGACAAGCGGTGTGTGGGTGCAAGCCCAGGATCCGAACCTTTGAACCCCGGGCTGCTGAAGAGGAGCCCACGCGCACTTAACTGCTGTGCCACTGGGCTGGCCCCCTAAAAATTGCACTTTTGAGATATTTTTATACCTCAATTTATATGTTTTCTATGTGTCAGCAAATAGAAAATTATTCTATTTACTATTCTATTATAGTAATTCTATAATTTTATTGTGTAATGTCTCCTCTCAATAAGAAGTTTTTGAAATCGTTTTTCAAAAATTATTTTATTGAAGTCATATTAGCTTATAGCATTGTGTAAACTTCAGGTGTACATTGTTATATATCAGTTTCCATATAGACTGCATCGTGTTCACCACCAACAGTCTAGTTTGTGTCTGTCACCACACACATGTGCGCCTTTACCCCTGTTGCCCTCCTCCACCAACTTCCTCTCTGTCACCAAGGCTGATATAATGTGGTCAACTGTAATACAGAATCTGCTACATCACTTATTCTAAACCATAGCATTTGTTTCCAGAGAGGCGTGACTATCATTTTTAAAATCACGTAGGCAAGGACTTTTTTTTTTTTTTTTTTTTTTGTGAGGAGGACCAGCCCTGAGCTAACATCTGCCAATCCTCCCCTTTTTTGCTGAGGAAGACTGGCCCTGGGCTAACATCCATGCCCATCTTCCTCTACTTTATATGGGACGCCGCCACAGCATGGCTTGACAAGCAGTGTGTCGGTGCGCGCCCGGGATCTGAACCGGCGAACCCCGGGCCGCCGCAGCGGAGCGCGCGCACTTAACCGCTTGCGCCACCAGGCCGGCCCCTAGGCAAGGACTTTTAAGTCAAAAGTGTACATTCATTTTGGCCTATCCATGACTCCCCACAGAAACCACTCCTTAGAGAAAGGGCACCTTTCAATGTCATGTAGTTTTATAACTGATGTTGGTACACCAATACCAGTGAATATTAGGCACAGTTTATGTGTATATCCAATTAAAAGTTTCTATAGAATAAAATCCTAGGATATGATAAAACTAATATTAGTGTTAAAATATTTGCATATAATTAGAAAAGCATGAAGAAAAGTCATGGGACTATTGGCAAGATTTTTAAAAACAGTATATACAGTTTTTCCTGGAGATTTTAGAAGGGGTGGGAAAATTAGTCATTTTATAACTCTAATATCTATAAAGAAATAATTATGTAATTTTAAATTAACAAGAATAAATATATTATGTAAATGTATATTTTATATTTTCTTATTTATATAAGTAGAATAAATATTTATTGAATATAATATTTTTTAAAAAGGTATCTTGTATAAAAATAAGAGATATCGCACACAAACCTGTATTCCACATACTTGCATACACACACAGACATTGAAAATAATGAATACAAATATGATCACTGATGTTGTTGTGGAAAACTCAGGGTAAGTTTTTCTATTATTTTTCTTTGTTTAACTGAAATTTTGCTGTTCATTACTGTGAAAATGGTAATAGTTGCTTGTGCTGTTTCCTTGTTCATAGTGAATAAATAACTCATTCATTTTCAGTATTTCATGCTTACCTAATTAATTTTTCCTATTTACAAGCAACCCATCTCTTAGAAACTATGATCTGTCACCAGGACTTATGGTTGAAAAAGAATGCGGTGAAGCATACACCTGTTCTTAAAGCATTTTCCCAGAAATGAGGAGAGATTGTTCTGCTCACATGTATATGGACAAACCTATTTCTAAGAAGGTAGGGAAGTACATGGCAACTTTCTGTCTGGAAAAAGATAACAAGACTGTGCATTAACAACCCTGATGACAAATCTAAGTAGAAAAGCCTACTCTGGCCGTGAGGAAAGCAAATGATTGAATCAGCAAGAATTTCAGAAAATACACCTATTTGAATCTTTAAAAATCTAATGGAAGTGATTGAGATAGAGGAAGAATAGAAGAAAGAGAAACATACCAACAAAAATATTTGACGGAAAATTTTCTAAGAAAATATTGAACACAGAACAGCCAACTTTGTGGAATTTAGGAACACAATTACTGAGGGACAGTATCATGAACAAATAAATTGTGATTATTTTAAGCTATTAATTTGGAGGATGGTTCTTAAATGCAGCAATAGACAACTGATACAGAGGTTCATTCCTAGAAATGGGATGCTGCCAAAATAAAAACTAAAACATGTATCCTTGTGATTCTGTTGCAGGCAGAGACTGGAAAGCTGCAAGTAAACTGTTAGTGAAGGCTGAATAAATAATGACCAAGCTGTTAGGTGATGCCGGAAAAGTGGTGACAAATCTTTAGGGGAAGCTATATAAATTACAACTCATCGTTATATAACAGCCAAAAACAAACATACAAACACACAAGAAACTCACAAAATTGATGCCCGCAGTAACTCAGAAGAGATTGCGTGTACCTAATGAACTTGTGGATGTGGCTAAGGAAATTTCCAGGAGAAATTTTAAAGTGTCATTTTAATTATTTAAGATGCCCATATCAGGAATGAAAAAATATGTGAGCTAAATAGAGAACTGTTCAGTTTACTGGCAGAATTTAGAGAAAATATAGAAGAACTAGGACCAACTGGATAATAAATAAAACTGTTTCATATCTCCAGTCTTTTAGGAAAAGGATTAAATTAAGTGTGTGATTGTATGACTCTGTGTTAACACCTCCGAAACCTTGAAGGCAGTGCTATCTCAAACAGATAAAAAAGGGTATCTAAAAATTTTAAATGTATTGTCCGATAGCAGCCTGATATGCACAAAGTAGAGAGAATTATATCTTGAAGTAATGTATTTCAGTGGCTATTAGAAGACGTACTAAACCCAAATAAGAATCAGAGACACCTAGAAAGATTCTAAGGAAGTTTTCCTTGTGGAAGCACCACCAGCATGAACTAAAAGGGACTGAGACCATTTAAAACGAAAAGAGGTCTTTGGGTCCACAGATTTCCATGGACGGAAAGGAGGCTGGGAAAGCAGCTCATGTCCAAACATAAGGCTTTTCTTATGGGGAAAAAAACAGAACTTTTCAGAGGGCAGAGCCAAAAGGCCAGAGATTGAAGCCAAGAATAAAGGATTGAAGAGCCACTCTCAGAGAGCAGACCTGGCACTACTCTATAGAGTGTTGCCTGCCTTTGGATTCAGGAACCTTGTGACATGTGCCTAATTTAAGAACTATTATGGAATTATAACTGTTCTATGTCCCTGTTCCTCCCATTTTTGAATGGGAGAATCTGTTGTGGTTATCCTGCCTCATCTCATCACTGCATGTTGAATGTGTGTGTTTGTGGGATGGGAAGGAATGTGTGGTAATTTGTCTTAATAAGTTCACAGAACTATGGATCAAGTGGAACCTGAAAAGCTACACATGAGGAGCCTAATCCACATCTGGACCTGATGCAGATCATGAGATCACAGACCTCAGGCTTGAACGTGGATATATTTCTGCATGTGGGAGGGCGGTGAACACCAGAGAGCAGACTGGGGTAGATGGATATAATAGTGACCCCTAATAAATCTTGCCAACTTTATCCACTGCTTTGTGTAGTCCTCTCATGTATTGACTCAGGGCACAACTGTGTGACTTACTTTGGCCAATAGAACATTAGCTAATGTGCCACAGGCAAAGGCTTGTGAAGCCCACATACTTTGTGACTGTCAGTCTCTTGTTGTTGGGAATTCTTCCACCACTTGTGTGAGAAAGCCCGTACTAGCCTTCTGGAGGATGAGAGAACAATGGAGGGCATCCCCAGTCATCCAAGTTGAGGTCCAAACGCTTGTGAAAGCCTAGAAAATATCACATAGAGAACAAGAGAGCCTTCCCAGCCTGACTCAACCAAATTGCTGAATTACAGAATTGTGAACAATTAAATGGTTATTATTATAAACCAGGGTTTAACACATTTTTTTTTTCAGTGAAGGATTGGATAGTTAAGAATTTTGGCTTTATGGGCCACATAGAATTGTCTCTGTTGCATATTCTTTTTTCTCCAACGTTAAAATTTGTAAAATTCATCACCATCTCATGGAACATACAAAAATACAGATCAGGCTGGATTTGGCTAATGAGACATAATTTGTCAACTCCTGTTAAACCAAAACTATTGGATTAATATATAAATATACATAATGTTTATAAAAAGAAAAGTGTCCCTTTAGGTAAGCATTATGATTGTTTACCTAGAATATCTTACGGTATCTACAAAACAACTACTGAAATAATCATCTGAATTTAGAGAGGATATGCTATTAAATGTTAATCTGATGTCAATTATATATTAGCAACAATCTACTGGAATGTGAAATTATGAAAATCAATTCAATATACTTGGGAAACAAAAATATAGAATAGAAAACTCGAGAAGACATGAGAATTATACTTACAATAACTGATATTACGCTGAGAGAAATTGGAGAAAAATAAGTAGAAAGTGTATCATTCTCATGGACTGCAATACTTGATATTGTTAAGCAGTCAATTCTGCCTGAAGTTATCTATAAATTTAATTGAATGCCAATGGAAAAATCCAGCAGGTATTTTATTGAAACGATATACATATTCTAAAATTTGTATAAAATTGCAAAAGACCCAAGAGAGATAAAGCAACTTTTATAAAAGAACAAATTTAGGAGGAGGACATTACTTGACTTCAAGAGTTACTATACATTTACCATAATAAAAACAGTGGAGAATTGGTGAAATGACAAATCTATTGATCAATGGAATAGAATAGAGTCCAGAAAAAGATACATATAGAGTGAGCTGATTTTTGACAAAGATGCTAGGATAATCCATGTAGAATGAAAAGCCTTTTCAGTAAATAGTACAAGAGCAATTAGATATCTGATTAGTGGATATTTGGTCCTGTCCAAAACATCTATAAAACATTGAGTCCATGCCCAGAGGCCTTGACATTTGGTCCTGTCCAAAATGTCCATGAGCATATTTAGTCCACGCCAAATGGTTTTGGACAGGACCAAATATCAAAGACCTTTTGATGTGGACCCAACGTCTCCATGGACATTTTGGACAGGAACAAATATGACCAGATATCAAAGAACTTTTGGCATGGACCAGATGTCTTATGGTCCAAATGTCTTATGGAAGTTTTGGACAGGAACAAATGTCCTGAAAGGAGATCGAATAGCAGGTATCTGTTTCTGTCCAAAATGAGATATCTACATGGGAAAAAAATAAACATTAAACTTTACCTTACATCATATACAAACATCAACTCAAAATGGGTTACAGACTTAAATATGAAAACTAAGTCATAAAAGGTCTAGAAGAAATCATAAGAGAACATTTTGTGATAGTAGGATAAATAAAAATTTCTTAACAGGATACACAAAGCATAATTTATAAAATGTATATATATTTTATTATACCAAAATTAACATCTCTTTTTCTTCAAAGGATGAAGTTAGTAAGATAAAAAAGAAAACCAGAGTTTGGAAGAAAATATTCTTCATAAATATTTCTGACAAAGGATTTATATCCAGAATATACAAAGAACACTTCCCATCCAATAATAATAAGACAATTCAGTAAAAAAAATGAGAAAATGGACCAAATGAACACTTCATCATAAAAAAATGCAAGCAGCCAATACATACATAAAGATATGCACCTTTTTAGTCATTAGAGAAATGCAACTCAAAACTGTAATGAGAAACCACAACACACCCATTAGAATTAAAAACTGTGACAGTGTTAAGTGTCAGCAAAGATGTTAATCTATTGATACTCTCATACTCTGATGGTGGGAGGATAAAATGTTATGACCATTTTGGAAAACATTTCTACAGTTTCCTAAAAGGTTAAATATACACCTACAATAAGACTCAACCATTCCATTCCTAAATATTTATCCAAAAGAAATGAAAATATATGCCCCATTCTAAAACTTAGTCATGAATATACACAAAAGCTCTATTTATAATTGCCAAAACCTGGAGACAACCAAAAGCCCATCAGCAGATGAATAAGTAAACAAATTAAGGCATATTCATCCAGAGGAGTTCAATCTTGCAATGACAATGAATGAAGCGTTGATATATGCAATATAGGTGAATCTTAAAATCCTTACACTTAGGGAAAGACTCCAGGAGAAAAGAGAACATTACGGTTGATTATAAATGATCTATAGCTAAAGAAATCTAATCTATCAATCACCTTCTGGGAATGGAGGCAGAGGGAAGATGGATCGCACAGTTGTACAAAGAAACGTTTCAGGATAACGTGAATGTTCTGTGTCTTGATTGTGACAATGGTTTCACAAGCATATATATCTGTCAAAACTCATTGAATTTTAAATCTCATTGCGTGTATTTTAAAGGTTGTACTTTATTTTATGTAAATTATGCCTCAATCACATTGCTAATTTAAGAATAAGAATATACTGAAAAATAATAACAACATTGCATTAGATGCAAATATACTTAAAAAACGACTAAAATACATAAGTATTTACCATAAATTATTCTGCTGTGTAAATTTCATGTTAAAACTTAAATATAAAGGTATACATGTTAGAGCATGCTATTTTGTGTTTTAAACTTGATTTAAAAACAGGTGACATTTAAATTTACATATAGGAGAAACACACTGTTAGTGACCAAGAGTGAGGACTGTGGCAGAGTCAGGCTTGATGCTCTCCAGATATATTTCTGTTTCTTTGACATACAGTAAACAAGATTCCCTAGCCCCCTCCTGTCTATGTTAGACCACATGATCAGCTTCTATAATGGCATATGGGTAGAAGTGATGTGTCTATTATGCGTTGAGGCTTTCAAGAGTGCTTTTGTTTCCTTATTTTCTGTCCGTCTTTAATTCTCAGCTCTCTGAATGCTGAGGATCCAATAGGGAACTGCAAAGGGGAACTAGGAATGAGTGGGACTCTGATGAAAGGAAGCAGAGTTTCTTAATCACTGACTGCAAAACTGTACTGTGATATGGGTGTAAGATGTTTCTTTATTTTGTTAAGCCACTGATACATCTGAGATGTAATTTCAGTTTTCAGATTTGTTTTCAGGAGATGGAGATATTTAATTGAATAAAGAAATATCCAGTTCTCCATCTGAATGATAGGCTAGGGATTAGGTCAGTCTACTCTGATGGTGGATGGATATTCAATTTGTCTCAGCCTGTAACTGACAAGCTGAGGTAAATCAAGAGTGTAGTTCTCATTTGTAGATAAACATGAAAGAAGCCCCTATACAGATACTAAATCAGTCATAATAAAGCATACAGAGGGGCAACGTAGGAGAGGCATGCTGTAGTAAAGAGAAGCAGGCTTAAAATTCAAAAAGGAATGCAATTTTAGAAACACATTTTCAAACAGTCAAAGAACTCCATAACAAGAAACAGCAAATGTAATTACACGTAGAAGTGGCTATAGGGCTTGCAACTTCATGCCTGATAATTTTATTTCCATACCTGCCTGGAAGTAGTTGAATTGGGAAAAGGATTTTGACAGGAAAGTTTCTTACCTTTTTCTTTTTTCTGTCTCAAATAATCTTTTCTAAAATTACATTTTCAATCAGCTAAATAACTTCTCTGATGCCCAAGTAGATATCATAACACGAATGAAACACCCAGACTTTTGTCAACAGACACTACAAGCTTTAATTTTAAGAAAAGTTAATCTAGGAACAGAGCGTTCCACCAAGAGACCAAGCAAATCATGTTCATGTGATGAAACATGTGACATATTTTTCTAAAAGTGTGGATGATCCATATCTGGATGAATTATGGAAATAAAAGTAAAGAAGGCAAAAATCAACACCAATTGCCATAGGTCTGAAATACAATTGATAGAAATATTTTTAACTTTTTCCTGAAAGTAATACTAGACGATTAGGGGATATTTCCCCACCAGGGACCCCCACCCATCCACCAGGGGACTCCCCTATAGCGGGGGAACTTTATGCCACGAAGGGGCTGAAGAGAAGGACAGGTCATCTACAGAGAAAGTAGTTTTAAAAATTAAAACTGGGTGATTCCCAAAACGAAGCAATCTTCTGGAAATTAAATTGACACACAAGAGAAGATGTCCTCCGGGTGCGCATGACGGCTTCCTATTTAAGAGCAGCTAATGTTTGAAGCTAGCAAGGATATTGTGAAGCTAGCAAGAATTACAGTGACTTCCTGACGTGAAAGAACTTAAAAAGTTTATAGGTTAAAAACCACCTACAGACAGTTTCATGCCAATCCATAAAGGTAAGCTATAATTGTGTCAGACTATTTTATATAAGGATAGTTCTAAATTTGAGGATCAATATATGGAGAATAAAACAGAAAAGCATGAAATTCTGAGATTTTTTTCTGAAAATGAGTGAACTACTTAAGATAACTCATATAGTTCTTAACTTTCTTAATTATAAAGTAAAATAAAATTAGATATATTTAAAATAATGATATTTACAATAAAAATTATTCACAAAGTAATTTTGAAAACTAGTACAAATGGAAATATAGAAATATGAGAGAATATTTGTCTGCTCAGTTTTAGTTGTCAGAGTATTAAGGCAAAAATATCAGCTGATGAGGCTAGAAGGCAGAGACAGATACAGTAGCTATGATGAGATAGGAAAACATATAATATTTGTTTTGGAAAGTTGGAGAACAAATATTAATACAGTGTAATGGGAACTGTCAAACAGTGTTAACTGCCTGATATCGGATGACATTAATGTGAAGTGAAGCATGACAGTGTGTGTGTGTGTTTGTTTTTCTTCAATCTCATTCATACGCTCCAGCCATTTGCATGCCCAAAGTAAAAAAAAAAAATCAGTTTAATCAAAGTTGCATTTTATTAGGCACAATTACGAAGGGAAAATAGAAGTAGGGAATTGTATTTGGTTGCAAGAGAATTATATAACAATGGATCATAAAATTTTATATAGGTATGGAGAGAAACATGAAAAAAATATTGTGATGTATGGGTTACATTCTTGATTGAGTTAAAAGTTAATTGATACTTATCATACACTGTATAGGGGGTAATAGGGAAAGTTATTGAAGAGAATGATGGGATTAATGCTTTCCATATTTACCATAAGTGATGGGAGAGGTACATAGGGTGGAATGATAACATTGCATATATTTATTCCCTCAAAAACAAAGGATTGGTTTAAGAAAATAGATTCTCATCGGAATATAAATGGGAGGACCTAAAACTCATTTTGAAGAAGAATTAAACAAAAGCTTTATGGGAAAAGATTTGAAATGAAAGAAGACAGAATAAGTCAACCAATACAGAAAAAAAGTGATGAATCCAGACAAAAACAATAGAAAAATCCTGTTTCACAATTCCATGCTTAATAATAGAGTGATTAGATATTATTAGACATAATAATTAGATATCATTCTTTCATAATAAACTCGAAATAACAATGCACACTTCTCATTATATTTGGTATAATTATTATTATACCAATATTATTTGGTATAATTACATCAAAGTATGAAAAATATATATTAAGATTTTATTTCTAGGATTGATTTTAATTGCACATCAGTTCATTTCTGAATTTTCAAATCTCTTTTCCTAGAAACAGAGCAAAGTAATGGTGGAAAAATTTTAAGAGATTATATAGATACATTCATGTATCTATCCAGTTAATAGAAGAGGAAAATGGGGTTCAAAAACACTAGTGAATTAACCATCTTGAATTTACTATATCTGCAGATGAAGAACAAATTAAAAACAGAAGAATCAAATATCACCACAAAGACAGAATTTGTTCTCTTGGGGTTTTCTGATATTCCCAATCTCCAATGGATCCTTTTTGGGATGTTTTTAGTCATCTATCTGAGTATCCTGATGAGCAACAGCATCATAATACTGATAACAAGAATTGACTCTGCTCTCCAGACCCCCATGTATTTTTTTCTTAGCAATTTCTCCTGTCTAGAAATTTGTTATGTCACAGTCACTGTCCCAAGAATGCTCATGGACCTTTTGACCCAGAAAGGAAACATTTCTTTCTTGGCCTGTGCTACACAAATGTGCTTTGTCCTTATGCTTGGAGTCTCAGAGTGTCTCCTTCTGACAGCGATGGCCTATGACCGCTATGTGGCCATTTGTGACCCTCTGCGCTATCCTCTAGTCATGAACCACAAGGTCTGTGTCCAGCTAGTGACTGCCTCTTGGATCAGTGGCGTTCCAGCTGCAATCGGGCAAACATGTCAGATTTTCTCTCTGCCCTTTTGTGGGTCTAACAGAATTAATCATTTCTTCTGTGACATCCCCCCAGTACTCAAGCTTGTTTGTGGAGACACATTTGTGAATGAGATACCAGTCTATGTAGCTGCAGTAGTGTTTATTATGGTTCCATTTCTTTTGATTGTTGTGTCCTATGGCAAAATTATATCCAGCATTCTGAAATTGTCATCAGCCGCAGGGAGGGCTAAAGCCTTCTCCACCTGTTCTTCTCACCTGATAGCTGTGGTCTTATTCTATGGAACGGCTACTATTACTTATTTACAACCCAAACCTAATCAGTCTGAAAGAATCAGGAAACTGATCTCTCTTTTCTACACCATTTTGACCCCAACATTGAATCCCATTATATATACACTGAGGAACAAAGACATTATGGTGGCACTGAGAAAACTATTCAGTTGTTAACGTTGACTCAAACACTCAAAATTATAGAAAGAATTTGCTAATATGTTTATCATGTCGATACAATGTAAAATATCTTCTACTTTTGTTCCTATGGTCCTAAATAATGATAATTAATATCATCATAGCAGCACCACATTATGTTACGGGACGTTAGTTTCATAGGATTAAAATAAGGGCTTCTGTATAATCAAAGCAAAAATTATCTCAATTGCAATGATCTAATTTGAAGGTCAATCTTCCTTCTCACTGTGAACTAGTGAGTTAAGAGATTACCTGAGCAATACAACTCTAGTTAACCTAGTGTGTCATATAACCAGGAATTAGGGTCATGTTCTGTGATAAATTTTCTTTAGCTTTCCCACTCTTTCAGATATATTTGCTGCCCTTGTCTGTCCCTATGAGTGGACTCAGCCAATGAGAAACACCAGCAGGAGCCAAGACGGTGGAAGCAGGGGAATCTCAGTCTTTTCTTTGCATTTTTCCTTGTTTCTATCTCATTGCTGTCCATGTTGCCTTAAGACTACAAACCCTGAGAGCGTTCCCTCCTCTATTATCCCAGCACTTTCTGTTCTCTGGTAACATCATTCTTTCCCCTTGTTGCTACAGTTTTTGCTTTGCTAATATCTATTTAGTATCAGAAGTTTCTTGAATTTTCACTATGAGCTATCCATATAGGTGTGCAGTGAGTTGAATATTGGCCCCTCTAAATATATGTCCCTCTAGAACCTGTGAATGTGACCTTATTTGGGGGAAAAAAGGCCTTTGCAGCTGTAATTAAGCTAAGGATTTTGAAATGAGATCATCCTGGTTGAATGTGGGCACTAGATCCTGTGACCAGTGTCCTAATGAGCCAGAACGGCAGAGCAAGTTTAGGAAATAAATACAGAGACACAGAGAAGAACATCACGTGAATATGGAGCAGAGATTTGAGTGATGCGGTGATGAACCACGGAGGGTCAAGAGCCACCAAAAGCTGGAAGAAGCAAGTAAGGATTCTCCCTTAGAGCCTTGGGAGGGAGAGAGACCCTGCAAACCCTGTGATTTGGACTCTGGCTTCTAGATCTGTGAGAGACTAAATTTTTGTTCTTTTAAGCCACTCAACTTGTAGTAATTTGTTACAGCAGATCTAAGAAAGTAATATACCATGTAAATAGTCTTTTCATTGAAGTGTTTTTATATGAATTCTCTGGAATGAATTCTGTGTCTTTTGGGGGCAGTAATTTTGCATTTTTTTCTTATGAAAGAAAAATCAGAATACTTATCCTTTTATTTTAAAAACTGTAACAATGAAACCTCATCTTGTAGAAATAATATCTGTCCAAGTATTATTATTACATGTGTTTAAGAAGGTTTATTGAACATGTATTTGTTCAAGAATGTTTATTAAATCTTTTACAGTGCAAAAGAAAACTGGAAGCAAAGATGAGGTAATCTCAGTTGGAAAGTGTTAAGACACTGGAGTACAGTGTTTTAGAGCCCTGGCTGAAGAAATTCTAAGCTTTCTCAACATGTGAGAAAGAATGTAAATGTATGTATAAAACATAATTCTATTTTTGTAAAACAAAGAAAGATAGCACTCCATAATTTCACATAACATTTTACATGCGCATGTCGGTAGTGGGTGTGTATGCATGTTAGCAGTATCTGGGAGGATGTGGATTAGAAGAGAATTTTGGCTTCCTCACAGTGGCAGAATTTCAAATAATTTCTGATTCATTTATTATATTTTATTTCTAGTTTGGACTTATTACAAAGAGAATGTAATATGTAAATCACAGGAAATAATAACTTTTTATTCAGAAAACATAAAACTACATAGCAAAGGAAATTCTTACATTTCTCCCTTTCTTATTGCTACAAAATGTCTTAAAGAATATTTAACATCTAGCAGAGAAATTTCAGTATCAGTCAAATTATCTTTAATTTTTGAAAGAAGCAACACATTTTTTATGAACTAAAAGGAATTAGAATATATAACATTTAGAGTATTTTTTTTAAATTACTAAGAGACCTTTAACAATAGATACAGCGATGAATAAATTTAAGATTATAAAAAGAGATATACATAAAAATGAATGACTGTCAGTAAGCATTGAATGATGATAAATGAAAGAATTCTCAAATCAAAAAAAGAAAGAGAAAAATGTCAAGAAGTATTGACTCAATGAAGGGATTTTCAGTACTTGACAAATCAGAAAAATAAACAATATAAAAAATTATACAAATACTGACAAATATGATTTTTTGGTCTTTTGCAAATCTAAAGAAAAAATTGAATGTGTATGATTATCAGAGATTATGTGAGTGGTTTTTTTATAAATTGGACATATATCTCTTTTTCAGTACCAAAAAATATGTATAAAAATGTTTTCATGTACTTGCTGACAATAATTCAAACTAATTCAAAATTACCAAAGTAAAAAAAAGAAAAAATTTAAATGCTTAAAAAAACACACTAAAAATGTTGGATATTAAAGCACTTAATAAATTAGGTTTATACGAAATAGAAAGTTAAGATAACATAAATTTATTTAAACTTAATGACAATAAAATAGATACATTAAAGTTTTGGGGATTTCACCATATCAATCCAAATAAGAAAATATATATCTCTGAATATGCCAAATAATTAAACAAATATTTCCAATCTGTAAAAACGTTATTAAACCTAAAAGAAAACAAACACATTTGCATTGTTTTCTCCAGTTTGATTATTTGAAAGGATTCACCAGACTCCACAGACCGTACTCACAAAAGAATTTTAAGTATGGTCAAAGAACACGATGCAGGGCTCCGGCAAGTTCCAGCACGCCAGCACTGAGTGAGCACGGCGCACGCGCAGAGGAGCACCTGTGGGGTCCCGTGAAGCTGCTATGTACCACTGCGCATGCGCCCTTCCCTCTAAGGCAGGCAAGCCCTGGAGGTCTGAGAGTCGCTCAGCATCAGGAACTTTCCAGGGCTTTTTTTCTCCCATATGTAAGACTGCACATTTACTTGAGATTGGATGAGCTGTGTAAGGAATCTAGGTTTTTAGAGTGTTCAGAGAACAGGAGAGTTGGGCTGGGGTTGTGATTTTTCTCTGTTATGTAATCAAGCCAGGATTGTCAAACCGTTTAGGACAGTTGCAAACCATCAGTAAAGAAACTGACTGGGGTCTCCAGAGTACTATTAGACCTTACACAGCATGTCACAAAGTCCACTGGCCTTATCTTAGCCAAGAGTGAAATAGGAGGCACCCGGACACTCCCAGAGGAAAAGATAGAACGTTTCCAGGCCAGGTGTATATCCCCTCTATCTGCACAATGGTAACGATTAAATTCAATATCTGTTAAGTTATTGCGTTAGTTTTCTAATGACCACAAACTTAGCAACTTAAAACAACACAAATTTATTATCCCACAGTTTCTGTAGGTCAGAAGCCTGGCATGGTGTGGCTTGTTTCTCTGCTTAGGGTCTCAGAGGCTGAAATCAAGGGGCTGGCTGTGTGGAATTCTTGTCTTAAGGCTCTGGGGAAGAATATTTGATTCTAGGTTCTTGGAAGAATCCAGTTCCTTGAAGTTATGAGACCGAGGTCCGTGTTCCTTGCTGAATATCAGCTGGGGACAATTATCAGTTCCTAGAAGCCAACGGCATTCTGTGTGTCCTGCCTTCTTCCATTTCCCTCACCTTGAATCTCCAGTATTTTTTCTGGCTCTGGCTGCTATATGTGGATTTAAAGGACTTATGTCATTAGGTCAGGCCCACCTCGATAACCTCCCAAATTTAAAGTCAGCTGATATTGGACCTTAATTACATCTGCAAAATGCCTTTACAATAATGCCTATGCTAGCGTGTGATTGAACAGCAAGAAGGTGGTGTGTGTATAGCAGGGAGCAGAAATCTTTGGCCATCTTGGAATTGTACCTACCACAGTTACAAAAAAAAAATGACAAAATCAGAAGAAATTATAAGCATATATAAAAGCAAAACTTAAATAAAATATTGAAAAATGGAATTAGCTAAATTTGATGGAGCAGTTCTATGAAAAAAGCACAGCCAAGTCATCTGATAAGTGGTACTGAAGGAAGACAAAGCAAACACTGTCGCTACTAGGAACACGCGAGAAAATATGATCCCGGGAACTGGGGTTATTTGTTTAAAATGTAAGACAGTCTTTTGTATATAGCACTGCTGAAACTACAGATAATAGAAAAAACGCATAGTATTCCAAGACAACATGAATTCCACAAATATGTAAATATGTTCATACATATATACATATATACATTCATAACTGTCGTAAAACCACAATTGTAACCATGACCAAAGTTTAGCATTGCGTAACATTTTAAAATCATTTAATTCAGTTGATTTTGAGAATATTGTTCTCAATGCACACTGTAAGCTAGATGTCATTTTAGAGGCTTGATATAATTTATCACAATAATGATTCAAAGAAAAAGGCAAAACATTTGTTTGAAAAATATGAAAGCAACTTGAAAATTTATCTTACTTTCATTTAAAAATTTAGAAATTGAGGCAATCTTGGGGAGTTTGGTCTTACAATTCAATAGAGAGAGAGAGAGGGGAGAAAAAAAGAACATTGATCTAATATCTCATTGTAAATGAAAATGTGATACGGGAGTAAGTACAGACATCTCAGTTATATCAAATAAACAATTTCACACAGATTAAGGAGGTAGATTGGAAATAATAGCAAGCACTGTATGTTATTTTTCCTCTGATATATTTCAGATTTAAAATATTTGCATTTAACACAGACTGGAGATATACCTTGAAAGAGAACCCATATTGTTGGTGACAAAAAATAATAATAATTTTACAGCCAGGATTGTAGTAAAAGAAAAAAAAAGAAATAGATCACAGTAAATACAGCATATACATGTAATGGTCGAGAAATCTAGTGTTGCACTGTTCCAAGGCCCAGGCAGAAGAATCAAGGGAGAAACATTAAAAAAAGTGGAGGGAGAAAGCGTCTCACATGCACAATATTGAGTTTGAATATTCTCCTGTGAATATTAGTGGACAATCATGTGATGCTGCTTTCTCAAGGGCGTTCTTGCTCCCTGCCAGGATCCGGTATAGGTGGTAAGGTGGATGGTCAGGGGACCTGAATTCCATAGGGTGACTGCCCGGAAGAACTGCTTTGTCCAGAATGTCTGGAAAAACTAATTAGAATGAGTGATAAACAGAAGTACAAAGTTGAATATTAAGGTGATACATGGGAAATAAATAAAACTAGTAGAATAAGAGGAATATGTTTATTTAAAGAGAACTTGGTATTTTGAAAGCACAGATAGTCTAAAGTAGATATGAGTTTCAATTGTGAGAAAAAAATATCAATTTCTTATTAAAACAAAAGTTTCTTACATGATATATGTAGTTATAGATAGATATGTAGATAGATAAGTAGGTAGATAGATAGATATAAGCATATGTACTTAAACCATTCTACTGAGCTGAAAAAACAGCTATAACTAAATCCAGAAGAAAACATATAACACTTTATGCCAATATGAGTTTTGTATTGATATTCTGTATTATTTTAGAACACTGTAAGACTCTGAGAATCAAGATTCAACAGCTACTCAACATGTAAAGTTTTTATGCTCAAAATTTGTACTCAAATCAAAGCTGAAAATTTGGATTTCTCACTTTCATTATAATAGGGGAAATTGAAAACAAAATTGATACTAAAACACTTTGTGATTATAGAACCCTGTATAAGTACAGTACATTTGTGTTAATCAGGTAAACAACTGAAACTTATTTGGACCAAATTCCTTATAATAAGCAAAATGTTGGTTTATCTTTATTTACATATGCTTCTATGACTCAGTCCAGAAGAAGATGTATACTATGGTAAGGGAGATTAAGCCCATAATTTTTTTTCTAAAACATAATTTTCTAGAAGTGATTTTTCTTATTAAGAAGGGTAGAATTAAAATAATAATTTACAAATGTGGGACTTCTCATTTCTCATCAAAAGTCATCTTTTGATGTTTTTTTCCCTCATAGGATGGTTCATTATATCTTAAAAGGAGAACTAAAAACTTTAAGCCAACACTTCAGTATTTGATCTTTTAGGTAGCCGTCTAACAATTATATGTTATAATAGTTAATACTGTTCAATTTGGATTTCCATATGCTTCATCTCAGATATATTATTAAAATAAGAAATTTTTAATGAGAACAATTAACTATTGGCAGATAGCAAGACACTTCAGCTTACACAGACTAGGCAGAGTTCCTGAAATCATATCATCTATGCAATTTATTCCATTATTATTAAATCAACCAGTAGGTCAAAATAGGCTTATTGAATATTTGCTGCATAATGGGATATGACAAGTGAAAGATCTTGAAATATAATGCCTAGTGATAATGATGTTCATTTTATTTTGATAGATAAATGAAACAGGAATACAATTTTAAAGCAAAGTTCATGCAGAGTCAGTACTGTAAGTAAGGAAAGACACGTGCTGTACTTGCAAAAAGCTCCATGGAAGTGTTGCATCACTGAAAAATACAATTCAGAATTTTACTGTGAGCATTCCGCTGCGAACTGTGACAGATATAAAAGTTTCTGCTGTAGGATTCTGTTTGTTAATATATGGAGTGAAAAGACTCGCTTTGTTCTGTCCACAAATGGAAAATGAAAATGCGTATTTCTAGAACCCTTCAATTCCATTTAAATGCAAACCTACTATTATACATTAAATATGTTGATATGATAAGAATTTAGCATGCGTTCACCATTCGATTCAGTTTTGCTCTTTGATGTTAGGATATAAAATGCTGGAATTTGAATGGAGATAAGAAATTGTATATTACTAATTCCTCAAACTCCTCTAGTCCATAGAAAGCAAACCAAAAGGATAAATGACTAATTTCACTATTTTTATAGATGGAACATCAAAAAACCCAAACAAAATCCAATCTCACTTCAATGATGGAATTTGTTCTTTGGGGATTTTTTTGTATTCTTAATCTCTGGATATTTCTTCTTGTGATATTTTTCTTGCCTATGTGATAATCCTCATGGGAGGATCATTATTCTCATAACCAGAGTTGACCAGGCTCTCCAAACTCCCAGGTATTTTTTCCTCAGTAATTTCTCCTTCGTGGAAATTTGTTATTTATCTGTCATTTTTCCTAGAATACTCATAAACCTTTGGACCCAGAAAATGAATATTTCTTTTTTTGCCTGTGCCACAAAAATATATTTTCCCTTCATGCTTAGAAACCTAGAATGCTTTCTCCTGACAGTCATGGCCTATGACCTCTACACGGCCATTTGTCATGTTTTGTGATATCATTTGGTGGTGAACACAAGCTCTGTATCCAGCTGATGATGATGAGCTCTGGGATCCGTAGAGTTCTAGCTGACATAGGGCAGATATGCCAGATTTTCTCTCTGTCATTACGTGGATCTAACCAAATCTATCACTTCTTCTGTGATATCCCCTCAATTCTCAAGTTGGCCTGTGGGGACACTTTACTGAAAGAGATGTTGGTCTTTACACTTGCTCTGTTGTTTGTAATTATCCCCTTTCTGTTGATACTTGACTCCTGGAGTAAAATCATCTCCACCACCTTGAAGTTGCCGTCGCCGACAGGAAGACCCAAAGCTTTCTCCACCTGCTCATCTCACATGATAGCTGTGACTTTCGTCTGTGTATCCAGGATTGTTACATATCTATGACCCAAATCAAAACATTCTTCCAGAACAGACAAATTTCTCTCTCTTTTCTATACCATTGTCACCCTGATGTTTCACCCCATGATATACACTCTGAAGAGTAAGGATGTCATGATGGCCTTGAGAAAATGTTTACCTCAATGTTTAATGCATTCATCCCTGATTTGAACTTATTACCTGTTTTCCCACTTAATTCTGCTATTGTTTAATCAGAAGTTATCTTGTAGTTTACTTTCCTGCCTTAATATCGATTGATTATCTTTACTCATTCTTGAACTTTCCATTTTATGTTGGACTTTCTGATATCAGGGTTATATCCCAAGTGGTATTTACAATAAGATACTATTTTTTTTTTTTTTTTTAGGAAATTGCATATTTAGTGGACTAGTCTGTCAGCCCAAATTCACTGCCATCTGGGACTGTTTACTGAAAAATAGAATTTTTTTTATCTTGTAATTCATGTCCCAATATTTTTTCCATAAAACTGGTAGTGTATATTCTAGTTCCTCTCCTCTTTATTGTTATCATTTACTTAAAAAAAAAAGGTTTCAGCTAGTGAAGATGACCGTATATAGAAAGCCCTTAGAGAATATTTGTTGAATGACCACGGAACATGGACACACTTGAAAATGTAAAAATTTGCACTGCAGAATAATGTAGAAAAGATGGTCTTTTAATAAATTATATTGATTTAAATGTATAAAAAAAACTTGACTCTTACTTCATATAATTTGTAGAAAAAAATTCCTGATAATGTGTAAACCTAAATATGAAATGCAACTTAATTAATCTTTTCAAAGGTAATGTATATTAATTTCATGACCCTAGTGTGAGAAAAATATTTTTAATAAAATTATTAGCCATAGTGGAAAACATTGATAAATTGAACTGCATTGACTAAGAAGTATCCTTCATCCAAAAAAGCAGTTCAGAGTGAAATTCTTCAACAGCAAAGCTTTAAACACACCATATATAAAGAAGTGCTCCAAATCGAAAACACAGAAAACTAGGAGAAAAATGGACAAGAAGCTTACAGAGAGATTTCACAAAAGAGGATAATCTGGATGGCCAGGAGAGAAAGAAAATAACTCACTAGTAACCAGTAAAATGCAAATTAAAACCAAAAGAGATCTATGACACACTCAGCAGACAGATTTCTCATTTTCTCATGAGAAAATAGTAAAAAAACTAACCATCCCACATGTGTAAAGGATGTGGAGCAATGGCAGCTCCTGCCCCAGGCTGGTGTTGGAATTGGTGCCCCACTGTAGCAGACAGCCTGCCTTTACCTAGAGGATCTCACTCCTAGGCATGGACCAGAAGTCCATCATATGTGTGCCCGGGGACACGTCCAAGAATGTTTATCTTCACATCATTCGTAATGTCAAATCCTTATCAAATTAGAATAGAAATGATTGCGATAACTTCACACAGAAGAAATTCAGAGAGTGATAAAAATGAATAAAACACAATTACATACAACATCGATAGAGCATATTGTTGAGCAAAACAAGTCATAATCACACTGTACATATCTGTACATATCCTTTCAGTTAAGCTTACAAGACAGTATTTGGAATGCCCATTAACTATACATACACATATATTTCATTTTTTCCATCTATTTCCTAAATTTTCCTTAATGAACATATCATGCTTGTAATGGAGAGAAAAACCTAATACTCTTTATCATTTTTATGCTATACTTCTATTTTATCCTGAAATCAATTCAGAAAAATAAATTGCCTTTACCACGAAAAAAATAAAATTGACAACAAAAATATGATTCAAGGCTGGTGATATTACTGAATCATTTTGAAGAAATAAATCAAAATTTCTATAAATGGACATACTTAAAACCAAGCCACATATAATTTCCAACATTTAAAACAAAGAAAGAAAATAACTTCCATTTCTGGTTAAGACGCACTGGGTCACAGCAAGCCAGTCTTGTTGCAAGCACTAGAAAAATTTGGGTAAATTACAAAATTCATATTTTGGAGGCATCATATAGCTCTGGGAGAAAATATGATACAGGATAATATCAAAATTAAGGCTCACTAAGTCAGAAAAAGAAAACCCACAAGATTATTCACAATTAATTGGCTTACAATCTTTTGCAAGTACACATTTGTTGCAATATCATATTACTGTGTACCTTCAAATGTGTGCCAGGTTATTGATTGATTCAAAGATTAAACATAATTTTGATACTGGTCGATGGTGGCTGCTTCCTCTCTCTATATATATAATTCATTGGAAAATGCCTCAGATTTTTTTTTAAAGCTAGATCTTTGTTCAGATTAAAATTTAATTTGTGTGTGTGTGTGAATGAAGTTGAGTATCCCTATATTAAAGAGATTATTTTCCTCTCTTTTCTGTGAAATGTTACTTCATCTGTTTAGTCCACTTTCCTATTTATATTTTGGACTTTCCCTCAATATTTAAGAATAAGCCAGTGGCAGTTGGGTGCCCACACTCTGCTACTGGTGGCCCAGGTTCGAATCCCGGGCGCGCAACTACGCACTGCTTGTAGGGCCATGCTGAGGCGGCGTCCCACATACAGCAACTAGAAGGATATGCAGCTATGACATACAACTATCTACTGGGGCTTTGGGGAGAAAAAGGGGAAAAAAAGGAGGAGGGTTGGCAATGGATGTTAGCTCAGGGCCAGTCTTCCTCAGCAAAAAAGAGGAGGATTGGCACAGATGTTAGCTCAGGGCTGATCTTCCTCACAAAAAAAAGAAAAAAGAGTAAGCCAAGAACACTTTATTTGAGATATTGTTTGTAATTTTTGTGTCCTGCATTCTAAATTTGGAGTCAGAGTTAAACTTTCCAAATTCCAGAATTATAAAACCTTTTTCTTAGAATGCTTCATCATTTTGCTCTGTAAAACATTTAAACCTGTGTATCATTTGGAGTTTTTCCTTCTCTAGTATAATGTATTAAGAAATTTTATTCTTTTTTATACAAGATTGCCCAGTTGTCCCAAGAGAATTTAATTTTTTAAATTTTTGTTTCTGTATTATTTATTTATTTATTTTTTAAATTATTGTTTATTGCAGTAACATTGGTTTATAACATTGTATAAATTTCAGGTGTATTCGTTATACTTCTATTTCTGCATAGTTTACATCATGTTCACCACTCAAATACCAATTACAACCCATCACCACACACATGTGCCTCATTATCCCGTTCGCCCTCCTCCGTCCCACCACCCCGTCCCCTCTGGTAACCACCAATCCAATCTCTGTCTCTATGTGTTTGTTTATTGTTGTTATTATCTACTACTTAATGAAGGAAATCATATGGTATTTGACCTACTCCCTCTGACTTATTTCACTTTGCATAATACCCTCATTGTCCATCCATGTTGTCACAAATGGCTGGATTTCATCGTTTCTTATGGCTGAGTAGTATTCCATTGTGTATATATACCACATCTTCTTTCTCCGTTTGTCCCTTGATGGGCACTTAGGATGCTTCCAAGTCTTGGCTATTGTGAATAATGCTACAGTGAACACAGGGGTGCATGTATCTTTATGCATTGGTGTTTTCAAGTTATTTGGATAAATACCCAGCAGTGGAATAGCTGGATCATATGGGAGTTCTATCCTTGATTTTTTGAGGAATCTCCATACTGTTTTCCATAGTGGCTGCACCAGTTTGCACTCCCACCAGCAGTGTATGAGAGTTCCCTTCTCTCCACATCCTCTCCAATACATTTTGTTTCCTGTCTTGTTAATTATAGCCATTCTGAAGGGCGTGAGGTGATATCTCATCATAGTTTTGATTTGCATTTCTCTGATAGTTAATGATGTTGAACATCTTTCATGTGTCTGTTGGC
Organism: Rhinoceros unicornis; assembly: GCA_028646465.1. Classification (NCBI taxonomy): domain Eukaryota; kingdom Metazoa; phylum Chordata; class Mammalia; order Perissodactyla; family Rhinocerotidae; genus Rhinoceros; species Rhinoceros unicornis. Next base: position 13,580,673 of record CM053540.1, on the reverse strand, counting down.
CATCTGTATATCTTCTTTGGAGAAATGTCTGTTCAGGTCTTTTGCCCGTTTTTTAATTGGGTTGGTAGATTTTTTGTTGTTGAGATGCATGAGTTCTTTATATATTTTGGAGATTAACCTCTTATCAGATGTATGGTTTGCAAATATCTTCTCCCAATTGTTAGGTTGTCTTATCCATTTGTTGATGGTTTCCTTTGCTGTGCAGAAGCTTTTTAGTTTGATGTAGTCCCATTGTTTATTTTTTCTATTGTTTCTCTTGCCCGGTCAGACATGGTGCTTGAAAATATGTTGCTAAGACCAATGTCAAAGAGCGTACTGCCTATGTTTTCTTCTTGAAGTTTCATAGTTTCAGGTCTTACATTCAAGTCTTTAATCCATTTGGAGTTAATTTTTGTGTATGGTGTAAGGTAAGGGTCTACTTTTATTTTTTTGCACGTGGCTATGCAGTTTTCCCAACACCATTTGTTGAAGAGATTTTCTTTTCCCCATTGTATATTCTTGGCTCCTTTGTCAAAGATTAGCTGTCCATAGGTGTGTGGGTTTATTTCTGGGCTTTTGATTCTATGCCATTGACCTGTGTATCTGTTTTTGTGCCAGTACCATGCTGTTTTGGTTACATTAGCTCTTTGTAGTATATTTTGAAATCAGAGAGTGTGATACCTCCTGCTTTGTTCTTTTTTCTCAGAATTCCTTTAGCTATTCGGCGTCTTTTGTTGTTCCATATAAATTTTAGGATTCTTTGTTCTATTTCTGTGAAAAATGTTGTTGGAACTTTGATAGGGATTGCATTGAATCTATAGATTGCTTTAGGAAGTACGGACATCTTAACTATGTTAATTCTTCCAATCCAAGAGCATGGAATATCTTTCCGTTTCTTTGTGTCTTCTTCAATTTCTTTCAGCAATGTTTTATAGTTTTCGGTGTACAGATCTTTCACCTCTTTGGTTACGTTTATTCCTAGGTATTTTATTCTTTTTGTTGCAGTTGAAAATGGGGTTGTCTTCTTAATTTCTCTTTCTACTAGTTCATTGTTAGTGTATAGAAATGCAACTGAATTTTGTATGTTGATTTTGTATCCTGCAACTTTACCGTATTCGTTTATTATTTCCAAAAGGTTTTTGGATGATTCTTTAGGGTTTTCTATATATAAAATCATATCCTCTGCAAATAGTGACAGTTTCACTTCTTCTTTTACAATTTGGATCCCTTTTATTTCTTTCTCTTGCCTGATTGTTCTGGCTAGGACTTCCAGTACTATGTTAAATAGGAGTGGTGAGAGTGGGCATCCTTGTCTGGTTCCTGTTCTCAGAGGGTTGGGTTTCAGTTTTACACCATTGAGGAGGATATTAGATGTGGGTTTGTCATATATGGCTTTTTTTATGTTGAGGTACTTTCCTTCTATACCCATTTTATTCAGAGTTTTTATTATAAATGGATGCTGTATCTTGTCAAATGCTTTCTCTGCATCTATTGAGATGATCATGCGATTTTTATTCTTCATTTTATTAATGTGGTGTATTATGTTGATTGATTTGCGAATGTTGAACCATCCCTGCATAACTGGAATAAATCCAACTTGATCATGTTGTATAATCTTTTTAACGTATTGCTGTATGCAATTTGCTAGTATTTTGTTGAGGATTTTTGCATCGATGTTCATCAGTGATATTGGCCTGTAATTTTCTTTTTTTGTGTTGTCCTTGTCCGGTTTTGGTATCAGGGTAATGTCGGCTTCGTAGAATGAGTTAGGGAGCTTCCTCCCCTCCTCAATTTTTTGGAAGAATTTTAGAAGTATAGGTATTA
>CM053540.1:13554709-13578370 GCA_028646465.1 Rhinoceros unicornis | reverse complement strand
AATTAACTCAAAATGGATCATAGATTTAAAGGTAGAATGTTTAAACTATAGAATTATTAGAAGAAAACATAAGAGAAAATCTTGGTGACCTAGGATTAAGCAAGAGATCTTAAATATGTTACCAAAAACACAATCCATAAAAGAAAATATTTATAAATTGGACTTCATCAAAATTAAAATATTTTGCTCTGAGATTGACATTGTTCAATCTCCACTGTTCAATCATTGGAGAAATATTTGCGCATCATGTATCCAGAAAAGGAAGTGTATGTAGAATATATAAAGAACTCCCAAAGCGCAAACAACCTAGTTAACAAATGTAGTAAAACTTGAAGAGAGATTTTATTAAAGGGGTTATACAGACGTCAAATAATCACATGAAAGATGCTCACCATCATGAGCCATTATTAAAAACACAAACTAAAACCAAAATAAGATTATGCTACATGTGTATTTTAGTGGCTAGTATTAAAATAAAATAAATCACAAAATGGTATAACTCAAAATTGATGAATAAATATATAGCCTTTGAATAGTGACAGCATTCAATGCATGAGCCATGATGTTTCTAAAATCTGTTTTTCCATCTCTCTATTCATTAATCTTTATATAAATATAAATGTATTCCTGCTTTCTTTAGTTAGATGTAATATTCTCATCCATCATATGTTGTGAATGTGTGTCTATGTGTGTTTGTAGGGGGTGTTATAGAAACTTATTCCATTGTTTTATAATCACTACACTAAGAGGAGCCACAGTTAACCTGAGGACATCCTTGGCTGAGAACTCAATGCAGTAACTATTTGGAATTTTACGTTTTGACAATTGAAGGCAGTTAACGATAGACACAGGGAGTCTTAGCCGGACACACGGGGGCACAGCTAGAAATGTTTTCTAGTTTCTCTTCCATTTTGGGGTGATCTTGTGACTAAATGTGAGATGAGGTATAATGCCTGGAAATTCTGCACGCTGTTGCTAGTTTGTTCTCTAAAAGGAATAAGTGAGTGCTCCCCATCACCCCCTTCCTCCTCTCTGAGTGCAGGAGACGATGCCGCCCTCCTGGCTGACGTGGACGCGGAGATGGAAGATTCATGCTCAAGATCACACAACGGCCCCACCGCCCTAGACTGTTTGCTTCTGAATTTTAATAACAAAGAAATAAACTTATCATTAATTTAAGACACTGTACACTTGCATCTTCACAAGGCCATAGTTTACATCATAACTTATATGTAATTATAAATTTCTAATTTTTTAATGCTTATATTTCTTGATTATCACGAACAAAGTAAGAGAGGTAGACAGTTTAGAGAAGAAGTAGTGTGGCCAGATACGCTGTGGTTGTTGTACCAAACTCCTTGAGGGGCAGGAAGAAAGGTTTAGTTCAATTAGAAAGTGACGTGGGAAAGAAACTGATCCCAAGGGTAAAGAATATTTCCTACTTAAAGAGCACTGTTTGTTATGATCATAGAATATATTTTAGAAGGTAGTTAAGCTCTGTTTCAAATAAAAGTAAATTACCTCTCCAAAATATTTTATTTCTCATTTTATCTCTGTCTTTAACTCAGTCAATAAAGGTAAACATTATATTTAACATCAATCCAAACAGGTAAGCATGAATTATTTTTGTCCAATACCAAATCTAGTTTTACATATATCTGTATTTTTTAAGCATCAGCAAAGAACACTCGTTTACAGAAAATTTAAAAATAAATCCTTTGTTGTTTTTGCTCTTCAATTTCAAAACACTGATTCAGCTAGTCTTTTTACTCTTCTGACTCTCATTACTATAACAACAAATGAGGAAACACTAAGTACTTTGTAATACAACAGGCCAATATCCCAAAGATTACTGACATCTTCATCATTATAATCATCATTATCATTATCATAAGTGCTAACATCAATTAAGTGAATACTATGGACTAAGCATGTATTTAAGTAGTTTGCATTTATTAAATCTGGAAGTTGTTATCTCATAAAAAATTTAGTTATTCATAACTAAGGAAGAAGAATGTGAATTGACTTTACTGAAATGGGTTTTACTAGTACCAATGGGATTTCTTGCTTGTTAAATGTTAAGGTCCATGATAAATGAATCTGAAAAATGCTGTAGAGATATTGTATGTTGTTATTTTTATCTTTAGAGACTTCTCCTAAAGGAAAAAGCCTTCTAAATTGCATTCATCAATTTCTGATTTTATTTCCTATCTTCAATTTGATTTAATAAACTTGCTCTGAATATAAGCACTATTACATTCTGATGATAGATGGTATAATTGATATCACAATCTCTACACCAAAGAAAATCATTATTCAGTGGGAAGATCAGAACAATAAAGTATTTGAACAAAAATGAAAGTGGCTACATTTAGCTAATTATATAGTGTATTTCTTACTAAGTTGCATAAATAGAAGCATCTGAACATGTCCAGAAGTCAGAGAAATCAGTGGCTATGCTGCAAGACCTGAGGAAGCTTTTATAGGTGAGCTTGTGTTTAGAAGATAAGTACAATTTGGGTAGAATTTGAATGATTATAATATTTCTTACATTACAAATAGTTTTACATTGGCAATTCCATTTAATATTCATGACATTGTCACTCCCTTTGACAAATAAAAAGTTGAGGCCAACAAAAAAGATTTCATTAGATGCAGAACACTATATTCTTGATTGTAAGTTCTGTTGTTCTTGCTAATTTTTTTGTCACCTTAGTTTAAGTTTACTTCTCAAATACACTACCCTGCTTGAACAGTAAGGAATAATTTAGAGAGGGGAGTGGAGAATGAGAGAAGAGCGTACATGAAGAGCAGACACAATAAAGACAGTAAAGAGGATGGCAGTTTCTGAGGACAATGGTTAGCTCATCAAAATGAGTGCATGATACATGCTAGCCTAGAAAGATGTGGTGATTCAGTCAACAAACAGTTTTCATCATTGTCCAAGTATTAGACGCTACATTGAATTAAATAGCTGAATAAAACACGGTCAAACGTGTGCAGGATGGTGTGGTGAAAAAAGGCGTGGTTGTGTAGTGTTATACACGTGAAATCATATCTTAGTAATGTCGTCTGTCAGCTACTAGTTTCTGACCATCTTAGAGACTCAGTTATAGCATTTTTACGTTCCCTACAATCAAATTTTAATTGGGAGAATTGTATAATAACGATGCAAGATTTAAATACATTTAGTACTTTAATACGCAGGCTAGAATACTGTAAATTTCAAAAGAAATTGTTATTTAACTTTCTTTTTCTCAGGCTCAGAAAACCCTCAGGATGCCCAAGTTTTTCGTGGACTGTTGCTCCTGCCCCATTTGTGTCTACATTTTGTTGCTGAAATCTTGACTGTTGTCCACTCTTAACACTCTTAGAATGTGGTTATAGGTGTGTCTCTTCTTTGCAGTGAGTTAATCTCTTGGCTTTCAAATTGGTTAACACATAATATGGAAGTTATCTAGAACATAGTGAAAACAATGAAGTAATTTGCTACTTCCGCAAGAGTGAATGAAAAGAGTATAATTCCTACATACATACACACATACACACACAAATACACACACAGAAGGCATTCTTGATCTACACCAGAATGGATAAGGAGGGGAGATCTGCATTTTGGGTAGTAACCTGTGCTTAATTGGTTGGTTCCAAAGAAGCAATCAATTCGACTTACTTGTAATTTATTTAAGAAGTTAGTAAATCACATTTTGAGGGGCAAATATACTATGCATTGTGTAGAAAGATGTATAGAATATCAAAAGAAGTCTATAATCTAGCTATGGCAATAAGAAAAGTACATGATAAAGGTGAGCAATGTCACCACAACACACTCATGTGTATGAAACACACATGCGTGTGCAAGGAAAAGAATGAATGGATTAAATGAGGTCGGCAGAATAATAGAAATTATTGAGGGTGTGGGTAATTTAGAAAGATTTCAGAGATGAGTTGTGGTTGATGTCTCTTTCATAGTATAAACATGTGTGGGGTGTACCTTCTAGTTGGAATTGCTTTAATGAACGTAAATACTAGATGAACCTGCCTCTTACCTCTTGAGTGTTCCAGGACAGGAAGATGATCTTAGAGTTCCTTTTCTCCCCACTGCAAAATCTGAATAAAATTTATGACTGCTTATTCATAGACCTTACATTGAAATACACAGTTTTAAAGATTAAATAACACACTATAATATCTGTATTATAGTAGTTGACTCATCCATTTTGTTTTATAATAAAATAGTCTAAATATGCAGAATGTCAAAGCTAAACAAGATTTTGGAAATACCACAAGAAAACCATCACGTTTAAAAATTAACAATATTCATCCCTAAAACTATTTTATATGACTTACAAAATATTTACTTGTGCAATGAAATTGATTTTTAATTGATAATAATAGAAAACAGAATTGAGAAGTGAGGAGGAAAATATGTCAGCTGAGAGAATGGAATCATTGTTATAATTGAACATAAATTCAGATTTTGCATTTTTGAGTGTTGAGATGAATAGAAAAATTACAATTATGTATATTATCTTCAGACACAAAGAAATATGACAATCTGTAACAGAAAAGACAAGACTAAGGGGATTATTTTCTTACAGATACATTTAATAATAAGGAAAAATACACTTCACCACACTTTCAGAGCACCTGGCAGTTATAGGTTTTGTTTTAATAAGGAATTGGAAAAATTGGAAGGCATACCATCCTGTTTATACATAAGAAAACAAAAGTCAAGGGAAATGAAGTAACTTGTACTTCTGATTGAATCATTCCCACAGATGGAATATCAAGAGATGAAAGCAGAAGACAATGTTTCCACAGTGATTCAATTTGTGCTCCTGGGATTTTCTAACCTTTCAAATCTCTAAGAGTTACTATTTGGAGTGTTCACCATCATTTACATTATTATCATACTTGGAAATACCCTCATAATAATAATAATCAGGCTTGACACTACACTACAGAAACCCATGTATTTTTTCCTGGCAAATTTTTCCTCATTGGAAATCTGTTATGTGTCGGTCACGCTCCCTAGGATTTTAGTAAGCCTTTGGACTCAGGATGGAAGCATTTCTATGCTGGACTGTGCCACCCAAATGTGCTTCTTCCTTATGCTGGGAGCCACCGAATGTTTCCTTCTGGCTGTGATGGCCTATGACCTCTATGTGGCCATTTGTAACCCTCTTCACTATCCCCTAGTCATGAATGAAGAGAGGTGTATCCAACTGGCTGTTGGTTCCTGGATCAGTGGAATCCCAGTCCAGATAGGGCAAACATGTCGGATTTTCTCTCTGCATTTCTGTAATTCGAAACAAATTAACCTCTTCTTCTGTGACATACCCCCCATCGTCAAGCTGGCCTGTGGAGACACTTCTGAACATGAGATGTTGGTCTATGTAGCAGCCATGCTACATAGTTTGTTGCAATGCCGTTCATGTCGATCCTTGCCTCTTACAGCAAAATCATTTCCACCATTCTGAGGTTGCCAACAGCCAGAGGACGGGCCAAAGCCTTCTCCACATGTTCTTCCCATCTGCTGGTTGTGGTTTTATTCTTTGGATCTGTTACCATTACCTACTTGAGACCAAAATCCAATCATTCTTCAGGAACTGACAAACTGCTCTCACTTTTCTACACCATAGTGACTCCGATCTTTAATCCCATGATATATGGCCTAAGGAACAAGGATGTTTTTGCAGCACTGAGAAAATTATTACTTAAAAAATAGTGTCATGAGTTTAATTGTAAATATTTTAACTACTTGCCACACAGTTATCAGAGAAACATTTCAAATCTCTACCTTCTCCCTTTAAGAAGTTAACCACTTTCAGCTTATGATGTACTTTCAGATAGTTTTAAATACTAATCTACAGTTTGCTGTGCTTGGTTACATACCAGGCAAATTAATCTATCTTCAGTGCTCCATGCCTAGAGAATAACCTGACTTCGTGAACAAAGTAGTAATGTGCGTCACATATTTCACATAAACACTGAAATCGGAATTCAATATATTAATATTTTTGCCTTAAATATACTTGAAAATATGCAAGATTATTTACCTAACTAATTTCCTAAATCTTCACACTTGTTTTTGTTAGCATTCTTTGATTCTATAGCACAGAGACTGGCAATGGCAGTTGAAGAATGAATGTTTGTTGAGTGCGTGATTAAGTGAGTGAATAGATAAACAGGTATTGCTACACCCCACCTCAGACTCCTGGAAAAGTCTAGAGATTTTAGAGCATCAACAAAGGGACCATATTTATTTAACCTACTATGCACCTGTGTGTAATTATTCCAATCATAATATCAAAAGAAAATTTGTGTGCACTTAGTTCGCTTCCTAATAAATTCCTGCCACAACACACAATATAACAGAGCACTCCTACCTGTCTCAACCAGATTACTTTGCACATATTCTACGTTCTACTCAGCAGTTATGGCCCAAAAATAATTCACTTTGAATGTTTTCCTCTCCTTCAAGACAGCATTCCAAACAGATACTCCTATGCCAATTTTTAAACGAAATATCTATGAGTTTAAAAATAAAGTGTTAAAAGTTCTTTTCAGGATTACCCAAAATCTACACAGTGGCATATACATTGGTGTGCTAATCTTCCATGTCTTTAACCCTTTCTAAAGCGTTTGAAATTATTAAACCTTTGAACTGGTATTATCAAGGACAGTGAGCATCTGTCAACAGAGCCATTGATGCCTATCCTCCCAATTCCAGATTCTAAAATCAACAACTCACATTAAGAGGTTATTTAATGAATCCATCTCTGGGAACTTCTGTTAGCAGTTCTTTTGAAAATTAGCCATTCTGTAGTTTTAGTTATAACTGAATACACACGTATAAGACAATGCTAGCTCCTGTTCTATAAACAGTTATATTTTACTTCATCAACTCATTTACATCCTCTACCATATAACATGATGTATCACATTTATTTATTTATGTATTTTATTCATGGAAGTATATATGCATATATCCTTTCTCATTTAATGTTTTATATGTTATAAGAATGTTATCCATGGTCCATGATGAAGACCATAATGAAGAGGATAATAGTGATGATAAAGATGATGATTATGATGGAGATAGTACTGATGGTAGTTTTTGTTTCTGAAATTTAGTAAAGCAGGAATCACAATGTCATGGGTACAGTGTTGTCCCAGGAGTTCAGATAACTGATTTTTAAGCTTCAGTTTACTAAAATCTTGAGCAAGTCATTTAGCTACTATTTGCATTACATTCCGTTAAAAAACAAAAGAATCAGTTGAGTAAATTTTAAAGATCTTATTAGCTTCATTCAATAATTCATGAATCAGGCAACATCCAATCTAGCAGATAGAAAGAAGCTCCGAAGAGCTATACAAGGCAATAGATTTCATAAGCAGAAGGGAGCAGATACAAGGAAGTTATACTAGGCAAAATTTGGATTGTTTTTTACAAAGTGACTTTTCCTATAGGGAATGGAATTTGTTTATCAGGCGGATTACCAACTAACGCTGATCAGGCAATTCCTGATGTACTGTTTTAAGATCTCAATTCAGGGAGAGTTGAAACTGGAACTAAGTTAAGTTGCAGTTTGGTGATGTGGGACTTAGCATAAGCAACTCTATTTTGGGTCAACTGTCTTGTCTTTAGCAATTTACAATTAGTAAAATGAGGAAAATGCACTCTTTTCTGCAAACTCCTGGGATTATTATAAGGCTTAATATCCATTTGGCGTGGAGAAGTATTTGGAAAAGTTTAAAGCACCAAAATTGAAGTGTTGGTTGTATTTTGGTATAATTCTTGGTGGAATCACTAGCTTTGTATTGTTCTATATGCCAATTCATAGACATAATCATTATAGTGCTATTTTTGAGGAAACAGACATTCCACTATATCAATTACCTAGGGGAGAAAACTTACTTCTTTACACATTAGAATTATTTTCCTTTCACTAATGTGTTATGTTTAGCTTTTCAAAAATGTGCTAGTCAAATCTTTGTTCATCTAAACAGGGACTATGGAAAAGAGCTAAATCTTTGTTAATATTCAAAAAATATGTTATCATTTATATCATCATGAACTCAGTGCCAATTAACAAGTTAGGATTATGACTTCCGTAATATTTTTACAAAGTTTCTCGATACCTTTGGATTTTCTCTGTTATTTCTTTACTCTGTGTCTTCCCAATCTGTTAATTCACAATGAGGCAGCCTCTAGGAATTATTCCCTAGATATATTTAATTATTTATTTGCTATCCATTACCAGCTAATATAACTGAGGCTGAGTGGAAAGAAACTTGTGATATAGTTTATAAAAACAGTCACCTGTTTTTATATAATTCTTTGACTAGACATATTATTGCCAGCTAGGGCTACATACATTTCTTGAAGTGAAGACCAAGAAATTATTCTCATGTATCTTACTTTGTTCTGATTTTTATTTTACTCCATTTTTCTGGATAGTAGCATTAACTGACTTTTGCACACCAAATATATGAGGGATCCAATACATGACTTGGTGAGTCATTCTCTGAAGATTTAGATTCTCTGTTATGTTAAAATAGTGGCATTAATATATTCATCTAAAATATATATATTTAATGAGAAAGGACACATGCACATTCCCGTCTAGATTCATTTCAGATGAGTGTTGTTATATGTAGAAGATTGCCTCTCCACAAGGGCTGTTTACACATTGTTTCTTTAACAATAGTAACACCTTTGGCATAATGTCTCTCTAAAGAAAATACTTGTGGAAAACTAAGCATAGTTATCCATAATAAGGAAAGAATGTGGTAGTGATTATACATCACAGAAACTTGTTTCATCAAGGAATTTAATGACATATGAGAAATATGTGTCCTTAGAGGGTATATAAAAGATTTTAACATAGTGACTTTAAGACCCAAAATAATTTGTGGCTTGTTTTCTCTGAACTACACCTAACATTTTCTATGTTGCCTCCTTCAATACATCACTCTCTGCCAAGGGTGTAGTAAATTGCAGTAATAAGAATTTAAGTTGTGGTAAATCTATTCATATTTCTTTTTAAATTCCTTAGTCTTTGGTTTCCTGGAAGAAAGTCACATTAAATGGAGTTGCCAAGGAAGATTGACTCTTAAATGAGGATAGAAAGTATGATTTAGACTAAAAAGTGGGAATAGTTACTGCTTTAGATGCACAAATATACATACACATATATCTAGCAAGAGAAAGACAGAGATAGAGTTATATAGAGTTATACAGTTACACATAATTATATAATTTGCATTATGTTATATACACAGTGTAGTATAATATATATATCAAATTACATACATACTACAGTTCATCATACATAACACAATGCTACAACATAAGTCATAATGTATAATTCAGTGCTAATTTTGACATTATGATGAATTTGCATTTAGTGACAAGACCCAATCCATGATCACACCACTTTAATGCTAAGTCCACTTGAAATCATTTTCCTGTTCACTTCGAATGGCCTTTTTTGCTAGTGTAAAGAAAGAGTTGAGCATTTGTCAATGTGTCTTGGTTGTCATAAATGACTGTTTACTTCTTACCCACTAAGATTGGTGGGGCCCCTTTGATAATGTTTCACTAGAGGTTTATTAGATCTTTAACTCACACGTCTGTCCTAGGTACATGATCATTACGTCACTAGGGACCAATGGATTTGACAAGACAACATGAACCTCTTCAAACCTCTAAGCTCACGGAAAACAAAATCAACTGTGTGAAACTATACGTTTCCGACCTGAAAGGCAAATCCTACCGATGAACGTTGCCTGTTCCACCCCCTGCCTCCAGACCTGTGTGGGAACATATAACCTATAATTTTGTGACTGATCCTAACATTTCTACCTCGATCTTCGGTCTTTGACTTTTGAAAAATCTTTGTTCAATAATTTTTCAATGATTATACAACCATAGCCACAACAATGAGAATAACAAACAGTAATGACACACAAAATGATCATTTTGGAAATAAACCCAGGCAAGAATATTTTCATATTTAAAAGGCAAACTTATCTCTGCTGTAGATGTACAATTTCTTTTTTGTGCAACTCCGAGGACCGAGTGTCATCTGAAACCTGGCGAGAGAAACCACATGACAATCAGTATCATGAGGTTGACTAACTCTCGGTAGAGAGAGGTGACTCTCAGATGTTACAGTTCAATTGGATTTTTCTTTACTGACCGAAAGGGAGTTACCAGCTGAGTCATTTTGCCTCATGAGTTGCAATCTTCACAGTCTTTACCAGTTGGCCAAAGAGAATTTTTTTAGAGTTAGATATGAGGAGGATAAAGTGTCTTAGTGTACAACAAATTGTGCAAGATGTAGTCAACAATAAAGAGCAGCATCTAGAGTTATGTCATGAGGATGGCAAATGAGGATTTAGAGGAATGATGCCACTCTAAATACATTAGATACAGCAATCTAAGCACACGTCTAAACTAGAGACCTGGCAGCTGGACAGGAGTCAATGTCTTGAGTGCCTGGGGGAGTCAGAGGGAAACTATTCTTGGTGCTTTCCTCCTGAGATGAACTTTAAACTTAATATATAAACCCACCAATTAACATAAACACAGTGGAGTTTGACTTCTGAATAGTTTAACCAGCTTTATCCTGGAACACAATGTTATAATGAATCAGTCAATTATTTACGGCAGTTAGAGATCCACATAAGCTAGAAGACCACATAAGCTAATCATCTTATTTCATTGGGAGATTTTGATAGACAGAATAATGGTCCCCCAGCGATGACCAAGTCCTAATCTCTGGAATCTGTGAATATGCTGCATTACATGACAAAATGGACTTTGCAGATATGATTAAAGTTACAAATCTTGATATAGGGCGTAGTAAGCCCAATCTAATCACATTAGCCCTAAAAAAAGGAAGAGAAAGAAAGAAGGGTAGTCAAAAGAAAAGTTATGACAGAAAAAGCAGAGAAAGGAGGACTCAATTTGTCATTTCTGGCTTTAAAGATGGATAGGGTCATGAGCCAAGGAATGTGGTGATCTCCTGGTGACCTGACAGGAAACAGGGTCTTCAGTCCTACAACCTCAAGAAACTGAATTCTGTCAATAATCTAATTGAGCAATAATGGAATCCCCACTAGAGGATACAGAAAGAAATGCAGCCCCACTGACACTTTGATTTTTGATCAGTGAGACCCATTTTGGACCTATGATCTACAGAGCTGTAGGATAATAAATGTGTGTTGTTTTAAGACGCTCAATTTGTGGTAATTTAGTACAACAGCAATAGAAAACTAGTACATAGATTCACATAAAATGATTTAGGAGATGTTGTAGACTGGCTCAGGATATAGCAATCTAAATCTTCTATCCCAAACCAATTTAACTGGAGAGTCTGGGGATTTGACATAACATATTCAGCTTCCCAGCTTCATTTCCAGCTAAGTATGAGGAGATGACCCAGGTCTTGCTAACGAGATGACTGGAGACGTCAGCGAGTGCTGTGTCTTCTGCTTCCACTTCCTTTCATTCCTGGAAGGTTGCAGCAGACACATCTGAGAATGGGAAAGCAGGAAGATGTAAGAAACTTGGCCCTTTGATGTCGTTATTTTAAAAGCACTGGACTAGTTACACCATCTCCCCAGAAACTTTGCTGTGTATGGTAAATAAATATATTTTATTGTACAGGCCTGCATGTGATTCTAAAGGAGAAAATATCTACAATATTCATGTTTCACCATGTTTGGTGGGATAGTATCTCACTAGTGTCTTTTCAGCTGGTGCAGAAATCCTTTTGTGGTAGGAAATGTTTCTCAGGAATGCAGGTTTGGGTACTTTTAATGAGTGTGTATGACTGAACACTACAGGTGTTCACAGGGTGCTTTTCTTTTTTGACTCATATATTTAACACACCTTCCCCTGATGTATGAACTTTTTTGGGTCTAAACAGCTGTGGTTACAGGTACATTTCAATAATACTTTTCAAGAATTTAATATGCTCTAAGTAGCAATGGTGGGGGGGGTGTTAGCAAGAAAGGTATTAGAATGACCTATTGATATTTCAAAGAAAAGAATTGCATGTTTCTGTAGAGGAGAATTAATTAAGAATTAATTAAGCTACAGCCAGACAATTGATGATTTGAAAAAAGTTGCTGTGCAAATCTCTTAAATTTTAAAAGATATTCCACTTTGTCATCAAATTTGTTGCTGCTCATATATGATTTTGACATTAAAAAGCATTGTTAAATCTGCAGACTTTACAGATTTTCTTTATTACTTAGCTTACAATGAATATGACCCCTTTACTATTATTAGAGATATCTCAAATAAGGAAAAACTATTTTAAGAGCCTATGATGAATAGTACCTGTATCAGTACTGATTTGTGGTTATGTTTCAATCTATCTTTCCTTTGAACAGTCATACATCATGATAATAAGTTCCTATAACTGTAATTTCATCATTAAGATAAAGTATGCTAAATACTTACAAATGGCCTCATAAGGAAGAATGAGTTATCCTCTCGTCTTGAGAGATTTCAATTTGTTGTATTTGAAATATAGACATTTTAACAATATTGTGCAAATATCTTAGTAATATTTGTGATATAACAAACTACGTGTATTTTGTTCTATCATTCGCCACTGTCTGTCTGTATTGACCCAGTGCATGAGAATGCCCATGACAAACAAAAGTGACCTCTGGGGAACAACAAAGACCTCCTGCCAATATCTAACCAAGACTATTTCTAAATATGCAGGCCGACCCTAGAAGATAGTTTCTTAAATGGAGTTGCCAAGGGAGATTGGTTGTTAAAGGAGGATAAAATGTACTTTTTAGACTGGATCGAGGGAATGGCTATATATAACATTATAATAATTGTATTTCTACTCAGCAATATAAATGAACAGACTATGTCGATACACTCAATGACTTGGTGAATGCCAAATGCTTTCTGCCAAGTCAAAAGTCAGACTTGAAAGGCTTTACTATATATGATTCCATTTATATAACATTCTGGAAAAGCCAAAACAATAGGATAGGTTCCCTGGTGATAAAGTTGGTGGAAGTTGTTAACCATAAAGAGACAACAAGTGAGAATTTTGAAGAGTGATGGAACTGCTCTGTGTCTTGATTGTATTTGTAGTTACACAACTCCATGGATTTGTCAAATCTCATAGAACATACACGAAAACAGTATATTTTACTTTGTATGTAAATTTAAAATGTACTGTATGTAAATTACAAATAAATTATAAAATATTTTTGAGAAAGAAAGGCATTACTATGATGTTGTATACTTAATTGAAAATTTTACTTAAGCCAATTTATGCTGTTACAAATTGGCCCAACTTTAATAGAGCCTCCTAAAAAGAGCTTCTAGAGTCTTTCCAAATTACAATACACCTGGATTTCCTGTTAGTGCCTCCCAGAGGCTTCTTTCTTCTAGATACTTTAGCAACCTCCTCAGGGTCCTAGAGTCTCTGGACCACCCAAGACAGCCATAGGTTGCCAATGACTTCTGGCACAAAAAACTGCCCTCTTCAACTCCATGCTACACACCATTAGAGGGGCAGTTGCAAGGAGCATGCTGGGATCTCCTGAAAATAGAGGCTCTCACAGGCCTCTGTCCTTAGCTGCCCATTATGCCTTGGGACATGGAAGAAGCACCCCTACAAGCTTAGTGCAGCTACTGAGGCCTCCCTGCTACAGGATAGAACCAAATCTGAGCTCTTTGTTATATCCCACTTGCAGAAGTGTGTGGCCTCCCCTGTCCTCAGTCCCTTGCCAGAGACCATGGTGCTCGGCGAGTTACTTTTCTCCTGGAGAATTTGGATAGCTGAGGAGCTCTTGGAATCAGTTGAAGGAACAGGAAAGGGAGTTTATACCAAGGAGAACATCCCTACCATTGCACCAGATGGAGCTCTCCAGCGCAGTTGCTTTTTGTCCCTTAATCAGGACATCCCTAATCACAGATGAGAACCAAGGATCAGCACAATTGCTTGGACTTCAAGCAGCCACCTTAGTACTGGATTCTCTGGCCAATAACCAGCCCCGTCTTCACCTTTTTATAGACTTTTGTGTTGTCTGGTTTGCACAATGGCAGTGACAATAATTCCTTATCCAAGTTTTCCCTTTTAAGGTAAAAAACTTGTTGCTTCACAGATACCCAAAATATAGATCAAGATCACCCATGTCTCCATGTGTGCTAAAGCTACAATACAAGACCTCGAAAAGATAATTCCTCACAAGTCCCATTCAGAGTTTCAGATATTATTGATAGTGATGAAGTCACTCATTTCACTTCTAAGAATACATAACACTGGGCCATTAAAAAGGATAGTCAATGAAACTTCCCTCTCCCTTGCCAGTCTCAGGCTGCAGGCCTCAAGGAGTTCAAATTCAATTAAGTGAAACATGGCTTATTTCAGTGTCAGTCAAACATCAGGGATGAATGGTAGTAAAGAGTCTGACTCCATTTTTGATATTTGACTGATGGCTGCTCCACTTCAGTCTCTTCCACTTCTGTTCCATGTCTAGGCAAGCTGATAAAAAGAAAAAGGAAAACAAAACCAAAAAAAATATGCTGTCTTTTTGGCAGTGGTGGAAAGTTCAAACCTTGAAAGGCCTAGCCCACATGCACAGTGTAGTGAACTGAATAATGGCCACCAAAGATATCAAGTCATAATTCCTAGAACATATGAATACTATCTTACAAGGAAAAGGTATTTTGCATATGTTGATAAACCTTTGATAAGTTCAGATATTATTAAAATCTTGAGATGGGCAGATTATCATGGATTTGCTGGGTGGGTACAAAATGCAGTCATAAATATCTCCATAAGAGAGAAGGAGGGAGATTTAACATAACACAGAAGAGAAGAATGGATGTGATCATGGAGGCAGAGATGGAAGTGATGAAGACACAAGCCAAGGAATGCCAGTAGTCACCAGAAGCTGGAGGAAGCAATGAACAAATTTCCCCCTAGAGCCTGTGGAAGCAACACAGTGCTGTCAACACCTTGACTTTAGCCCAGTAAAACTGGTTTCCCACTTCTAGGCTCAAGACCTATAAGAGAATAAACATATGTGTTGTGTTAAGCCTTTAAATTTGTGATAATTTGTTACATGAACCATGGAAAAGTAATGCGTGTGGGAACCCTCCTTCCAGCTCTCCCACCTAACCACTATGAAAACCCCAAGCCAGTCTCTTTTCTTTGCTCTCTGAAACCATTTTTGGGCTTCCTTGGGAGTCACCCTGCTCTCCCCAGAATGTAATCAACCTTTTCATGCCTTCTTGGTGCGTGTGATGTCAACAATCTCAACATCTGAAACAAAAATTTGTGTAAAGGGATGTCCATCCTCACTCTATGGACATATTCCTCCAGCAGGATGACTCAGAGGACAATGCAACAAAAATCCCACAGAGAGGAGCTGAGAGCCACAGAAAGTTACTCTCAGCCCTTGAGAAATGGAGATTTGCCTGGTTGTATCTCACAATTGTTACAGACCAGGGACTTCTTTGCTTCTTCCATTTCGACATATCTTACTAACACATCCTCTTTCTCTTGCTGGTTTTGATGAAGCAGGCAGGAATATTGGAAGCTAATGTGGCAAAGGACTGAGGACAGCCTCTAGGAGATGAGGGCCACAGCCTCCAGCCAACAGCCAGCAAGCAAATGAAGCCCTTATTCTTATAACAGCAAAGAAATTAATTTTGCCAACCAATTGAGTAATCATGGAAATGGACCCTTCCGCAGTCAAGCATACAGATCATACCTCAGCCCCAGCCAAGCCTTTGATTGCAGACTTGTGGAGGACCCAGCTAAGCTATGCTCACACATCCTGCTCCACAGAGACTGTGAGATGATAAGGAGGTGTTGTTTTAATCTAATAGTTTTTGGTAATTTGTTATGCAGCAATATATAACTAATATAGATATCCTTTATCAGCTTGAGAATGTTCCCTTTTGTCCGAATTCACTAAAATATTTTATATTGAATGTGTATTCATTTTGTCACATCATTTTTTCTGCATCTATTGAGATAATAATATGGCTTTTCTCATTTCATCTGTTGATATGGTTAAATAAATTAATTGATTTTCAAATGTTCATCAACATTGAATTTCTGAAATAAATTCTTCTTGAACATGTTATATTATCTGTTTTATGTAGCATTGGATTTAATTTACTAACACTTTGTGAAGGAATTTTTATGCCTATTTCTAAAAGTCATATTAGCCTGTAATGTTCTTATTTTTTAAAAGTTCTTAAGTTTTGATTTTAGGGCTATTTTGGTTTCATACAAAAAGTATAAAACTATGCTGTTTATCTAGTTCCTAAATATTTTGCAAAATTTGAAATTATGTCTTGTTAAAATACTTAGAATTCACCAAAGAAGCCCTTTGGGCTGGTGACATTTTTAGTAAGAAAGGTTTTAATTTTTATGAATACAAATTAATAGTTTGACTTTTTAAATTTTATCTTTTCAAAAATGTCATTCTAATGTCTTTTGAAATCCACTGTTTCTGATCAGAAATAAACTGTCATTTTTATGTTTGTTTCATTTGATTGTTGTTTGGGCTGTTTTGTCTGTTTTATAGTTGTTTTTGTGTCTTTTTATTTTATTTTTTTTGTGAGGAGGACCAGCCCTGAGCTAACATCTGCCAATCCTCCTCTTTTTTTTTTTTTGCCGAGGAAGACTGGCCTTGGGCTAACATCCATGCCCATCTTCCTCTACTTTATATGGGACGCCGCCACAGCATGGCTTGACAAGCAGTGCGTCGGTGCGCGCCCGGGATCCGAACTGGCGAACCCCGGGCCACTGCAGTGGAATGCGCGCACTTAACCACCTGCGCCACCGGGCCGGCCCCTCATTTTCTTTTATTGAACTATTATATGCCTAGATGTGATTCACATTGCATTCATTATGCTTTATATTCACTGAAAATTCTACATGTGAGTGTTGTTGAAATTTTGCTGTTTTTTTTTTTATAGTATTGATTGTTTTTTTCTTTGTTAGGTATCACATTTTCCTGTCTCAACACATCTCAATAGTTTTTTGTTTCATTTTACCCTGGAAATTTTGCATAAAAGAACAGCAGAGACTCAGGTTGATAATATTTGCCCTCAGAATCATTAACTTTCCTCTGATGAGCTACTAGGATGTGGGGCTGAGTTAATCAAATCTGTGGTTGAGATTGGTCCAGGCTTTGTTGCAGCTTTAATTAAATTCATTTCCCCATTAACTCTAAATATTTCTATTATTTATATGTAGTAAAGGGTTGAACATTTGTCCTTTTCCATTAATTGGTCTGGTAAAAATGGAATTTGTCTGTTCTTTGATGCATTTGTGTGGATTTAAAACAGATTCACTCAACATCTTCTTCGTTTCCAGTAAGAGAGTTGTTCTGAATATCTCAGCCTATTCCCAAAAGAAGAGTCTCACCTTTTACAAGATATTTGCTAGTTCATGTAAACTACATTTTCCCCTGGCTTTCCAAGTTTCTCCAGGACTGCTGTGTGGATAAATTACCATTAGCCTTTGCTAATTTGGTACTTGTTCTAGAACATGAGGTCAACTTTAATTCAACTGTATTTTAACTGATATGCCACCCAAATTCATAGCAGGTCTTTGTATCCTAAGCACTAAGAAATTGTGGTAAATTCCACTTTGCTAAAATTAATCCAATCTACTGGAGTATTGCTACCACCGGTGGGGAAGTATAGAGTTGGAGCTCTTTGCTGCTGATTTACGGAACCTGAGGGTCAGGGTATCATGTGCAGTGAGGAGTGATACTAGCTTACTAAAGTAACAGAAGAGTTTCTTAAAAGAAAATAAACAGATCTGGGAAACATATGTATAGGGCCAGAAACTGGATCCTGTCCACCGAATGAGAGATACTGATTGCACCAAAGACGTTAGGGATACTGAAAGATTAGGGAATTCTCCAGGATTTAGAGACTTACTTATTATTTAGGTGGTTACATAATTGTATCTGGTGTCATCTAGTGTGTGGAAGACGTAAGAACTCTGCAGGTTCCCTGGTAAAAGGAACACTTTGAATCCATTCATTCTCATGCAATCCCAATGTGAAGGAGCATTTGCTGGAAAGTCAGAATTAAGGCTGGTTCAAGGTGGACATTCTACGTATTTGGGTAACAGCAGCACATATTTTCTGATGACTTTCTACCACATTAGTTGCAAGTTCCAAGCAAAACATACTCACATTAAACCCTCCTGACCCTTGTTACTTTCTGCTCGATTCCCGTTTTCTAATATTCAATATGACATTAAATCTATTCAATAATTTGCTCATTCTTTTTATTTTTCAATTCAATTTGATTATTCTCTATAGATTCCAATTCCTTGGTGAGTCTCTTCACTCTTGTCATTTTCAAATTTTTTAAAATAATTTTTAGATATTATAGTTATTTTCAAGTCCTTGCTTGCTAGCTTCGATTTGTGGTTCAATGTCTATTTGCTTTTAGCATTTTTGTCACTTGTTTATTGGTCATAAGGTCTTGCCTGTTCTCATGTTTGCCATAATATATAAAGAAAGATGTTCTAGATGATTTCTCTCACCAAAGAGGGCTCAATCATTTCTCTGATGAAGTTAATGCTGATAAACTCAATCCAATCAGAAACGGATCTGGGCTGGATCTTCCTTATGGTTTCCGCAAGATGCAGTGCACCTCCAGTGCACCCCTATTTCTGGGGTTCCACTTAAGGTCTTGAGCTCCCTTTGTCTCTTGAGCAAGAAGAGAATGCAAGAATTTCTCCTCTTGTATTGCATCAGTTTCTGGCTTATATCTTTAAGCACCCACCCCAAGCAACTTTGGAATTTGGCAAATGCTGTGAAAAGAAGATCACTGTGTGTTTGAGGCCGTGCAAGTCTCCATTTTGGCACTCTAATCCTGTGCAATTTTTCTGCAAGTTTTCCTGAGCCCAGCTGAAGCCCTCTTCCTGTATTCTTAGATGCTATGTGTGCCCAGAGTCTCAGAGAATTGTGGTTTATGATTGTCAGTATCATATGACAAATCCCTCCAGGGATTTACACGTTTTCATTCTCAGAACACAATTCACAGCAGGTCTCTGTATCCTAAGTGCTAAGAAATTGGGGGATATTCCACTTCGCTTTTCCAAGATTTTTAGTGCTTTTCATCTATTGCATGCTGAAGCTTTGAATTTAAAAAGTGCCTGGAATAGGAAATCTGCCATTTGTTTGAAATTCCTCACATCTCCAGTTTTGACATTTCAGCACTGTAATTGCCCAAATCTCTAGAAAAGCCCATATTGTCAGTCTCTTGCCCATACTCATAATTGGTAAAATCCTACAGTGACATCTACAGGTCTCAGCTCACCTCTAAATAGTTAGAACTTTTTTGAATTATAGTCACTTTAGTCTGTATTGATGGCTTTATATATATGATGCAAAAGGTGATTCCCTGAGTATCACCAACATAACCAGTTGATACGACAAAGCTGAGTTTATTGCTCACCTTAGTGAGGGAGAACACCATCTCACAGAGCTTGGGCAGTTTCTGAGGGAAGGAGGAAGCAGGGAAAGAATTTATTAAGAATGAGAAGTTTGGTTTAAGGTGGGTCTTTCAAAGAAAGAGTTTGCTTAGGATTGGTTAGAGATCAAAAGACAACAGTCCAGGTTGGTGGAAACACGGCAAGAACTTTGTGGAAAGAGATTTGAAGAATTTAGGCAGTAAACTCTCTGTTGATATTGTCCACTGAAGCGTCCAATGATTGTTTATGAAATTTCTGTAATGAACAGTCAAAAGCTTGCCTGAGCAAGAAACACCTGGAAGAATTGCCACACTAATGAAAACAGCAGCATAGCAAAGTCCTGTTAACGTAGACGTTAAAGTGTGGTCTTAGTTCTTAGTGTCCAGGTGGAGTATGGCGGCAGTAGACAGTTTTTGTTCTACATATTTGTAATTTATCTTTCTTTTTTCCTAGAAGTTCTCAGTGGGAGCAAAAAACTACTGTGAATTATCAAACCATACTTCAAGTGGAAGGCTTATATTTTTTGAAATTTTTATGAAAATAACAGAGGCTATTGAATTTTGTATGTGCTGCATCTCCTTCTTCTCTCAGTAATTCATACATGGGAGATATCTGATCAGTTTCCTACAAAGTCCTGTGTAATTTTCTGATATCAGGTAATATAAAAGATCAAATGTAGCAAAGCAATACCATCTGTGGTGCCTTCTTTCTAAACTAAATCTAAAGCTAACAGCCAGTGTCATACTTACTATATACCAGCCAATTTGATGTTAAAAAGCTAAATTTCAACTCTATCTATATGCTTAACAACTATGCTTTTCTAGAACACTTGAATATTGAGTACAATTAGCTTACTGTTACAAGAAATGTTCCTTCATCTCACCTTGCCCTTTATCTCTTCTGGACTCTAAATCAGGGACATTTAGAATCACAATGGAGTGGTGCAGAGTCTCAGGGGTTGTGCAGAGATTACAAGTGTTGTTCTGCAGAAGCAATGTTGCTCTTAACGTAGAGAGGGTCCCTTTTCACAACAGTCCTGGAGGCTTGGACCTCTGTCCGCAGGTTCTAATAGACCACTCAGTGTTAAGTTCTCATTTTCCTCTCTGAAGAGTAGGAATAGGAAAAGAGAATGGGTATTTTTATCTTTTAATGGGTGAAATTCTAAACTGCATTTTGTAAAATGTAAATTCGTAAAGAAAGCGTATTCAGAAAAGTTGTTTTATATAGTAAATTTTTAAAACATTTCTCAAATTATTTAATTACCATCATTATTATCACAGTAAATAAAAATTTTGGTAAATTCCCAGTATGGCCACATTATGCTAAAATAACTAACTCATTTTTGCTTAAAGAGTTAACTTGCAGTTTACTAACTCTGTCACTAAATGATCCCAAATCACAAAA
Organism: Rhinoceros unicornis; assembly: GCA_028646465.1. NCBI lineage: Eukaryota > Metazoa > Chordata > Mammalia > Perissodactyla > Rhinocerotidae > Rhinoceros > Rhinoceros unicornis. Next base: position 13,557,452 of record CM053540.1, on the reverse strand, counting down.
TAAGTTCAATATCGTGCATGTAGGTAAAAGCATCACAATGCAAATGAAGAGGAAAATAAATTTGGATTTAAGCTCACCATAATGGGCATTTTTTTCAACAGCTAGAACTTCCACAGTGGATTGAAATACCCTAAGAAATGATTAAACTGAAGTTGTATGATCACTTTTCAGTCTTGGTTTAGAAGTGGATTTTGGCATTGGATTTAGAAGTGGATCTAAGTTTTAACAAGATTCCCACTAAGATTCTGCAGATATAGAAGTCAACAAACCCATTTTATGCTGTGAAAAAAATGTAGAGCCTATAATGTAATTAGTGGAGTTCCACTAATTACAAGTAGCCCTTAAATATTAATTTAGTGAAACTGTCATGCACCGTGCATGTAAGACTAAGTTGATGATGAGATCCTGTATTTTACTAATTGAGATGGCTTTGCCATCACTTTGATGTTCTCCGGCATAAGATCCTTCTCAATAAGTCCTTCCATCTTCTCAGAAAGCACCTGCTGATACCAAATTCTAGAGAAGTCTCCACTGGGCTCACTCTTTAATGTCATTGAAAAAAATGATCAATTTTCAATACTGATAATAATAGGTAACATTTTTGAGTTTCCGTGTGGTTTTTGAAATTATTTAATTGGAAACAGTTTTATTTATTGATTTATTTCTAAATTATTTTATTGAGGTCATATTGGCTTACAACATTGTGTAAATTTCAGGTATACATCACTATATTTCAGTTTCAGTACAGATTGCATCATGTTCAGCATCAACTGTCCTGTGTTTATCCATCACCATACATATTTGCCCCTTCATCCCTTCTTCTCTGGTAACCACAAATCTGTTCTCCTTATCTATGTGTCTGTTTATCTTCCATATATGAGTGAAATCACATGGTATTTGTCTTTTTTTGTCTGACTTATTTTGCTCAGCGTAATACCCTCCAAGTCCATCCATGTTGCTGCAAATCACATAATTTTGTCTTTTTTATGGCTGAGTGGTATTTCATTGTATATACAGACCACATCTTCTATATCCATTCATCCATTAATGGTACTTGTGTTGCTTCCACATCTTGGCTATTGTGAATAATGCTGTGATGAACATAGGGGTGCATATAACTTTTTGAATTATTGTTTTCATGTTCTTTGGATAAATACCTAGTAGTGGAATGCTGGATCATAGGGTATTTCCATTTTTAATTTTTGAGAAACCTCCATATTGTTTTCCATATTGATTGCACCAGTTTGCATTCCCATCAGCAGTGTATAAGGATTTCCTTTTCTCCACATCCTCTCCAACACATGTTATTTCTTGTCTTGCTAATTATAGCTATTCTGATGGGTGTGAAGTGATATCTCACTGTAGTTTTGATTTGCATTTCCCTAATAATTAGCAATGTTGAACATTTTTTCATGTACCTGTTGGCCATCTGTATATCTTCACAAAATCAACATACAAAAATCAGTTGCGGGGCCAGCCCATGGCTTAGTGGTTAAGTGCGCGCACTCCACTACTGGTGGCCCGGGTTCAGATCCCGGGCGCACACCGAAGCACCGCTTCTCCGGCCATGCTGAGGTGGCATCCCACATACAGCAACTAGGAGGATGTGCAACTATAACATACAACCATCAACTGGGGCTTTGGGGGGAAGAAAAAAAGGAGGAGGATTGGCAATAGATGTTATTCCTCAGCAAAAAAAGGAGGATTAGCAAGGATGTTAGCTCAGGGCTGATCTTCCTCACCACACACAAAAAAAAATCGGTTGCATTTCTATAAACTAACAATGAACTAGCAGAAAGAGAAATCAAGAATACAATCCTATTTACAATCACAACAAAAAAGAATAAAATACCTAGGAATAAATTTAACCAAGGAGGTGCAAGACCTATACACTGAAAACTATAAGACATTATTGAAAGAAATTGAGGAAGACATAAAAAAGTGGAAAGATATTCCATGCTCATAGATTGGAAGAATAAACATAGTTAAAATGTGCATGTTACCTAAAGCAATCTACAGGTTCAATGCAATCCCAATCCCAATGACATTCTTCATGCAAATAGAACAAAGAATCCTAAAATTTATATGGAATAACAAAAGACCTCGAATAGCCAAAGCAATCCTGAAAAGAAAGAAGAAAGCTAGAGGTATCACATTTCCTGATTTCAAAAAATACTACAAAGCTATAGTAAACACAACAGCATGGTACTGGCAGAAAAACAGACACACATCAATGGAAGAGAACTGAAAGCCCAGCTATAAAACCACACATCTATGGACAACTAATTTTTGACAAAGGAGCCAAGAGCATACAATGAAGAAAGGAAAGTCTCTTCAATAAACGATGTTGAGAAAATTGGACAGCCACGTGCAAAAGAATAATAATAGACCATTATTGTACACAATATCCAAAAATTAACTCAAAATGGAATAAAGACTTGAATGTAAGACATGAAACCATAAAATTCCTAGTAAAATATAGGCAGTACACTCTTTGACATGGGCCTGAGCAGTATCTTTTCAAATACCATGTCTGTTCAGGCAAGGGAAACAAGAGAAAAAATAGACAAATAGGACTACATTAGACTTAAAACCTTCTGCACAGCAAAAGAAACCGTGAACAAAATGAAAAGACAATCCACCAACTGGGAGAAAATGTTTGCAAATCATATATCCAAAAATAGCTTAATTTCCAAAATGTATAAAGAATACAGACAACTTAACAACAAGAAAATGAACAACC
>CM053540.1:13543056-13554209 GCA_028646465.1 Rhinoceros unicornis | reverse complement strand
AGGGAAACAAGAGAAAAAATAGACAAATAGGACTACATTAGACTTAAAACCTTCTGCACAGCAAAAGAAACCGTGAACAAAATGAAAAGACAATCCACCAACTGGGAGAAAATGTTTGCAAATCATATATCCAAAAATAGCTTAATTTCCAAAATGTATAAAGAATACAGACAACTTAACAACAAGAAAATGAACAACCTGATCAAAAAATGGGCAGAGGATATGAACAGACATTTTCTCAATAGTTATATTTTTAAATATTTGAACTGTTCGCAAAGGACATTCACAATAAAGTGGATCCTTTGTAGGATCCCAAGTGTCATTAAAAACAAGCCCAATATTACTGAGAGTGAAAACTGCCTGTTCAAATTAATACTAACTGTATTTCTATTATAATTACCAATGTGTAATTATACCAATTAATATTACCAATGTGTTATTTTTTTTTAGAAAAAAATTCACAATGGCAATCACTCTGCTAATTATTCCCTAGGTGTCCATTGGAAATGAGCCTATTTGGAATCCTTCAAGTACTAGGTCCCTAATGACACAAGAATGGATGTAAAATCCCCTGGTTCTATTGGCAAAATGATTCATCTAGGTAATTGGAAAATAGCTCCTTCCTTGGTAAGTAGCTTCTGTGGTTACTAGGCTGGCTTTAATGGTGCAAAAATTGGCTCCTGGGGGTCTGAGAGCAAGAACCACTGATTTGTGTCCAAAGAGTTGGGAAACCACATATCAGTTAATATTGTTCCCACAAAGTCACCTATCTTGTGTCACTCTTTCCTATACAGCTTCTACAAGGATCTGACACACTTTTTTTTAAATAAGCTTTTTTTGTTACAGATAAGAGAACTGAAAAATGACTGGCTACCTGATGGTCTGAATTAATTTATTTTCTATCCTAAGATGGTTTTTGTTATATATTTGGGAAGAATTTAGTGAATCATAGTATTTGATTGAATCTTTTTATTCTTTCCCTTTTAAAGCAAGAATCCAAGGTTCTCTATCTTCTCTTGCCTTTACCCTCATGGCTTCTTCTCTTCTCTCTCACTTTTCTCTGAATGACATTCTTAGACTATCAGAAAGGATGATCAATGTGAAGTTCTCAAGCACACATGTTCTGCTTTTTTAGTAAATATGTGAGCAATTCCTTCCTCCCTTCAGCAACACTATGCACCTCAGCCTGTCTCAGTGGCCATGCTATTAATATTCTACCCACCCTCATGTTTGATGTCATGAGCTTTGGCTTCAAACACATCTGAATTTGAATTATACCTGTCAACTACTAGCTGAATGACTTGGGATATTACTCTAAACCTCAACTTTCTCATACAAAATATGGAATTAATAACAAAAATCTAGCTTATAGGGAGCCAATGTAGTATAAAGCTTTGAGTCAATAGCTTGGATTCCAATCCTGTTTCTATTACATGTTAGCTCTTAAATTCTCCATGCCTTAGTTCCCTCATCTGTAAAAGAAAGATGATAGTGATAGTAACTGCATGTAATTTTGTTAGTTGTTTGTGACAATTAAATAAATTACATGTCAAGTATTTAGAATATTGCATTGCATGTAATAATCATTATATAAATGACAGCTATTATTAATAAAACCTTGCCATATAGTGCTAGTCATAAGCTAAGGATAAGAGAGAGCCTTGGAACAATTGAAACTAACTTTTATTCTTTACCTTAGTATGTGCAAGTCTGTCTAAAATGTGACCACATGGAATGATAAATAGGTAGGTAGGTAGATGATAAACAGGTGTTTTCTAATTTCACCCACACAGCAACCTTATGAGATATTTATTGTCATTCTTATGGTACAGATTTAAAAATATATATATATGTTAAATTTTGCAAGGTCACACAGCCCACATGTGGCCAAGATGAGATTCTAACCACATTCTTACTAACTCTAAAGTGAAGTCTTATCTTTTCTAAATACCTTGATTACTTTTAAAACTGGCAACATCAGAATAAATTAACCTCTGTCCTCACATAGTGCTGTACCTCATTCATGCTCTCTGATGCAATAACATAGACAGCACATTAACACTCCTGATTCTCTTAGGCGTCTCTGGACCTCTGTCATCCAGTGGTTTTAATGATTAGATGATATATACAAATGAAGTTCTTAGCACTGTAACTTTTGTAATGGAAAGAATGAACCCAAACCACTTTGTTCCCCTCCTGGCGCACCATGGCAACACAAACATAGCTCGTTGCATGCTTTGCTTGTTTGTCTTATATATTTCCAAGTCCATCCTTCAAGGTTAAGGTAAAATTGCTTGCACTTCAAAGGCAGATTCAAATTCCTCCTACTCCTGGAAAAATTCTGAGACCCCAGAAGCAGATATTGACAGAATTTTTAGACTCAAAACTCTGAATTATACTAGCATAAAAATCAATGGCAGCTAACTATTTTGTTTTCCCATAACATATAATCAGTGAGGAGGCCATATAGAGTAATTTTACCTAATTAGAATTCAACTTATGACTAAATTTTTGCCCACTTTACTCAGTCAGTCAACTAATAGTCACTGAGCACTTACTAGAGGCCAAGAATCATAATAAATGTCAAAGACAGGAAAAAAAAAGTTGATTAATTTAATCATCTTAGTTTAGTATCTTGATTAGGATTTATGAAGCTATCCTAAACTTTTTCTTATCAAAAATACACTCACTGCTGATGTTTATGGACATTTGTCGTTAATTAATTAATATTACTTTTACATTATATTTTTTTAAAAAATGATTAACTTGCATATGTTTCATTACACCACTCCATCTGCTCTGTCAAGAGAATGGCACACCACCATCTATTTAATCTAGACAGAAAGAGCAAAATATTCTAAAATTATCATTGAAGGCATATTCTATAAGTCAATTTATTTTTAAAATAAAATTTTAAAAATTAAAATAAAAAATCATATATATTTTATTCTCTTCTTCATGTCATCACCAGTCTATTAATTAATTTATTACTTCCTTTAATCTTCTGGGCCAGCTATTGTGCTATATTTGGGGTAAAAAAAAAGGTAAGCAAAAACAGACATGATTCCTGCATGCAGCAAGCTAGCTCTCCAATGGAAAAAATAATCATTAATCAAACAAATAAAATAAAACTAACAACCATGAAATCTGATCACTACTAAATTCTGAAATATATTTCTCAGAGTTTATATTTGAAAGGAAGTTTGGGCTTGGATTTTTTACTCGATTGCTTGTTTGTGTGTTTATTGAAACAATAAAATAACCTTATAACTATATCTAATTATATTTTAGGATGTAGAAATCTCATAAAATGAAAACAACACAGAATATGGAATTTATAGTCGGAAACTACACCTTGGTAACTGAGTTTATTCTATTAGGGTTTCCGACTCGCCCTGGACTGAAGATTGCCCTATTCCTCGTGTTTCTCACATTGTATGGTATGATTCTAATGGGGAACATTGGATTGATGATGTTAATCAGGATTGACCCGCACCTTCAAACCCCCACGTATTTTTTCCTTAGCAACCTATCCTTTGTGGACCTTTGTTATTCCTCAGTCATTGTTCCCAGAAAACTGGTCAATTTCCTCTCAGTGAACAAATCTATTTCTTATTATGGCTGTGCCCTGCAGTTTTATTTTTTCTGTACTTTTGCAGATACAGAATCCTGTATCTTGGCTGCCATGGCGTACGGTCGCTATGTCGCCATCTGTAATCCTTTACTCTATACAGTTGTCATGTCTCGGAGCAGCTGTGTATGGCTGATTGTCTTGTCATACATTGGAGGCAACATGAGTTCCCTGGTTCACACATCTTTTGCTTTTATTCTGAAATACTGTGATAAAAATGTCCTCAATCATTTTTTCTGTGACCTCCCTCCCCTGCTTAAGCTATCCTGCACAGACACATCAATTAATGAGTGGCTTCTCTCTACATATGGCAGCTCAGTGGAAATTATCTGTTTCATCATCATCATCATCTCGTACTTTTTCATTCTTCTCTCAGGCTTAAAGATCCGCTCTTCCAGTGGGAGGAAGAACACCTTCTCTACGTGTGCGTCTCCCCTGACTTCTGGGGCCATCTATCAGGGGACTCTTCTCTTCATTTACTCACGGCCCAGCCACCTCTATTCCCCCAACACTGATAAAATTATCTCAGTGTTCTACACCATTATCATCCCAGTGCTGAATCCGTTGATTTACAGTTTGAGAAATAAGGATGTGAAAGACGCTGCTAAGAAAGCCATAAAATCAAAGGTAGATTCTTTGTGAGATATAACATTCCAAGATTCATCTAAATCCTCAATTAGAAACTCTAATTGGGAACCTGCAACAACCTCAGCAGCACACCTACAATTTCTCACACAATTGAGATTTTATCAAACAACTGTTTTTTTTACTCAGCCAAATGCATGTCATAGCCCCATGATGTAAGAAAACATTTGAAAGTTTCAAAGTTGCTGCTACATAGTAGACTACTCTTCAATGATTACTAGCTTAGAGTTAATGCTAAAATGGGTTATATCAGGCTGTCTTCATGGATATAGTAAATTCCTCAGAAAAGTGTGTGTGTGTGTGTGTGTTCATGTGTAGAATGTCTCATTTACAAGAGTAGATTACTTGATGAAGGAAGAAGCCAGATTCCCTTGGATCATACGTCAGCTCTGTACCTGGCTAGTCAGTGGCACTTTGAATAAGTTACTTAATTTTTCTATGCCTCAGTTAACTTATCTGTAAAATGGGGAGAATGTGTCATTGATTGTTGGATGGTTAACTGAATAAATGCTGAGAATAGTGCTTGTACCATTTTGAGCACTTAATAGACGTTCATTATATATATTTTATGATATGTAATCTTAATTAGAATGTATGTTCTACAACAAGATGGTGAGAGTCAGGAATGTTAGGAAAGCAATAATACAAAATCAAATACATTTTCTTAAGTGTAGTTTAATAATATGTTGACAACCTTCTACACTCAGTCTACTCCAAAATAATTTGTAATCTTTTTCTAAGTATCAGCTTGAATAATATAGGTTAATTGCAAGGCAAAATATTTGTTTTCCTTTCTATCTTTCATTTTTTGGACACAAAAGTATTACTGAGAGTGTGGAACATTCTCTGGCATCTCAGAAACAGAATCAGCTACCTAACGTGTCACCTGTTTCCTCGTGGGGAGATCATCCCACATGCCATGGTGGGATACCACACAGGAAATGTGCATTTGAAGACTGAAATTGCAGGATGTGTATCATTGCAAAATGTATTTCAGTAACTGATAATTTTTGCTGTACATTATTTATTATTATTATTAATTTTGAGTATGATAATAAATGTTTACAAGCTTTGACCTGGAAATATCAATGTGTAAAAGTATATTTAAACCCATGCACTGTGTCTTGTAAAGATACACAAGATACAAACCAAATCATTGTCAGTTTGAAATTCCCCTAAGAATCCCTACTTTGGATTTCTGACCAACAATGCTTCTCCTGAGTATTTTTGTTGTTTCATTTGGTAAGAGGAAAACACAGCCACTCATAACTACACGAGCACACCAACAATCTGTAATATTAAATTCTTTCATATTTGAATGAAGCAATACTAAAACAGCACACATATAGAAAGAAGAGTGACAGACATTTCAATCTCAGGTCATTGTGAAAGCAACGTTAGCTCTGGGACCTTTGGAAGTAGTCATATCACCCCAGATATCAAGATGGCAGACCAACGGTCAAGAAGCATGGGGAATAGTATTGCTATCTCGTGGGAAGTATTTAGGGAGGATATAAAAGTGAAACTTCCAGTATTACTCAGTTTGCAAAGAATTAGTAAGGATAATCACACACTAAAATTATTTTTAGAAAAAACAGTGTAACTCTGTTTTTTTAGAAAAAGTATTATCCATGCAAACATGTTTAAATGAATCATACTTGTCCATATGAGCTATATTAGTAGAAAAAAATCCCCAAATCCAGAGTATTTCTGCTCTTTGTTCACCAGCCTCCACTTTCAGTTGTCTGAAGTCCTTAACAATAAATATTTAGAAAGCAATTACCTTTATAAATCCTTGTTTTAGAGACTTTAGGGAATACAGGAAATAAACATTGATCTTATTCCTGAAGCTTTAACTACAGTAGAGAAATTCTTATATGAAGAAAGTAAATGTAATTTGAGAGAGTACTAAATGTAGAGGATGTGATTAAGTCATAAAATCAATGAAATGTATGTGAGTGACATGTGGTGAGGGGATGAGAGTAAGAAAATGCTCGGTGATGAAAGTGGTCTAGAAAGGGAGCATTGACAGAATGTTTACAGCATCATTATTCATAATAGCCGAAAAGTATAAACAACCCAAATGTTCATCAACTGATAAATGGATCAACAAAATGTGTTATATCTATGAAATATTATTCAGCCATAAAAGGATACAAAATTCGGACACTTGCAAAGACATGGATGAACCTTGAAAACAAGATGCTGAGTGAAAGAAACCTGATACAAAAAAACACATATTGTATGTTTGTGTTCATTTGAGAAGTCCAGAATAGGCAAACACAAAGAAACAGAAAGTAGATTAGTGGTTTCCAGAAGCTGAGGAGAGGGGAGAGAGAGAAATGACTGCTAATAGATATGGGTTCCTTATTAGAATGATGAAAAATGTTCTGGAATTAGATAGTGGTGATGGTGGTACAACCTCGTGAATATAATGAAACCCAAAGAATTATACACGTTAAAAGTGTGGATTTATAGTGTATGAATCATATTTCAAAAAAAAGAAAAAAATACCATTGAAGGTTAACAATATTCATAAATATGGTCTTAAAGGACAATGTTTCAAAAATGGAAGAAACAAAATGAACGATAGAAAGGAGGCGGAAATGAATAAGTAGCGTCTATTGAGTGTCATTGGGTGTCGGCTGTGGCTGGAGAAGGAGGCAGCTGTGAAGCAATCATAAAAATGATTGGCAGGTTTCTGCCTAACATAGACTCATTAGGTGACAGTGGTGAAATATTAAAGCTCAGGCTGTAGTAAAATCGTGATTATATTCACGGGGGAATATGCAGAACCAGAAATATAATTAATAACATATTGACATAACACCAAAGCCTAAGGGCCACAGCTTCAGAGATTTCGGTCCCAAATGATACCTGGTAAAACAAATGCCGTCTGCTTATTGTCTAGCTGCTGAAGACCCGCTCATTCCCGGTAGGTGCCCAAGTCTCCACATTTAAAGAATATAAAGGGAAAAAAACCTTTTTGGAAAAAAAATGAGAGGTTTGTAAATGTATCATTTTATGCCTGCTTACTCAATTTGACAAACTGCAATTTAATGTCCACAAAGGATATTTTCTTCTCAGAACTGAAAGAATATGACTGAAATTATTAATATTCACACAATAACATTTTTAAAATTTTTATCTGGGTTCAATGGAAAGCCTTTATGTGTTTTATTTCTGGGCAAGAATATACAAGAATTTAAGTGGGTTTTTTTGGGTTTTATTTCAAAAGTGATTGAGGTACCACATTACAAAAAATAACCTGTGCAAATAACACCATGTGGACAATGTGCCATATTTCTTGTCTAAAAAAATGTATCCATCACCCACATTCCAATTCTTATATATCAACAAAGACATACACACATGCAAAGAAATGACACAACACACACACATAAACACACATGTGTGCAAGGAAGAGAAGCCTATATATCTCAGAAGAATGTATTGTCTCTCACACTCTTTCTATTTTTTAATATGAGACTATTTAAAATCCAGAGATGCAAATGTGTGTGTTAAATTCTGTTGTTTTCACTTCTTTTTTTAGCACTTTTCTTTTGTCAAATCCTCCTTCTTGGCACCAGACCACTACAAATAGGTAACTAGCGTTGTGGCGGAGCAATAATACGTTTCTAGAGAAAAGGTCAGTAATACTTATGTCATGTCTCCTCAAATACTAAAGACAACTTAGACCAGGATCAGTAACATAATCATTTTTATTGTTCTTATTCTGTGATATGCTCATTTTTTCTAAAACTAATACAAAGTCTTTAAATTAATTATGTTTTTTGAGGAACATAACAATTGTAATCATTTTTTGTGGCCATGTGCATATTTTCAAGCATAGTAAATGCTTTGCTTACTCCTATATCTTACAATCTGGTATCTTTAACATCGGTGTTTCCACCATATCATTTTGAATGTATAATGAGATATGTAATCATACAAATCTCTTCCATAAGATAAGGAAGATAATGCTCAGAGAAATTAAAGAGCTGGTAGAAAGTCACATATCTCATGTATGACATTTAGATTTTGAACAAAGTTTCTCCACTCCCTATACCAGATATTCTTTATCATTTTCTTATAGATAGCAATGCTTCTTTAAAGAGTGACACATTATTGAGAAATTTTCTGAGTATAAAAAAACAATTGCAGAAAGAAATTGTTTTACCTTACAGATATTTGTGGATGTCTAGAAGAGTTAAATATGCATCTATCCTTTTCTTGATCATTTCCTCAAAAGTATAGACAAGAACAAAGAAGAACGGCTAGAGGAAATTGCTCCTCCTTGAATGAATTCATTTTCCTAGGAATTACCAACAACCCTGGGATGAAAGTGACCCTATTTGCCGTGTTTCTAGTTATTTATCTCATTAATCTTCTGGCAAATCTTGGGATGATCATTTTAATTAGAAGGGATTCCCAGCTGCACACACCAATGTACTTTTTCCTCAGCCACCTCTCTTTCTGTGACCTCTGCTACTCCATAGCAGTTGGGCCCAAGATGCTAGTGGACCTCATTGCCAAGAACGAATCAATCCCTTTCTATGGCTGTGCTCTGCAATGGTTGATCTTCTGTATCTTTGCAGATTCTGAGTGTCTACTGCTGGCAGTGATGGCCTTTGATCGGTACAAGACCATTAGCAACCCCTTGCTCTACACAGTCAACATGGCCAGCAGAGTGTGCTCCCTGCTCATGGCTGGATTTTATCTGGTGGGAATGGCAGATGCTTTGATACAAACAACATTAACACTCCACTTAGGTTTCTGTGGGTCAAATGAGATTAACCATTTCTTCTGTGATTTAGCACCACCTTTCGTCCTTTCCTGCTCTGATATACAGGTCTATGAGTTGGTATTATTCACCATTTTTGGCTTCATTGAACTGAGCACAATTTCAAGAGTTCTTGTCTCTTATTGTTATATTATTCTGTCAGTCTTGAAGATCCACTCTGCTGAGGGGAGGGTCAAAGCTTTCTCCACGTGCACCTGCCACTTAACTGCTGTGGCAATTTTCCAGGAAACTATTCTCTTCACGTATTTCAGGCCGAGTTCTTCCTACACCCTAGATCAAGACAAAATGACCTCATTGTTTTAGACCCTTGTGATGCTATGTTAAACCCTCTGATTTATAGCCTATGGAACAAGTATGTGAAAGAGGCTTTGGAAAAACTGGAACCTAAAAGTTGGTTTTGAATATTTATATTGTACATATACACAAACATATATTGTGATTATTATTTTTGCAAAATTGTATGGCATGATACAAGAAAAACAAAGTTGTCTCAAATACTTTGATTTAATAGTTTGTATTTATTTTAAAGCTCAACCATAATAATATTCAGTTCTGCAAACATGCCATACTTTATGATGTGTCTAGAATTTATATACGACACTTCCTCCTTGTTGAAATATTTCCTGACTTTTCTAATTTTGCCAAATTTTTGTTTGTTTGAACATTAATTTATTACAAGAAATAAATTGTGTGTTTACTAAGTGAACTTTGAGCTTTTAAATGCTTTGTATTCTGTGGTACATCCAGTAGTTTCTATACCAATGAATTCTACAATCTAGTGGAAGTAATTGACAGTAATTGACTAAGTACTCAAATAATTCATATTAAGCCTCAAGATATTATGAAGCAAAAACTGGGGGCTTTATATCCCATGTAAAACATCTAAATCTAATATAAAGGAAAGGCTTTGTTGGATGGTGATATTGAGTCTCAGGTCGCTAAAGATACAAGTTGGGAGAGGAAAAGATAGTAGGCAGAGGGTCTGATAATTAGAGAGGTCTTGAGGTAGACAAGTCCATGACTCTTTAGAGGTAAAAAGTCATGGTTGCTACAACATGGATGAATCTTGAGGGCGTTATGCTAAGTGAAAGAAGGCAGAGAAAGACAAATACTGTATGATCTCACTTATATGTGGAATCTAAACACATTGAATTCATAGAAACAGAGTAGAATGGTGGTTGGAACGAGATGGGGCTTGGAGGAAATGGAGAGATGTTGGTCAAATGGTGCAAACTTTCTGTTATAAGATCAATAAATTCTGGGGATCTAATATACAGCACGGTGAGTATAGTTAAAAATACCATATTGTATACTTGAAATTTGCTAAGAGGGTAGATCTTAAATGTTCCCAACACAACAAAAAAAAAGGTAACTATGTGAGGTGATGGGTTGTTTATTAACCTATAGTGGTGTTCACTTCCCAAATTATCCATATATCAAAGCATACATTGTACACCTTAAACATACCCGATGCTATTTGTCAATTTTATCTCAACAAAGCTGGAAAAATGAAGCAGCAAATACTTCCTGTTGGTTTGGCTGTAAGAGCAATGAAGAGGGTCAAGCACACACTGTGGTGCGATTACCAACCATCACTCCCCCAACAACCCTCCGGGGAAACTTCCTTCCCTTCTTCCCCTCGTCAGCTCCCATTAAATGTCCTGCTCTGTAGCTAATGGTCAACAATCTCTTTTAAGTATTGTTTTAATAGCATCATGTTGATTGAATCACTGCCTCCAGGATGAGATTTCGAGCATGCTTTTCTCAAGGGCGGAGCTTTCCATCCCTTATCCAAAGCACTGCATAGTGTCTGGGACACAAAATGGGAAAACAAACAAATAATAAATTAAAAACTCCAGGTCAGGGGCCGGCCCGGTGGCGCAAGCGGTTAAGTGCGCGCGCTCCGCTGCGGCGGCCCGGGGTTCGCCGGTTCGGATCCCGGGCGCGCACCGACGCGCTGCTTGTCAAGCCATGCTGTGGCGGCGTCCCATATAAAGTAGAGGAAGATGGGCACGGATGATAGCCCAGGGCCAGTCTTCCTCAGCAAAAAAGGGGAGGATTGGCAGATGTTAG
>CM053540.1:13528082-13542956 GCA_028646465.1 Rhinoceros unicornis | reverse complement strand
CAAACAAAAAACTCCAGGTCACACATTTGCATGCCTTTTAGAAGTGAGTAACACAGTTAAATGAGGGTACAGCATGTAGCTTGAATACATGTATATATGTATATATATATTTATATAGAATACATGTATTTATATATATATAAAACTTTTAAGAAAGTACATAGGGGCCAGCCCAAGGGCCCAGTGGTTACGTTCATGTGCTCCGCTTTGGCAGCCCTTGGTTCACAGGTTTGAATCTCAGGCATGGACCTATGCACCTCTCATCAAGCCATGTGTGGCAGCATCTCATACACGAGGTGGAGGAAGATGGGCACAGATGTTGGCTCAGGGCTAATCTTCTTCAGCAAAAAAAAAAAGTGTACAAATGGTTGTGGATAAAAAGACTATAAAGACCTACATATTAATCACACTAGAAGTAAAGAGCATTTGTCTTTGTACATTCCTAATACTTGTCTATTTCATTGTCCCTGCTGTCGTTGCTGATGGTTAAAGCACTGATTACGCTTGTTGAGACAACATGGATATGGCCACATATTTGAAGGACCACATGCCCTTATAACTAAAGGGAAGTCTAAATTATCCATTGCAATTGTCAAAGTTAAAAGCTGAGGAATGACTTAGCTTTTTTAGCAACTATTTTAAAATGCCTTTGTGACAAAACACTTCAGAATAGAAGTGAAACCCAAGAAGATCCTCTGCTTTCCAAGGGGGCATTTGTTGAATGCTGTGACTTGTCACTAGGTATCATGCTAGGAAAAACCTATGAGCAGTATATTTCTTTTTGATAAAATGCTTTAAGGGTTTCCATCTCTACAATATTTTCTCAACTGACACATATTCTTTTGAAACTGTTACTAATGAGCAGCAGCATAGAAGCAAACATTGTTTGAAATATATAAATCCAAGAAAAATAGAGTGTCAGTGGATGGCTATTCAGTTAGAGGATGTAGACATGTAATCTTATTAATACATCTCCCTCTGTTTGACCGCTATATACTAGAGCATCTGAGGACTGATTTGATCTACATATTGACTGTTTTATTAGATCTAGTTGGTGTGAACGAAGAAATAGGAAATTTTAAACCCTATAAATGGAATTACAAAAATAAAATTGACTGATTCCATTAACTGTGGGCTTCTTCTCCCTGATTTTGAAGCCAGCTAGATAGTACAGATTTCAGAAGGCCAAATACTTATAAATATGACCCTTTTTCGTGACCTGTTATTCAAATTCAGAATTTCATAGACACTTCAATAAGTGGATATACAACTTTATTACTATTCAAGGATATGAAAATGAATACCTAAATATAGTATTATGACTCAACTACAGAATGGCAAAAATGTAAACAATTGAAATATCAAGTATTGGTACAGATGTACAGAGGCTCTTACACATTGAGAGTAGAAATGAGAATCGGCATTTTTATTTTGTAAAATGTAATGTTGTGTCTACTATAGATGGATATATAAATGTCCTCTGACCTAGAAATTCCATTCCTAGATGTATATCAAAGTGAAAGGAGTGGCTATGTCCACTCAAAGACATGTACAAAAATATTCACCACTGCATTATTTACAATAGTACAAAACTGATCTACTCAAATCTTTATCAACACAATAGTACAGGAGTTGACAAACTTTTTCTTAAACTGTCAAATATTGCATATTTTAGGGTTTACAAGGCATAAACTCATTGTCACAACCACTTAGGATTTCACATGTATCACAAAAACAACCCTGAATCATACATAAATAAAATGGTGTGTCCCAAGTCCAATAAAACTTTATGTGCCATAGTTTGCTGGCTCCTATTCTAGATTAGATAAATAACTTTATGGTAATTTTGTGCATTGGAAAACTACACAGCAATGAAGATGAATGAACTACCTCTACATGTAACAACATGGAGAAATCTCACAAACATATGTTGAGTAAAAAGATCAAGACAAAAAAAGTAAGTGTTGTATAATTTTAGCACTATATAATTCAAAAACTTAGAAACTAACCTATCACATTGGACATCAATTTGCGATGGGTGTGGGGATAATTTCTGAGATACTAGACATGTTATTTTTCTTGGCCTGGTTCTAGTTGAAGAGAATCTTTCATTTCTGAAAACTTACTTGCAGTATACTTCTTTAAATAAAAATGTTCTATATGTGTGTTATACTCAATAGATTTTCCAAAATCAAAGTATATTCACTCTCAGATTGTAAGCCACCACAGGATTTTATTCTTCAAATACTTGTACGAAATAAGTATTCATAATATATTTGTAAAATTAATGTAGTGCACTTATTTCGTAGACTATCTCAATACATAATCTTTATGTAACTTAAAGTGCTGCTCTGCTTGTAGAATAACCACGTCTTCATCCACCCACAGGCACTTCTAGTCTTTCCTCCAGCAGCATGGAAATTTAGTGTGTTTTGGTACCAATATTATGAAATAAAAACTGTCATAATAGTGTTTCAGGAACACACAAATATTTTCTGAAGAATATGATCTTCTAGGTAAACATTTGCTTACACAGTATTGTTATAGTGTTAGCCAAGGGTACCTGGAAACCCCTACATACAGATAAATTTTTCTCACTTCCTTCTACCTGAAGTTTAAATCTCTTTCTCCTAAAGACATTTTTTTCAATTATTTATAGCTCCATTCTTAATGAAAACAGAAATCCATTGAGAATTAAATTAGCTCATCCAATTTGTAATAATAATGTAGCTCCACAACTCAGGTTTAAATCGTAGGAGGGAGTTGATTGAAGAGAATGTGGTCTACGTGTTCTGGAAGCACAGCCCCGTCTAAGAAGCTAAAGTTAGGTCTTAGTTGATCAAAATGTAACCTGAGGGATTTTCACATCCTTGAAGACAGGGAAGCAACTGAGGGAAAAAAAATTGATTTGAAAGTACTCAGGAGAAAGGATCAAGAAAAATCCTGCATCCTTAAAATATGTACCAGAAAAGTAAACAGTGGTAGTAAACAACTTGGGTAGCACAAATGCATCAGTTTCTTGAGTGTAACTGGTGGACAATTTTTAGCAATTCATTATATAATTTGAGCTTTGCTTTAACAATATCTCCTACAGCAGTACGTTTGGTATCTTAGTACTGGGAACATCACATAAAGAATGACATTGAAATATATGAAGGCATTAAAAATTGTTGCTAAGAATCATCTCCCAAATTTAAAAATGTACTAATGTTACTAATTTTAGCCTGATGAGTTTTATAGCTTTATAGAGAGCAAGAGAGGAAAACAACAACAAACAAATAAAAGAAACAAACAGAAAAAACAGAAGAAATCCTGTGTTCCTACTAACTTCCAGGTGAGGTTTTGAAGCAACAGGAAAGAACCTGTAATGCTCTGGAGCATAAACTAGTACATGCCTAACATGTCTTACTTTCTCCTCCCCCTCAAGTTTTGCATTTATTGGCTTAGTGGCAATTAAATTAACTATATCAAGACTCAGAAAACACAGGTGATGTGAATTATTATTATGCATGAAATATCAATCAACAGTAGACATTCAACGAACACATAGCTGTCTTGATTTACGTATTGTAAAATACGACTCAGAACATGGCCTGTACAGAGAGATCCCCCAGGGCTGCCATGATGCACAATCTCAGGGGTCACCAATTTTCCAATTTTCTAGTTACTCCCTGGAACTGTGCAATGCCACCACCCTCCACTTTCACCCCACATGACTTTCTCTTCACACGAAGGTTAACAAGGTTCATGTATTTCATTGTAATAAATTAAACAGACCACTTCCTCATCTGGTGACCCTTCTTTTTACACTTCCCTCTGTCATCAGTCACCAAGGTTGAAATCCTGCTTTGTTTTAGAGGTGATACTTAGATGGTCTCTCAGTGGCTTAGAACTCTAAAAATCTGGGGACCACTTATTTCGTAAATTTTCAAATGAGACTTTCATGTAAACAGACTTTAGTGTTTCAGGATATTAACCAAGATAATTATTTCTTAAGAGAGATTTATTTCATTACATTGCCATCAGAAACCTATTGAGAGCAAGTGCTTTGCAACCAGAAAAGCCTAATATCTGTGAGAGTCTAGATGTCAATCTCTGCATCTGTTTAAGGAGGTTGTTAATAATCACTTAGAATAAATTAGAAAATATATTAAATATGCGATATTTTATAATAATGAAAGAGATAATATAGGAAAACTCCTAGCATTTGGTAACAACTTCAAAATTGTCTCTTCTTGTCCCTCAAGTCCATTTCTGAGGATTGCCATAAAGAAACACTGGATATGATGAATTATACATGCATACTTTCACTCATTTTAGAGTTGTTTGCGATATAAGGAGTTGTATATGCATATTTTTGTGTATAAATTTTCCATCTTTCCACTAAAACCATGTTGAAAAAAGCAAAAGAGATATGAATAATTGTATATAAACCAGAGGATGAATGAAATAAATGAGTATACATCAATGGAAAGAAACACAATACCTCTGTTCATAATATTTTATATATAAATGTGTTTATTATAATCTCCTTTTTGTTTGAAAATCTGATATTATATACAAGAAAACTTGATTATCTCTAGGCAATGTGATTTCAGTGGCTTTTCCTATCTTTATATAAAATCTTCCTTAATTCTCACAATGTGTTTAATGGGAGAGTGCATGTTCATGTGCATTTGTGTGCTTAATATCATGGAATTAAAATAATATACCTATACCAGGCTT
Source organism: Rhinoceros unicornis (assembly GCA_028646465.1). Classification (NCBI taxonomy): domain Eukaryota; kingdom Metazoa; phylum Chordata; class Mammalia; order Perissodactyla; family Rhinocerotidae; genus Rhinoceros; species Rhinoceros unicornis. Next base: position 13,538,231 of record CM053540.1, on the reverse strand, counting down.
GGTGAAACATAAATAATAAGTGTTGGTTGAGTGGAGACCATGACCTATTTTTAATCAGGTAAAAGACTGAACATCTATGCAGATAGGAGCAAAAGAATAATGGGAACTATTCTATACTTCTCAATAACGCTACCTATATGAAACATCAGAAGATAAACCATACGATTATATCTGTCACTTATTTCTGAGAATAAAATATTGAAAAACCCGGGGACCAGACACAGAGATAGGTGTATAATCTGAGCTATTCAAGAGACAACAATGAATCCCCCAAGCAGGCGGACAGAGCCGCCTACGAGAAAACACCACCAGTTCAGCTGCAGGTACTAATAATTTTTTGTGCTTTCTTATTTATATTTTATTTTTTCTCAGTTATTTTCTTCGTTTCACTAAAACAAAAGATTCCACCTCTTCTAAACAAAGATGCATCCTTTATTGTGGAGAAAAATCTTAATTAATTCCGTATTTTTCCCGCACAGTGAATGAAGGCGGACTTGAGAGAGGGAAGCGCTCAGCGCCGCTGAGTGGAGAGCTCCGCCCTCTCCCTGCTCAGTCTCACAGAGAAACAGCGCAGCGTCAGTCAGTCTCTGTTCCAGCAGACTCTGCTCCAGTGAAAAACAGACACGTGGTTTTTTATAATAAAGATTTGAGCTCAAAATAAGGGCTTCGTTGTGATGCTGTATTTACTGCTTGTTCACAAATTTTAAAAGCAATAACCATCTTTTAAATTATGGTCATAAATGATGTTTGATTTGAATTCATAATATACATACACACACACACACAGACATGTATACACATACACACGTAGTGCTCCCTAATTATGTGTGTGTGTGTGTGTATGATATAGAATTAGGTATAAACATTACCCTGCCAATTATTAAGCAGAGTCAAAGTAATACTGTTACAGTTACACACATAAATGTTCGTTTGCATTTCATATAATTTTGTGTAAATGGAATTCCATGTTGTGTACTATCTCATATGCGGCTTCTTCCACTCACTATAATTATTTCAATATCCATGAATGTTGTTGCAGAGTTCAATAGTGTATTGATTTTATTGATGAGTGTTATTCCAGGGAATGGATATACCACAATTTGTATAATCATTCACCTATTGATAAACATTTGAATTGCTCCCAGTTTTTTGGCTATTACGAATAAAACTGCTATAAACATTCATGTACAAATCATTGTATGGACGTATGATTGAAATTATCTTGGATAAAATCCGGGAATAAAATAGTTGGATTATAATACAGGCATATATTTAACTTTCTAAGAAACTGTCAAATTGTTTTTCAAAGTGATTGTAGCATTCTACATTCCCCACTACAGTGTACGAGAGTTTACGTTCCACAACTTCTTTCCTAACGTTTGGTGTGATCAGAATTTCTAATTTTAGCTCATCTAGTAGATGTGTCATGTTATCTCATGGTAGCTTTAATTCTCATTTCTCTAATGACTAATGGTGCTGAGCACATTCTTATCTGTTAATTTGCCATTTATATATCTTCTTTCATAAATTGTCTATTCAAATCATTTCCCATTTTTACCATTTTCCTTGGGTTGTGTTTTTTTTTAATTATTTATTAGTTTTCTTTATGTATTGTGGGTATAAGTTCTTTGTCAGACATATTGTTTGAAAATATTTTCTTCAGTCTTTGGAGATATATATATGTGACGCAATAGTAAAAATAAATGCTTCCTGAAAAAAAATTCTCTTTGGTTATATTCTCTCTACACAATTTTAGTTATCTTTTGCTATATAAACACTACATGTTTGGGGCCGGCCCCATGGCTAAGCGGTTAAGTGCTCGTGCTCCGCTGTTGGCGGCCAGGTTCGGATCCTGGGCGCGCACTGATGCACTGCTTGTCTGGCCATGCTGAGGCCGCGTCCCACATACAGCAACTAGAAGGATGTGCAGCTGTGACATACAACTATCTACTGGGTCTTTGGGGAAAAAAAGGAGGAGGATTGGCAATAGATGTTAGCTCAGAGCCGGTCTTCCTCAGCAAAAAGGGGAGGATTAGCACAGACGTTAGCTCAGGGCTGATCTTCCTCACCAAAAAAAACAAACAAACAAACAAACAAAACAGTACATGACTTAAAACAATGATCACTGGGCAAGTCTTCTGTTCTTCCTCATGATGACTGAGGTCACAATGAAGTATTCAGTTGAAAGTTGGGCTAGGCTGTAGGGTCTCTCATAACTGGCACCAGGATGAGATGACTTGAAAGATCAACTCAGCTGGGCCCCTTCCCTCTCCAAGTAGTCTCAGAGCCTGTCGCATGGTTTATCCAGAGGGATAGTTGGACTTCCTACGTGACAGCTCATGGCTTTCAACACATGCATCTTGAAGGCTAGACTCACAAGTGACATCCTGTAATTCTGCCTATTTCTGTTGGTTAAAGCAGTTAAAGGACAGCAAACACTCAAGGGAGGATAAATAGGCACTGCGTCTAAAGGAAAACGTGTAAAAAAGTGTACAGTCATCTTTAATCTGCCCAAACTATCATCAGCCCACTGTAGGACTCTGAAATTTCTCATTTCAGATTCTTTTATTTTTAGTTTTTAAAACTTTAAGTAAATCCATAAGTATTATGTAATCTCTTTTTACTCTTTGGTTTGCACATACTTACAAAGCCACTGAATGAAGCAGCACTTGAACAGCACATGTGTAGAAGCGAGAGTGACAGGCATTTCAATCAGTATTGTCATTGTGAAAGCAGGGTTAGCTCTGGGGCCTTGGGAAGTAGCCTGGTCACATCAAATTGCAAAATAGAAGACCAAGATTCAAGAAGTATAGAGAATTCCATTGTTATCTCTTGGGGAGTATTTGTGGAGATATAAAATTCAAACACAGCAATTTTCAATTTCTTAAAGAACTAGTATAGATAGCAGCAAACTCAATTTATTTTCAGAAAAACGTAGAACTCTTTTTTTCAGAAAAATGGTTATTCATGCAAACTTTTTAAATGAATCATTCTTGCATATATGAGCCATATCAGTAGAAAAAATTCCCCAAACCAATATATTTCTATTCTTTGTACACCACTGTCTTCTTCAAGTAACCTAAAATATTTAACAATAAATATTTGGTAAGCAATAACTTTTGCAAATCCTTGTACTAGTGACTTCAGGGATACAAAAAATAAGCATAGAACTTATTCCTAAAAACTTAAAAGTAGTAGAGAAATTCTTAAATGAAAAAAATAAACACAATTCAAGAAAGAGTATACTAAGTGTAGAAAATGTGATAGAGTCGTAAAATCAATGAAGTAGAGATGGATGACATGTGTTTAGGGGATGGGAATAAGACAATGCTTTTGAAGAAACTGACCCATATAGTTTCCCTTGACATGAATGTTTAAACATCATTATTTGTAATATCGAAATAGTAGAAACAACCCAAATGTACATTAATTGATGAAGGGATAAACAAAATGGGTTATATTCATAAAATGAAATTTTATTCAGGCATAAAAAAGAAAATTCTGACATATGCTAAAACGTGGATGAACCTTTAAAATATGCTAAATGAAAGGACCCCAACACAAAGAAAAACCACCTATTGTATGATGTCATTTATATGAGATATCCAGTATAGGCAATCATATATAGTCAGAAAATAGATTAGTGGTTGCCAGGGGTTGAGGCGAGGCGAGAAGCAGAAGTGACTGCTAATGGGTGTGAGTTACTTACTGGGGTGATGAAAAGGTTTTGGAATTAGATAGTGGTGACGGCTGCACAACCTTGTGAATATACAAAAAACCAAAAAGTGTACACTTTGAAAGGGTAAATTTTATAGCTTATAAAATCTCAATAAAAATAGTACCATAGAAGAACAGTAATATTCCTAAATGAAGTGGTGAAGGTGAATGTTTCAAAAATGGAAGAAATAAAATGAATACTAGAAAGGAGATGAACATTACTAAGTAGGGGATATTTTTGTATTTTATTGGATTTCTGCTTTGACTAGAGACAGAGTGTATAGATTCAGTGTAAACATGAAGCTTAACGTAAAATAATTTGCAATTTTCTTCCTGTCTGATCAATGTGTTGAAAATAGTGAAGAAATAAAGTTCAGGTTTTGATAAAGCAGTTGCTGTACTCACAGGGGAAAAGACAGAACAGAAAATGTAGTTAATCACGTTAGCGCACACTGAAGCCTGAGGGTGGAAGCCTCAGAGATTTAAGTCCCAAATGCTACCAGGGAAAATAAAGTGCCGTCTGCCTATTTTCAGCCACCAGTAGCAAGTACAGAAAGACCTGCTCATCTCAGGTAGGTTTCTGAGTCTCTAAATTTAAGCATATACAAGAAAACATTACATTAAAACATGAGAGATTTGTAAACCAAACCATTTATGCCTGCTTACTCAGTTTAATCAACTCAGCAATCTAATGTCCAAAAAATAATATTTTCTTCTTAGAACTGGAAGAATTCATCTGAACTTAATAGTATCCATAAAATAATGGTTTTAATTATTTTATTTTAATCTAGGTTCACAGGAAAGTCTTTACTTCGTTTATCATTGGGGAGGTATATACATGACTTTAAGTTTTTTTGTTTTATTTCAAAAATAGTTTAGGTACCACGTTACAAATAGCAACATGAGCAAACTCAACTTCATCTGAACCACATGCCATATTTACTGAAGTCTGAAAAATACATCCAACACTGACATTCTATTCTCATATATCAACAGAGTCATCTATACATGCAAACATATGACACATAAAAACACACATAAACAAGGAGAGAAGCCTATATATCTCAGGAGCGTTTATTGTCCCTCAGCTCATCTCTGATTTTTTAATATAAAAGTCCATTTAAAATCCAAAGAGATGCAAGTGTATGTCTTAAATTCTATTGTTTTCACTTTCTTTTTTTTTTTAACACTTTTCTTTGATCAAAACCTTCTCCTTGGCACCAGACCACTCTCACAAATAGATAATGAGTATTGTGGCAAACCATAAACATGTCGAGAGAAAATATATATAATACTTATCTCATGTCTCATCAAATACTTAAGACAACTTCGAACAGGAGCAGTGACATCGTAATTTTTATTATTACTATTGTGTGATATGTTCATTGTTTCCAAAACTAATGCAAAGTCTTCAAATCAACTATGATTTTTGAGGAACATAATAATTGTCACATTTTTTGTGTCTATATGAATATTTTCAACCATAGAAAATGCTTAATCCCACATCTTAGAACCTGGTCTCTCTAACATCAGTGTTTCTACCACACCATTTTGAATACACAATTAGATATAAATTCATCCAAATTTCTTCCTTGGGATAAGGAAGGTAATGCTCAGAGAAATGACAGAGCTTCTAGAAAGTCATATACCTCAGGAATGACATTTAGATTTAGATCAAAGTTTCTCGACTGCCTATACCAGATATTTTTTATTATTGTCTTACAGATAACAATGTCTCTTTAAAGACTGGGTATGTGACTGGGTAATTTTCTGAGCATTAAAAAACAGTTACAGAAAGAAATCATTTTCTGCCTTACAGATATTTTGTGGAAGTCCAGAAGAGTTAAAATATGACTATCATTTTCTTGATTATTTTCTACAAATTTAGGCGAGAACAAAGAAGAATGGAGAGAGGAAATTGCTCCTCTTTGACTGAATTCATTTTCTTGGGAATTACTGATAATCCTGGGATGAAAGTGACCCTATTTTCCATGCTTCTAGTTGTTTATCTCACTAATCTTCTGGCGAATCTTGGGATGATCATTTTAATTAGAATGGATTCCCAGCTGCACACACCGATGTACTTCTTCCTCAGCCACCTCTCTTTCTGTGACCTCTGCTATTCCACAGCAATTGGACCCAAGATGCTCGTGGACCTTTTAGCCAAAAACAAATCAATCCCCTTCTATGGCTGTGCTCTGCAGTGGTTGATCTTTTGTACTTTTGTAGATTCTGAGTGTCTTCTGCTGGTGGTGATGGCCTTTGACAGGTACAAGACCATTAGCAACCCCTTGCTCTACACAGTCAACATGTCCAGCAGAGTGTGTTCCCGGCTCATGGCCGGAGTTTATCTGGTGGGAATGGCAGATTCTTTGATACACACGACATTAACATTCCGCTTATGTTTCTGTGGGTCAAATGAGATTAACCATTTCTTCTGTGATGTCCCTCCTCTCCTATTGTTATCTTGCTCAGATACACAGGTCAATGAGTTAGCAATATTCACTATTTTTGGCTTCATTGAACTAAGTGCCATTTCAGGAGTTTTTGTCTCTTATTGTTACATCATCCTGGCAGTGATAAAGATCCACTCTGCTGAGGGCAGGTTCAAAGCTTTCTCCACCTGCACCTCCCACTTAACTGCTGTGGCAATTTTCCAGGGAACTATGCTCTTCATGTATTTCAGGCCGAGTTCTTCCTACTCCCTAGATCAAGACAAAATGAGCTCATTGTTTTACACCCTGGTGATTCCCATGTTAAACCCTCTGATTTATAGCCTACGGAACAAGGATGTTAAAGATGCCCTAGAAAAATTGAAAAGTAAAGGATGGTTTTAAATATTCATATTATGCCTATGCACACAAACACATTTAGTGATTGTTGTTTTCATAAAATTATATAATACAATAGATGGGAAACATAATTTTCTCACATATTTAAATAAATGAGTATTGTACTGAAGCCCAAAATAAGAAAAGGTTGCAGCCCCCCTAACCTATTATCATTCATTATGGTCTTGAATTTATTTATGATACTCCTTTATAGTGAAAACTAACATGACTTTTCTAATTTTACCATATTTTTATCATTCATTCTTTCATTCAAACATTATTTCAAGGGTACTAAGATTTATCTAGTGTTCACAGAATGCTTTTTGTGTATTTGGATACTTTGCATTTCATGATGAATCCAGTAGTTTCCATACTAATGAATCCTATAATCTAGAGGAATAAACAAACATTTATTAACTAAGTACTCAAATATTTCATAATAAGAGTAAAAACTTTCATGAAGTAAAAACCTGGGGGTTAAAAATCTAGAAAAAAGTTTAGAATCTAGGGTACAGAGGAAAGGCTTCCCTGGATGGAGATCCTCAGTCTCAGATCTAAAAAAATGCAAGCTGGAGAAAGGAAAGGATTCTAGACAGAGGGTCTGACAGTCAGGGGTCTTGAGGTGGACAGTTCTGTAACTTTTTAGTATTAAAGAAGTCCAGCACGGACAGGTTGTAAAGAGAAATGTAAAGTGTCTTGATAGATTACATCATTGTGCTGTAATTACTAACTATCAATTCCACCATCACCTCCTCCAGGAAGCTTCTCTCCCATTCCTCCCCTTTCTCAGCTCTGGTTAAATGTCCCATTTTGTGGTTCACAGACAATGCTCTCCTTAAAATATTGTTTTAATATCACCCTGTTTATTAAATCATTGTCTCTAATATGAGATTGTAAGCAATCTTTGCTTAAGGATTGAGCATTCCATCCCTATTATACAAAGTACTGCACGGTGTCTGGGACACAAAATGGCAAAACTAACAAATGTATAATAAAGTGAAACATCAGATAACATTTTTGATTGCTAATTATATGTCAATAACATAAAATTAACTGAGGATTAATGATATGTGGCTTGATTATATATATTTTATGACTTTTATTAAAGCACATAAATGGTGTGGATACTAAGGTAATGGACTATAGAAATCTATTTATTAATTACACTAGAAGTCAACAACACTCTTCTGTGTACATTCTTGAATATTTGACTATTTCATCTATCTCTGCTCCAGTTTCTGACAATTAAAGCACTGATTAGCTTGTTGAGACAACATGGATATGGCCAGACATTTGAAGGAGCATGTAAGACTCAAGGACTCGCTTAATTATCCGTTACAATTGTAGAAGTGAATATTCACTGAATGTCTTAGATTTTCTAGCTACTGTTTTTAAATTCCTGTGTAAGAAAACATTTCTCAATGAAAGTAATGCCCATGAAGATTCTCTGGTTTTGAAAGGGGCATTTGTGGGACACTGTGAGCTCTCACACAGAATCATGCTCAAAAAACCTAGAGAGATTTTTTTTTTCTCAATAAACACTTTAAGACATTTCACCCGTACCATTTTTTCTCAGTTAACACATACTCTTTTGGAAATGTTACTTATGCACCAGCATGGTAGAAAACATTTTTTGAAATATATTGTTCAAGAAAAATGGGATGTCAGTGGATTGCCACTAATTTAGAGGAAGTAAACACACAATCTCATTAACTCATCTCCCTCTCTTATGACTGCTATATATTACAGCATTTAAGGACTGATTTGATCCACATATTGGCTGTTTTATCAGATCTAGTGGGTGTGAACTAAAGAGAAGGAAATTTTAAGTCCTCTAAATGAAATTTGAAAAAGAGAAGTTAATGAGTCAATTAATTTTGGGCTTCCTCTTCTTAAAGTTGTAAGGTTGAATAATAGATTATGGAGAATATTTTTTAGGGAATCATGACTCAAATAGAAGCTTGGGCAGATGGCCTCTAACGAGTCTTTATCTTGGTATTCTACAAAAAATAAAGCACTATATCAAAAGCCTTTGTACATTCCAGCCTGTCTACTTGAATCCTCATCATCCCCTTCCCTCCTTAGTCACTCTATATCACATCCTTCTCACAGGTCCCCAGTGGCTGATGGCAAATATTATTTTCCAAATACCATATTATTGGGGTCAAGGGGCAGTCTTTATATATTGTGACACAGGAAGCTCCTAAACTGCTCTTCTCCCATGGGCACAACAAATGAAGAGCTACACATGGTACATTTCACTCTAAAGAAATCAGGAAACTAGCTAAGTGACTCTTACACATTGAGCAATGAGAAAATATCCACATTGATACAGGTAAAGAAAGCTCAGACACACTTTCACCATAACTCTCACTCCCAGCTCAGGGACATACATTTGGGAGGGAACAGCTAGCCCCTAGCTTCTCCCTGAGGAATGAACAGTGTGGACACCACATATAATGTCCCAAATTTTAAGACTCCCAGAGGGACAGCCCTCTAAATCCCCTATCTCTGAAAGCCAATGGAGCTTGCATCCATAAGACCCACAAGACTAGAGCAAACAAAAAAGCAGTTATTAAGGGAGGTCAGCACTGTCTGCAGCTATTATACCAGGGCTTAGAGCAGAGATAGAGGGCGGAAAAGCCCATCTCTTAGTCTTTTTCTCATTGGTTTCCATTTGCATATTTTAAAAGCTGCTACCTGAGAGTCAGGCTTCAAATTTAGCATGCGTCTAGAGACTGATTGGGATCCTCCTAGGAGATCAGGAAAGCCTACAGACTCCGCCCAACTCTCTCACTCCTGCCCACCCCAAGTCACAGATATGTCCCTGGAAGGAGCTTGTATACATGTCTGCACCCGAGCTTTTGTGGTTGCCGCCCAAGGAACCTGTCTCTGATGGCCAACAGAGCTTCCATTCAGGAAAGCTACAGAAGATTGAAATGATGTCAAGCATCTTTTCCCATCACAAAGGTATGAAACTAGAAATCAATTAGAAGAAGAAAACTGGAAAATTCACAAATATGTGGAGATTAAAGAATATGTTCCTGAACAACCAATGGGTCAGAGAAGGAATTAAAAAAGAACTCAAAAAATATCTTAAGAGAAATGAAAATAGAAACACAACATATCTAAAGTTAGAGGATGCAGCAAAAGCAGTTCTAAGAATAAAGTTTATAGTGAGAAATACTTACATTAGAGAAAAGAAGAGATAACTTTTTACCTCAAGGAAATAGAAAAAGAGGAAAAAACTAAGCCAAAATTTAGTACAAGAAAGGAAATAAAGATCAGAGCTGAAATAAATGAAATAGAGACTAAAATGACAACAGAAAAGATCAATCAAATTAACAGCTTATTTTTTTAAATGATAAAAAAAGTAAACAAATTTTAGCTAGACTTACCAGAAAAAAAAAGAAACTGGACTCAAATAAATAATATTATAAATTAAAGAAGAGGCATTACACTTGATACTATGCAAATACAAAGGATCATAAGGGATTACTATGAATGACTACATGCCAAAAAAATTGACAGATTAGAAGAAATTGATAAATTCCTAGAACATACAACCTACCAAGACAGAGTTATGAAGAAATAGAAAATC
>CM053540.1:13502888-13527582 GCA_028646465.1 Rhinoceros unicornis | reverse complement strand
GTTTAAAACCATATAATCATTTCAAATTATTTCTTTACCCCAATATAAAATTCTTGCCTAGTTTTCCTTTTAATTTCAGAAAAACAGCTAGAATTTGTTCTCTCAATATTTTACTGACTAAATGTGGAATTTCATTCAGGCACAAAGAATATAATAGGCAAAATATGTATAAATAATTCAAGCAAAATTGATGATAGAAAAGATAAATGAAAAGATCAATATGATGCTATAAAATTTCCAAATTAGATATTTGTGCCTATGAGGGCCTCTTCTATAATAATATTACAATTGTTAGAGGAAAAGTCAATCCTCCCTCATATACCCAGTAATCTAGGTTTGATTTTTCTTTGTTTAGATTATAATTAAATATTCAAGTTAATTTAAAGCAACATTCATGTCCAAGAAGAGCAAACAGCTCTCAATACTTACAGCAAATCCATTCAATTATTTTGTGAAGGCTATCTAGAGAGTCCTGATGAAGAAAATGGATATACACCCTTGGTCAAGCTGCCATATGAATTAATAATATATTTACACAGATTGGTTGGTGATAGAAAGGAAGCATAGAGCAAAGAACATGAATATATTTTCTTTTTGCTCTCACTGTTTCAAGAACTAGCTATAATTCCTAAACCTCTTGTAAATCCTTTCATCCTGCACACTGGAACTCTTCTCAGAGATAATTTAGAATAATAGCTACAATTGATACAAATTTTCATTCCTTTGAGCACCTAACAAGATACTTTGTATGCATATGGCATAAAATAGTAGCTCAAAATATTTTTGATTCCTTGACTTAATCATACGTACTCACCTGTTAAACATTGTCCATGCTCTTTACTCCTGAACAAAACTACTATCTTTCTCCTTTGTTACTCTTAAAAGCTTGCCTATCCTTCAGAGCCATGTAAAAGAAGCATGCAGTGATGAAGCAATCCTTCTGACAGCCACAAATGATTTTGCACTCTCTCTCCCCATCAACCCTATTATGATATTTACTAACAACCCTGGAGGTTCTTGAAAGTGAAATTATATCTTTTCTTGTCATCTATTTCACTAAATTTAAAACACAATATCTTTTTTTTTTTTATTCAGTGCCTGCAATCTATCAGTTATCACGGAAGAAGGGATAAGAGAACTAGCATTGATTACACATATACAATATACCAGATATGTTGTCTACATTTTCTTTTGTTCCACACACCACTTTTTGAAGTAAATCATTTTATATCATTTTCGTAGATAAATACTGAGTCAGGATTATTGTTCTTCTCCGGTTTCTACGATCAGAGGCAGATATAGTCTCTAACCTGAATCTCATATTCCTTCTTTATGAAAATCTAAAGTGATTTTTGAAAATGAATTCTTGATACACAGTTTATTCAAAAATCAGAAAGGTGTTCTGCAAAAACTGAAGTAAACATTTACCAATGCATGCATTCAATATGAAAATTTGTTTTCATTATTTCCCTGACTGTATCTTTGACATCCTTATTTCTCAGGCTGTAGATCAGAGGATTCAACATGGGGATCACCACTGTGTAAAACACAGAGACCACTTTGACCGTTTGCCTGGAGTTTTTGGAGTTGGGCACACAGTAAAGGAAGAGGATGGTCCCGTGGAAGATGGTGATGGCCGTCAGGTGGGAGGCACAGGTGGAGAAGGCTTTGCGGCGCCCACTGGCTGAACGCATCTTGAGAATGGTGACAATGATAAATACATAAGACATGAGAATGATGAGCAGTGTGCTGAAGCCGTTAAAGGTGGAAAAAATGAAAAGGAGCAACTGATGGACATAAGTATCAGAGCAAGAGAGGGACAGCAATGAGGAGAATTCACAGAAGAAATGATTAATTGTGTTGAAACCCTGAAATGATAATTTGATAGCAGAACATGTGAATATCAAGGAACAAGCTACTCCCCACGTATATGATCCAAATGCTAGCATGGCACAGAGTTTCTGAGACATGGCAACTGTGTAGAGCAGAGGGTTACAAATGGCCACAAAGCGGTCATAGGCCATCACAGCTAATAAAAATAATTCAATTACCGCAAAGGTACAAGAGAAAAAGTATTGTACTATACATCCTATGAATGAAATGGTTCTGTCTTCCACAACTAGGTTCACCAGGGTCTTGGGAGTAATGACAGAGGAATAGCAGAAATCCACAAATGAGAGGTGGCTGAGAAAGTAGTACATGGGGGTGTGTAGTTTGGGGTTAATTTTGATGATCACAATCATTCCAAGATTCCCCACCACACTGAAGCTGTAAATGGCCAGAAATACCAAGAAGAGGGGGATTTGCAGTTCTGGGTAATCTGAGAAGCCCAAGAGAGTGAACGTGGCCCCAGTAGTTATATTTCTTTCTGCCAGAAACATGTTTCCTGATGGTAGGATCTCAAAATCAGTCTTGGAAATAATACATGAAGAAGAGGAATTGACGTATGATTCATGCTTAACTATCCCTTGTGTAGAGCATAAGGAGAGACAAAAATAGATCTGTGTTGTAATCATGGTAGGTGTTAAGTATCCAAGACAGGAATATCTAACGTTTCAGAAAAGAATTACTATTTAATTTTACTTTCTCAAAAATTATAAAACTTAATTCTGTTCATGTTCTGAAATATAACTTTGACAAATGAAATAATTATGAGCTCAAAAAAGTTAGGTGGTAACGTGTAATCAAATCCCCATGTAAGATATTCTAATCTCACTGATTTCATGCATTCTGCAAAGAAAGGTCTAGTAAAGTGAAAAAAAATGTTTTTTCCATCCTACAGTTACTAATGAAAAGTGAAGCATCTGAAAAACCTTCTATAACTAGAATGAATTTCTATAAAATATGTGCATATATTTTGATATAAAGAAAGAATAGTCTATATACTTCATTATATCCATATTTTAAATATCTGTTTAGTACTTTAATGATCATTCCTCTTTTTGACTACATAGGTCAAATATCAAATTAAATAATGGTTTATACTTTTTAGAAAAGTATATCTATGGAACTGCCTTTTTTTTCCCTGAGGAAGACCGACCTTGAGCTAACATCTATTGCCAATCCTCCTCCTTTTTTTTTTCCCCTTTTTCTCCCCAAACCCCCAGTAGAATGTTGTATGTCATAGTTGCACATCCTTCTAGTTGCTGTATGTGGGATGCGGCCTCAGCACGGCCGGACAAGTGGTGCGTCGTAGCGCGCCCGGATCCGAATCCAGGCCGCCAGTAGTGAAACGTGCGCACTTAACTGCTAAGCCACGGGGCCTGCCCCTGAACTACATTTTTCTGCAGGTAAGCACACAAAAACCTGAAGAAGCCATGACTTGCTCAATGACATACAGAGATTGGATGATCAACCTACAACTAGACTCAGGTTCTTAAATTCCCAGACATGTACACACCTCTCCAGGCTAGGCTCTGATCTACATTACAAATTGAGATATTCACATTTTTATTTTATAAAGATCACATTTTTTTGCAAATTCTTTTGACTATTTTAAAGACAATCTTCACACTATAAAACTATGGAAACTAGTCCAATGAATATGTTGAGGGCCACAGATCTGTTATGAAGATCTGCATCAAGATGAAATGCAGACAACAGAAGTTAGAGAAACATCTCTGTTCAGGAATAAGTATGGTAAGTACCCTTAAACATTGAGAAATATTCTTACCTTTTCCAGACCCTTCTCTCTTCTTTCTGTAAAGCCCCTAGAAGACTCATTCTGTCCTCCATTACCTGTCAGGAATATGGATGAAATTTAAGATTTCTCCACACTCTAAAGACATTTAGGATAAAGGAGTTCTAACAGAGAGAATGGTGGGATTTACCAAATTGGTTCTGAGGTAGAACACCCAGAAAAATTTGAATCTCAGATAGATAACGAATTTTTGCTATACGTATGTCTGAAATATTGCATGGAAATACTCATACTAAAATGTTATTCATTGTTTATCTGAAGTTCATATTAAATTTAGCAGTCTGTGTTTTTGTTTGCTAAATCCTCAACCCATATCCAGAACAACTCAGAATGTTATGGTGAAGAACACATCCCAGTTCTGGAACTTTCCTCTTTCTGATACTGTAAATCAAGCATACTAGGAATTCCCTTGATTATAATTCTTTATAATGAAGATTTTCTTCTCAGACTATCATTTCTGGTAATGTCATCTCTGTGTCTGCAACCCTAGAACCAGATGGTTCCAGATGTCCGAGCACTAAAGGTCGGAGACCCCATGTAACACTGAGAATTCTCCATGGCCCTATATATTCAGATATCCAAAGATTTAAAGATCAATCAGAAGGCAATGTTTTCCAGTCAATTAGCACTATTATAAAATTATTTCTTATTTTCCTTTTTCAGGGTTTCTCAGCCTCGGCACTATTGACGTTTAGTGCTGGATTATTTTTTTTATGAGGAGCTGGCCTCTGCATTGCACCATGTATAGCAATATTTCTGGCTTCTATCCACTAGGTGACAGTATCACCCTCATCCCTACTGCCTCCAATATGACAATCAAAAAAATGTCTCCAGATGCTGTCCAATGGCCCCCTGGTGGCCGAGGGGGTACATAATCTGTAGTTGAGAACTATTGATTTATTTCCTTGATTCTGGTAAGTTTTCACATTTCTTCTCTTTGAATTCAACTTCAAACTAATGCACTAATTAAGTATCATGGTTCCTTACCTCCCAAATGATGTTATTATATGGATTGAACAATTTGTATTGTTTTTGAATCTGGGAAATGTGGTATTTAAAACCTCTTCCTTATCCTTTCTTCCTTTTTCTTTTCTTTTCTTTTTCTTTTTTTTTTTTTTTTTGTGAGGAAGATCAGCCCTGAGCTAACATCCGTGCTAATCCTCCTCTTTTTGCTGAGGAAGATGGGCTCTGAGCTAACATCTATTGCCAATCCTCCTCCTTTTTTTCTTCCCCACAGCCCCAGTAGATAGTTGTCTGTCACAGCTGCACATCCTTCTAGTTGCTGTATGTGGGACGCGGCCTCAGCATGGCCGGAGAAGCGGTGCGACTGTGCGCGCCCGGGATCCAAACCCGGGCCGCCAGTAGTGGAACGCACGCACTTAACCACTAAGCCACGGGGCCAGCCCCTTTTTTCTTTTCTTTTTTCCCTTGTGAGCCAGCATATTTTTTCCCATTATCCAAAATCTTATTTAGAGTGAGTCCTGTTTATTATATTTCTCCAGAAGTTTCATTTTATACCTTTCAATTCAATTTTATTTAAATACCTGCCTATTCTCTCTTGCACAAATCTTCCCAAAAAATCACAGAAACTCACAGACATGTACCTGAAAACTCTCAGAGCGCTTCCATTCTCCCACTCTCAGGAATCAGTTGTTTCAGACATGCTAAGGAGGAGCTCAGCTAAGCCAGGCCCTCTATACAAAGCTGTATAGGAAGAGGGCCCTTCCTCTTCCAGATATTTAATGTAATAGTGGCTCAAAAGATTCCCCAAATTACTTTTCCCATAAAGAACTGACTGAACCTAAGTCATCTTCTGCAAACCTTACATGAAAAAAGAATATCCATATTTACTCTGACCTACAAACAAACCTGCTGGTGGAAAAGGCAGCCCCCCTCCTGCCTCTGGAGAGCTAGTCTGGGGGAGATGCTAAGACTCTTACATCTACTTCCACTCCCTGTGCCACCAGGACCCTAGAGAAAATTGCTTGCCTTATTCTCCAGAGGACTTAAAATAAGCAATTAAAATTAATTATTATTTTCTGATGTAATTCTGGTTTCTTGGAAAACCTGGTGAAAAACAACAGCGGTTTTAGAAACACGTTATATAAAAGTTAAGTGAAAGTTTAAATGTCTTCTCCTCGTGTTCCATGATCATTCTCATAGTCTCCCCAACTTTTTGAAAAATAACAAGTCAGAGCAGAAGTTATCTTTTTTATTTACTCAACAAATATTTTTTCTCTTTTTTAGTACATTGTTTTATTCTTTTTAAGTTTTTTCTAGCTTTATTGAGGTATAATTGACAAATAAAAATTGTATGTATTTAAGGAGTACAAACCGATGTTCTGATATACGCATACATTGTGACATAGTCACCAGAATCAAGCTAATTAACATATGCATCTCTTCAAACTACTATTTTCTTTCTTTTTTTTGGTTAGAATACCTAAGTTCTATCCTCTTAGCAAGTTTCAAGTATAGGCTACAGTATTGTTAACTCTAGTTACATTGCTGTACATTATTCTTCAGAATTTATTCAGTTTGCATAAGTGAATGCAACTTGTACCCCTTGACCAAGGTTTCTCCATTTCCCCCTCCTCAGCCCCTGAAAACCACCATAGTACTTTCTACTTCTATGAGTTGGACTCTTTTAGATTGCTCATGCATGTGAGATCATGCAGACTGGTCTTTCAAAAAACATTTCTTAAGTATCTACCACGTCCCTGGTCTGTGTGAGGCATCACTGCCCCCCGGTTACACCAACCACACTGAGGGGGAGGAAGACCCTGCTCAGGTCCCTCGGTTACTTCATTATGATCCTGCTAATGGCATTAGGGGCAGAGCATCTCCTCGTATATATTGCTGATGGGACTACAAATGGGAATTTGGTTTCTGATGGTCCCCAGAAAAAGCTACATCTGGCTAGAATCTGTACATTAGAGTTTCTCAACTTATTGCAAACATCCTGGATAACTGATAAACAAATATATTGTATACTGTTCACAACATGATATTATCTTTACTTCTAATTTATCGTAAAGCTTTCATCCAGAACTCCACAGTCCCTTAAAATACCACATTGCCACAAAATTCTTGATTCTGTCGTCTCTAACATCATTGGCATTTCTTTAGATCATTTTTTTTATTATTTCACACTTATATAGTTCAATAGTCTCCAAGTTGGTCTTTAAGCCTATAGATTCACCCTATTATATCTGTCTGCCATACTGTCACTAAAATAACTATTTTCAAAGGAAATCAACTTATATTTAGATATCTGTTTGAATATACATAAAATATCTCTGGAATTTTAGGCATTTTTCACATGGTGGATAGAAAAGAAGAAGTAGACCATGGGAATATGTCACTTATTCTAAAAATAAATACATTAAATAACTGTAAATTAAATTAAAATAAATAAGTGAAAGCTATCATGAGCAAATCATTCCCCAGATTGTAAATCTGAGTGACTCATAGTCACTTATAGATGCATATCCAAGTTCCTAAAATTTCCTCCCAGGATTTCTCTACTAGACTTATCCTTGTCCATTTTCTGTACAAATTTCTGTTTTCATAAATATCTACATTTGCCTATCTCTATCTCTATCTCTCTATCACCTATCTATCTATCTATCTATCTATCTATCTATCTCTCTATATGCTTTTTTTACATATCTGCACATTTACGCAATGTCTCATCAATTTAGACACCCTTAACTTACCACTTATTTAATTCACCCACACAGCACTGCTGAGTGGTGAACTTTTCCAAGAAACCTTTTCTAACTTGTGCAGACAGAAGTCATTATTCTTTGAAAGTCACAATTTCTGTGAATCATCCTTTAATTATTGCGTGGACCACAGTGTGATGTAGTTATCAGTCTATATATTTGCATGGTTTTCTCTCCAACTAGAGTCTGGATTCCTGGATGTCATGAACAATCTCTCTTTCACTTGTGTATCCTCGTCACGTATTTCTATGTCTACCCAAGAATAGATGTATACATATATAAGTATTATTGAAGCAGAACACTTAGCTTTATTTTTTTCATCTGAAATATTTGGGATAAATCTGATGCTCTTAACATCAGGAGCAAGAATTCGTTCACTCTTCAAGTCCATGTATTAATTGCGGCACCCAAATCTGAATCTCAATTCTATCTTCTAGTCTTCTGATCCTTCTTCTATAGTACACTGACCTTTTGCCTGTAGTGTAAGGATCAAATAGTCATGGATTGGAAAGCCTTGATTTAGCTATGAAAATTAAATTTAAAATGTGTGATGCAAGATAGACTCAATTGTTTTGTTTTTCCTGACAGAATTCTAGAGAAAAGCATTGGCATTTGAATCTGTACTATGTTTTATCTATTTTTAGGATATATTTTCACCTATTATAACATCTCTGAGATTGGATGTATCCTACAATTAATGGTAAAGGAATAGTTGTCTCACAGTCAAATGAGTAAAGATTACTTCTTGGGCAGACATTTGGTGATGGTGACTCTTATAACACTTGAACTATGAAGTGATAATGGACACAGAGAAGAAGAGTGTGTGGTGAGACGCATTTCAGATATATTCCTGAGAAACTTGGAAACCGTGTCCTCATCTATCTAATTGGGATAATCTTGGATATGTTATGTCTAATTTGAAAATAAACTGAGATTTGTTGCTATCAAAGTCCTGTCTTTCAAAATAAATGCTATGAATGAACCTGAGGCCACAAAGTTCCGTGGATTTGTCTAAAATCACAGATAGTGACATAAGCAAAACCTGCAGTAGAATAACATGTAGTGTTTTTTTTTGTCATTTGTCGGTTTGTTTGTTTGTTTTGCGTATGCCTCAGCTAAACATTATTCCTTGGTGACGTAAAAAATCAAAACAAACAAATGCTGATATCGGTATTAACTTTGAAAGTGTAAAGTATGTTCTGCTCTAGTCCGACGATAATACGAACAAGCTCTAATTCCTATATTTTCAAAAATGATTCTTCTTAAGATTCATATACCATCTAAGTGATTCTATAAGAATTAAACAAGTTGGTAGATTGGAATAAAACATCAGAATATGGGTCATTTTAACTTTTAAAATTGTTTCCCCAGTTTCTAAATTGGTTATTTGTTGAAATGTTTAATTCAATTTTTAAAAATTTCTAAACATTACTTTTTGCTGGTTATTGATCATTCTTTCTGAAACCCATTTTTAATCTGGTCTGAGTAAATACCCATATGACTGAGTTAATTTCCTTCTTGGAGTGTGAATATCAAATAAATCAACTGTTATGGGAAAATATTTGCAAGGAACTCTGCAACTTGTTCTCATTAAATGTGATGTTTAATTTTTGTTGTTGTTAATAAATATCCTCCCCTCATGGCAGATTATTGTATCCATCTAGAGGCACAATGTTGTCCTGTCCATGTATTAACATGGCAATGGCTAATAGAAGAGAGGTAGTGTATTTTACAGTCTTGCATCATACCAATGATCTTGAAGGGAAAATTTTGTGTTTTGAATGTTAAATAGCATTATAAAATAATATATCCTTTACTCTTTATTAAAGAAGATGGAGTAGGGACAGTAGGATATTATCCAGGGTCTGGCTGAAAGAACAATGCTAAGAACACAATTTATTAAAGAATTTAATATATGTTACTGGATTCTCAATAAATGGTGTTGTAAACATTACTATACAGTTTTGAAGGGGAATTGGACAATTACTTTGTAAGCATTCATTCATTTAGCAAATACAAAATAAGCATTAAATTTATTGGTTTTTATTTATTAAAATTTAAGTTAAAAAGTCATACAAATATGAGATAAATATAGAATGGAGCAGGATTTACTTTCGCTGCATTAACTTTTTTTTTTTTTTTTTTTTGGTGAGGAAGATTAGCCCTGAGCTAACATCCATTGCCAATCCTCTTCTTTTTGCTGACGAATATTGGCCCTGGGCTAACATCCATGCTCATCTTCCTCTACTTTATATGTGGGATGCTTGCCACAGCATTGCTTGATAAGCGGAGCGTAGGTCCGTGCCCGGGATCCAACACTGCAAACCCCAGTCTGCTGAAGCAGAGCACATGAACTTAACCACTACACCACCTGACCAGCCCCACTGCATTCATTTTTTAAGTTGCCAAAAATTGAATATAAGTACACAAAAAATGTAAACTATGTTTCAAAAAGCATGCCTAATACATAAAATTAAATGGCATTACCAAATTATGATATTTTGCAAATACTATCATCAGAGGTTAATGTTTTTAAAAGGTAAAATATCTTGTAAAATATTATGAAAAACATTAACACCCAGGGGAAGTAGGAGCAAAGTGAACAGAAACCTCACAGAAAACAGTTTAAAAACCACTGAACATTAAATGCTTCCATTTTTCAAATTCCTCTCTTTTTTTTGTCCCTAATTTTTAGGTTCACATAGAAATAGTCATCTTTTTAATAAAATCATCATAAGGATGTTTTCTAAGTCTTACTATATGTAAATATATATTATTATAGAGAAAATGTTTCTTTATGCACTTTTACCTGCTGTTTTATGTACTTTGACTATAGCATTTTATTGACCCAAGACGTAAACATAGAGGTAAAGTTTAGTGCTGTATCTACATCTCTACGATTCGGTAATTCATGTAATGGAATTCAATAATTTATGCCTCTCACCCCCTTCCCAAATTCTGAGGGGTGCATGTGAATCAGGATTGAAAGAGGAAATGTGGTTTAGACACATAGAGAAAGAGTGGTAAAGGACATTTCATCAAGAGCAAAGACACAGCAGAAAACATAAACAGATTAGAAAACCACTTATCAGTCACACTAAGCATTTAATCCACAATATTGAAAATACGCATGAAGATGAGAAGCGAAAGATAAAGTGAAAAAAGAGGCCTAAGTCAGAAACGCTGTTACTCATAACAATGGTTATTGAATGATTATAAATATACTATATATAATAAAATATATCAGAGACAGAGTGATGCAGAGACACAGACAGAGACAGAGAGACAGAGAACCAATTATATGTGGGAAATTATTCTAAGCTCTTTGCACATGACACGTAATTTAATTTTTCTAAGATTTCTGTGAAATCATTGTTACTAAGGTCCCCATTTTTCAGATATGATAGTATCTATAAGTTCCAAAAACACTGGGCATTGCAATGGCAACAACAACAAAAATAATAAAAGGAGCAAGAAATAAACATCAAATAGGATATATACACATATGGCAATCTCATTCTGTGCATAAAGTGACAAGTGTGTGTTCTTCATTGTAAAATGACAGGAATCCAATTTGAAATTGAATCATATTTTCCGTAATGGATACTGACATAAAATGTAACTGTCATGATTTCTTCATTAAGCTTATGAAGGTTTTACACCAAACTAACTGTGTGTCTCAACAGTCCATTAACCATACAAATTTAAATCATTTTAGATTAAATAAAGGCAAACAGGTAGGCTGCAAACTTTGAAATATGCTAAATCCTACCCTTGTACATTGAAGAGGCACGAAGATAAGTGAAGCAAAAAGACTCACTCATAACTACCTACTGCTTGACTATCATCTCCACTTCAACACTGAAGCTCCTCAATGTACCCTTCACCATCCTCCTCTTTGGGACTCTGAGTCCTGCTAAGAAAATATTCTCTAGGAAAATATTTTGGACCCCACCACTTTTCTGAGAGCTTCTTGCACATCCTTGTTTTTCAAGCTATAGATCAGAGGATTCAGCATGGGAATCACTACCGTGTAGAACACCATGGCCACTTTGTCAGTATCTGTACTATTGCCAGAACTGGGCCAGCAATAAACGAAAAAGATTGTTCCATGGAAGACAGTGATGGCTGTGAGGTGGGATGCACAGGTGGAAAAGGCTTTGCACCTTCCCTCTGCAGAGCACATCCTCAGGATGGTGATGAGAATAAACAAGTAGGAGGCGAGGATGCCCATGATGGTGCTGATCTCATTGAAAGTTGCCACAGTGTAGAGCAACAGTACATTCATATGACATCAGAACAAGGAAAAGATAAGAGAGGGGGTAGATCACAGAGAGGGTAGATCACAGAAGAAGCGGTTAATCACATTTGACCTGTAGGATGGGATCTCAAGAGCTAAACACAGGTGGATCAGAGAACACAGAGTCCCACAGAGGTAGCAGCCAGACACCAACTCCACACAGACGTTCCGGGACATGGCGACCATGTACAGCAGCGGGTTAGAGATGGCCATGAAACGGTCATAGGCCATCACAGCCAGCAGGATGACCTCAGTTACCACGTGTGCAAAACAAGTAGAATTGGACAGCACAGCCCAGGAAGGAAATGGCTTTGTCTTCATTTAAGATATTAGCCAGCATCTTTGGCACAATGATCGTGGAGTAACAGAAATCCACAGAGGACAAGTGGCTGAGGACAAAGTACATGGGGGTGTGAAGTCGAGAGCAGACCTGAATCAGTGTGATCACGCCCAGGTTACCCAAAACCGTGACTCCATAGATGAGAAGGATCACCAGGAAGAGGAAGACCCCCAATTCAGGGTCATCTGCTAATCCCAGGAGAAGGAACTCTGCCACAGCAGTGCAGTTCTCCTCGCCCATGTCCCCACTTCATTGGGATTGGAGAAAAATGTTAATAGTTACTCTCCACTATATGATCCTAATTTCAGTGTTGACTGTCTGCTAAAAAAGACATGAGAACAAGTAGGATAGTTAATTTTTTTCAGCAAAGAAATAGGACATTGCTTTTGTGATGTTTAGGAAAACTTCAGACTTTGTAGCACACAAATGCGTAGAGCTAACAGTTAAATTCACAGATCACACAAAAGCATTCACATCCATAAGAGCCTATGTCACTCCTTAAAGTAGTCCTACACAATTTAGAGCTTGAAACTGAATAATTAGAACATATTATTTAGTTAGCCATATTATTTTATGAAATTCAAATCTCTTTTTCCATTTAATCAGTACTGGAAATATTGGGATCACAGGAAATAATATTTTATAGTACATAGCACACTTCTCTGTTTTCCACTGAAATGAGGAGAAATATGCTTATTGAAGATTGTTAACCCACAAGTGTTAATTTTTCCAATATGTTTTAGATAGAGAAAGTAGCTTTTATACTCTATATTAGCATTTTTTTTCTGTAAAATTAGCATAGTGGTTTTGTTAATTATGCACCAGTGTTGACCATTTTTCATGGAATTGGGACCCAGATTCAAAGCTCCTGTGACTATGACTCTGAAGCCTTATAAAGACCTATTTGACAAATGAATTTACTGCTTTAAACCTATTTGTAGAACTAATCAAAGATGTGAACGTGAAATTATTGCCAAGTGCTTGCTGCTGCATTGCAGCATTATTTGTGATAGTAAAACTTAGAAATAAAGTATCAACCAAGAGGAAAATGGCTAAAGTTATGATACATATATATTATGGAAAACTATGCAGCTATTAAAATAATATTTTTGAAGAACTTTTAATGACCTGCAAAATGACTATGATAAAATGGTAAGTTAAAAAATAGTAAGCTGGCTTGTACAGGCAGCACATTATATATGTTTACATAAGGTACATTATATATTTAATCTTCACAACATCCATGACACATAAATATTTCATTCCAGTCGTTTTTTTAAAGAAACAATATAGAAACTTGACTGAATTCTCACAAAACATAAGGTGTATGGAGTAGAGTGCGGAAGGAGGGTGTGTTTATTTTAATAAGACATGGTTACATTCAAGGCCTTTGACACATAGAAAATGCCACAGAGGGTGTGAACACTCTCCTTCATCCTCTCCCTCCTGACCCTTGGTGGATACATACATGACTGCAGAGGCGCTGGTTGGTTATTCCTGGAGGAAAGAGAACCTGGACTAAAACTCAACATAGCCAGGTATTTTCTTCATTCTTCAAATAATTTCAAAGAAGTGAAAGATATGTGCATTTAGAAATCCCAGTTTGAAAACAATTATTCTGATGATATGGTTTCTCTCTTCAACAGCCAGTAAAAGTAAGTTGTCTTTTTTCTGAGTTCAAAGTAGTGCATAATTTTGAAAACCTTTTCCTGTTTTCAAGTCTAAAGATGATAAATCAGGCTGTTTATTAATTATAGAGCAGTTGTTCTTAACCAGGAGTTATCCTAATCCCCATGGGACATTTGGCTCTGGAGACATTTTGGTTGTCACAATAGGGAGGGGTGCTGCTGACATCTAGTGGGTGGAGACTAGGGATGCTGCTAAACACTCTGTGATGCACGTGACAGTCTCCCCCCATCTGACAGAGTGACTGTCAGGAGAATCTCCACGCAGCGTTCACCAGGTTCCATAGACGGAGTTAGTGTGAGAGGAGGAAGAGGGAAGGAGAGAGGAACCAAGCATTCTTCCCCATTTGTTTACACTCTTTTCCCTCTTACACTAATAGCTGTTATAATGTATTTAGTTCTGCAGATTAAATTGTTCCCATTTCCCAGTAAGCTTGTTTTTCAAAACAGAAAGGGAAAATATTTTCATAGAGGAGTGCTCAAAACATGGCATTTCTTAAAACACAGTCTTGTTAACAGAGGGCTAAATACAGATTTTAAGAAATATGTCTAACACTACTGCCATCATTTATAATTCCTCCTTCTCTTACACATGGCTATAATAAATCACTGTCATGAGAAAAAAAATTAACAAGCTTCCAGATCCCAGGAAATATTATTCATGCCCATTCCAAAAAAACGGAGTGTAGTCCAACCAACCAACCTGTAGGATAGACACTGCTTTCCCCATTTCTGAAGATGCTATGATGGAAAATGTTTTAGGCTTTATGTTTCTGTGTGTGTGTGTTACTCTGGGGCCCATGTTCCTTAAGCTTCCCAAAATAATCATTGATCTCTGTGGGATATCAAGGAAACAACACAATCTTGGGGCTAAACAATTCATGACTTCTATGAGATATAAACAGGGGGAGATACTACCCCAATGTGGTACATATTACTATAATTCAACACGATTCCTTCCAGAGTTCATGACGAATTGCAGAGCATTGTATGCTGCATCCAAGCATTGCTCTGTGAGCCAGGGATCACGTTGCCATTGTGAAATATACGAATAGGTCTTACAAACTTTTCCTGTCTTATACTCAAAAGCTCCTTCCTGGAGCGAGTAAGGTGTGAAGCCACACCAGACTACTGCAAAATAGCAACAAGAAGTCGGGATAATGAACTTCTTTTACTCAGAATAATAATAATTGCTCACATGTATTGACCACTTCCCTTATGCTAGGTACTGTTTTGGATACAACTATTAACACATTTCATCTTTATAAAATCAAGTGAGATTGGTACAGTTATGTAACTTTATTAATGAGGTGACTGAGGCACAGTCAGGTCCACCTAGCCCAAAGCCATGCACAGAATCACTGATAGAATGAGATCATATGCTGCTTTTTGGTTGTGCCACGCATATGACCCTGTGAGGAAGAGCAAAGCTACTGAATGATGCTGGGATGGCATAGTCCTTACTCAATGCCAGGGGCCATTAAATGGGGTTGCCTCAAGGATCTCTCCCAGGTCTTCTCCTTTTCTGACCATATAACGTCTCCCTAAACCAACAGTGTTCAAACCACTGTCTGTGGTTTGTGCCCTGTGATATACCAAACATTTCAAGAATTCCATGGATGTAATTAGTTATAAGTAATCACTTTCTGAATTCTCAACAACATGTGGATGTTTTCCTTAAATTGGGCCATCTAATAATTTCCTGAGCTTGAGGAGTGTTTCTGGGTCTCCTTTCCACTTAGCACTCTCACGATTACATTTCACTCACTTTTCACAAGTAAGGATTCCTCTCATCTATTCACATATGACTATGTGAATTACCCCAATTAGAAAAACAAAAGCAAACTTTATTTTCTTAAAACATAGGAACAATTTGAAATATTGTTTTTCATGAAGCCTGAAGTTTTCTTTAATCAAGACACTTCAAAACCACGGTATGACTTATTGTCATGACTCTGGCATATAGTACATTTTTCTTTTCATGGAAAATGATGGCATTAGACATGTGTTTTAGCCAACATAGCGATGTTTTGAGATCAGATATATAGTAGATTGATGACAATATTTTTTTTAACATCTATTCTTTTTGTTCTTAGTGCACCCTGAAACTATTGTCACAAAATGCATCCTCCTGAAGGAGAGAGTCTCATGACAGAAAAACTAAAAGACTGTCTATAAAGAATATCATTGGCAGTGATGTTTTATATTATCTAGGCAACACACTCACAGGAAAACTACATAGCTTATCTATTTGTCTAAAACTTAAAGACATGGCAAGTGTTGTTAAAAATTAAAGTATAAAAATTTTATTGTAATTGATTTCATAGTCATTATCCATAAGTTGAATAATATCAATATGCAGCTCTAAGTTTTTGATTAAATGTGTTTAAAACATATTCGATAACACCATTATAGTAAAATATTATATTGGCAAGGTTCAATGAAATCAGCAGCATATTAAATTTTCTGAACTTTTTAATGCCATTGTTTTAATTAAGGTGCCTCTAAGTGGAGGAATAACAGATATGCTTAACTGTTATATGATAAGACTTGGAAGGTCATTTTGGTAACATTTTCGGAAATTAAGAAAGTGAGTGGTTCTAATGATTGTATAGCAAAACACTCCAAAACATATTAGTTAAAAACAGCAACTACTTATTGCACTGGTCACTACTGCATGTGTCGGTAAGTTAGTTCTGCTGCTCTGATCCTGATATGAGTGATCTTGGCTCGGTTTGCTATGTATATAATATCAGCTTGGCGGGTTAGATGATCTAAGAAGCTTCACACTCAAGTCTGGTGG
This sequence comes from Rhinoceros unicornis, assembly GCA_028646465.1. NCBI lineage: Eukaryota > Metazoa > Chordata > Mammalia > Perissodactyla > Rhinocerotidae > Rhinoceros > Rhinoceros unicornis. The sequence goes on along the minus strand of CM053540.1, from coordinate 13,511,026 downwards.
TTTGGCTAAATGCCAGCATGGGTGATGTTGTGTGGGTTCTGTTTCTTATTATCCAATATGCTGGTCTGTGCTTGTTCACATAACAGCTTTTCTAAGAGACTGTGAAAATTCCAAAAGATGGTGAAAAAGCCACAAGGCCTCTCACAGGCTTGAAACTGGCACAATGTCTCTTCAGTTACCTTCTATTAGCCAAAGCTAGTCACAAAAGCAGCCTGCATTCCAGGAGTGGAGAAATTGACTCCACCATTTGATCAGAAAAGTTGCAAAAGGCATGGATATGGGGAGGACTAAAGTATTTGGACCATGTTTTCTACCACACTGGGTAACAAATCGTTTGAAAAATATAATTTCCAAAATTTTGGCCTTCAACGAAATTGGAAGACAATCTAATTTTGCTTAACACGTTATTTAGAAAAAAATTTTGTTGAAAGATCATTGTGCTAAATTGGCACATAACTTGGATGGAGTTGAAAGAGTTGAGTGATATTCCTGTTACAGCACAATTTCTGACAGAGTTTCTAGTCCTATTTATAGTTGATGTAACCAAATAGTCTCAGTATTTTCGTCCATTAAAACGTAGAAATAGAAATGATGCTGAACTCCATGCTTTCTAACATTACGTAATGTCTTTCCAAGGATACATTAATTAATTGAAATTAAAAAATCCAAAGAAGAACTCATAATATTTCTCATACAAGAAATATTTCCAAAATTTTTTAAAATTTTGATTATATTGTTTCCAAATTTGCAATGCAATTGTATTTTTAATTAGTGGTGTAATTATTATATCATTAAAAGTTTAACTTAATACACAAAGAAAAACTTTTGATTTTGCCAAAAGCATTGTGATCACAAGAAACAAAAAGTATGAATGTGACTAATAAAATTATAATGTTCAGTGGGGGAGTAGAACTGAATTTAAGTTCAGGAGAGGGAAAGGCACAAATAAATCTCTTTCAGATGTTATTATTTATGTATTAAATGAATTAGGCTATGCAATGGAAATTATACTTTTTGCTGCTATTTAAGTTTATGATGAAATATTTTTCATGTAAAATTATTTCTTGGCTTGTATACCTTTTCAAAACTAATTGAGAAGCATTTGGCACAAAAAACAAAAAAGACTAGTAATATTAATCATGTTCTATATAGAAGCAACAGAATCTACTATAAAGAATCTGAAATGTCACAACTTGAAAATGAAAAAAAATATGATTATATACCAGTGTTTAGTGGATAATGTGCTTCTGATGTGTCTGTAGTCTTGAAGGATTGCATTAATTCTATCAACAATTGCTTTTGCGATGTTGGCCAGGTTACTTAGACATCATGGGCCTTGGTTTCTTCAAAGAAAAAGCAAAATGGGTTGTGTTAGTTCTACCACAATATGAGCATGCTTGGTCCAAGCAGGACAGAAGTAAAATGAAATTCTCTATAAAGAGGCATTAAGCATCATTGATTCAATTTAAGATTAATATAGGTAATTTCCTAATTTCAAAAAAAATTAGAAATTGTATAATTGCCAGATATAGCAAAAGATAAATTTGTGAATACCCAGAGAAACCGAAGTCAATAGAAGAGAAAAGCATTCTCTCATCAGACATACAATACCTAAAACTCTGTTTCTTACATATTTTATCTTTCCATATAATGGTTATTCTTAGCTCCTTATCATGTAATGGAACATTATATGAATGGAACATTTTGATAACAATCATAAGTTTAAAATAATATAAACATTCCAAGTAACTTTATTGAATCCATATAAAATTGTTCCCTACCTTATTTTTTCTCCCATATCAAAATACCCAGAAATTTATTCCTTCTATTTTATTGATGATTAGTTTGGAATTTTATCTAGACATATTGAGTAAAGAGAAGAAGAAATGTGTACAAGCTATCCAAGAAAAGTTATTAATGTTAGAGAGATCTAATATTTTTAATTTACCAGATTAAATAAGTCTTAATGCTAATGATAGTATGGTTTTTATTTTATTTTGAATAAAGTTATATAGTCAGTTAGTTTTCAACACTTGAGGCAACTCCAAACACTTTTTTTTTTTCTGGTGGGAATTCAGTTGAGAAGGATTCAGAGATTATGCTCATGTTCAGAAAACAGAATCATAAAGAATTGATCATGTTTTTGATGTGTTTATAGGCAGAATGATAGCATGAAATGCAGGTAGACACTCATCCTGCTGACTTTTTGCCTATAAGATTTTTTGAGATCCAATCTACAATTTCTAAGCCTCTGGTGGATCCTATCATAGCTTATCACACTGCCACATGGGGGCTCCTTTGAAACACATTCAGAATAATGACCATGTCTTGTTAACTTTCCATTCATGCCAAGTAAGATGTATACACAATACAACACATGCACATAGAAACACATACACGTTATAAAGTATTTGCTCAATAAAAAATTTGTTGCATCACTAACTCAGTATTACACTCTGACCTCCTTGATTTTGCCATGCTTTTGTCTCCTGAATAAAACTCCTTGTTGAAATGTATCTTCTAAAATCCTGTCCATTCTCTTATCCAAGGAGAAGTTCAAAGAATGCCTATTTTATGAAGGCATCTCTCTAAAGTCCCTAAATGGATTTGAACTTTTCATTCTCTCAAATCCTTTATGATACTTATTATTTTCTACCTTATACAATGGCCACTTTTTTCACTGCCATACTGTCAACACTGGATGTTTCATTTGTTGAATAATGAAGACTAGTCTTATTTTACCTAATGTTTGTACTTTTATAAGAAACATTCATATGTTTATTGAAAGCCTAGTCTATTCCAGGTACGCTGTAAGAAAGGGGATGAAATTGTTTATTGAGGTTATACAAAGTTTTACGCAGGATATGTATATAGTCTTTTCATCTTCACAATCAGATTAAGAGCTAGTTTATGTTATCTCACTTTTGTAGATGAAAAATTCAAGATGAGAGAGATGGCTGTTTTATTTTCCTGTAAGGGACAGAGCCAAGTTTAGTCTCTTTGAACCAAAATCCATGCCGTTTCCATTGTATAACATTAACTCTTTATAGTTTTAAAGGTATCTTTAAAACCAACGTTTATGGACACACTTTATTTACATGTCAGGGACAAACTCTACTAAAATAATATGCTTAATAAGAAAAGACTTTAGTGTCCATTATTTTGCTGACTGTATCCTTGACATCCTTATTTCTCAGACTGTAGATCAGAGGATTCAACATGGGGATCACCACTGTGTAAAACACAGAGGCCACTTTGACTGTGAGCCTGGAGGTTTTGGAGTTGGGCACACAGTAGAGGAAGAGGATGGTCCCGTGGAAGATGATGATGGCCGTCAGGTGGGAGGCACAGGGGGAGAAGGCTTTGCGGCACCCACTGGCTGAACGCATCTTGAGAATGGTGACAATGGTAAATACATAAGACATGAGAATGATGAGTAGTGTGATGACCCCATTAAAGGTGCAAAAAATGAAAAGCAGCAACTGATTCACATAAGTATCAGAGCAAGAGAGGGACAGCAATGAGGAGAATTCACAGAAGAAATGATTAATTGTGTTGAAACCCTGAAATAATAATTTGATAGCAGAGCATGTGAATATCAAGGAACAAGCTACTCCCCATGCATATGATCCGACCACTAGCATGGCATAGAGTTTCCGGGACACGGCAACTGTGTAGAGCAGAGGGTTACAAATGGCCACAAAGCGGTCATAGGCCATCACAGCTAATAAAAAGAATTCAGTTACTGCAAAGGTACAAGAGAAAAAGAATTGTACTACACATCCTATGAATGAAATGGTTCTGTCTTCCACAACTAGGTTCTCCAGAGTCTTGGGAGTAATGACGGAGGAATAGCAGAAATCCACAAATGAGAGGTGGCTGAGAAAAAAGTACATGGGGGTGTGTAGTTTGGGGTTAATTTTGATGATCACAATCATTCCAAGATTCCGTACCACACTCAAGCTGTAAATGGCCAGAAATACCAAGAAGAGGGGCATTTGCAGTTCTGGATATTCTGAGAAGCCCAAGAGGATGAACGTGGCCCCAGCAGTTACATTTCTCTCTGCCAGAAACATGTTTCCTGATGGTAGGATCTGAAAATCAATCTTGGAAATAATACATTAAGGAGAGCGATTGACACATGAATCACACCTAACTATCCCCTGTGTAGAGCATAAGGTGAGACAAAATAGATCTGTGTTATAGTCCTGGTAGGTGTTAAGTATACAAGACAGGAGTATCTAATGTTTCAGAAAAGAATTACTACTTAATTTTACTTTCTCAAAAATTATAAAACTTAATTCTGCTCATGTTCTGAAATATAACTTTAAACACAAATGAAATAATTATGAACTCAAGAAAGTTAGGTGGTAACGTGTAATCAAATCCTCATGTAAGACATTCTATTCTCACTGATTTCATGCATTCTGCAAAGAAAGTTCTAGTAAAATGAAAAAAATGTTTTTTCCATCCTACAATTACTAATGAAAAGTGAAACATCTGAAATAACTTCTATAACTAGAATGAATTTCTATAAAAATATGTGCATATCTTTTGATATAAAGAAAGAATGTCCTGTATACCTCATTATATCCATATTTTAAATATCCATTTAGTACTGTAATGATCATTCCTCTTTTTGACTACATAGGTCAAATATCAAAGTAAATAATGAATTATGTTTTTCAATATAGAATATCTATTCAACTGGTTTTTTCTACAGGGAAGCACACAAAAACCTGAAGAAGCCATGACTTGCCTAATGACATATAGATATTGGATGATCAATCTACAACTAGACCCAGATTCTTAAATTCCCATACATGTACCCATCTCTCTAGGCTAGGCTCTGATCTACATTACAAATCGAGATGTTCAAATTTTTATTTTATAAAGATCACATTTTTTTGCAAATTCTTTTGACTATTTTAAGGACAATCTTCACACTATAAAACTATGGAAACTAGTCCAATGAACATGTTGAGGGCCATAGAGCTGTTCTGAAGATCTGCATCAAGATGAAATGTAGAGAATGGAAGTTAGAGAAACATCTCTGTTCAGGAATAAGTAAGGTAAGTATCCTTAAACATTGAGAAAAACTCTTCCCTTTTCTAGACTCTTCTCTCCTCTTTCTGTAAAGCTCCTAAAATACTCATTCTGTCCATTACCTGTCAAGATTATGTATGAAAGTTAAGATGTCTCCACCCTTTAAAAACATTTATGATAAAGGACTTCTAACAGAGAGAATGGTGGGATTTATCAAATTGGTTTTGAGGTAGAATCTCCAGGAAAATTTGAATCTCAGATAACGATTTTTTTCTCTAAGTATGTCTGAAATACTGCATGGACATACTCATACTAAAATGTTAGTCATTGTTTATCTGAAGTTCATGTTAAATTTAGCACTCTGTATTTTTGTTAGCTAAATCTGGCAACCTTATATCCAGAACAACTCAGAATGTTATGGTGAAGAACACATCCCAGTTCTCCTGGAACTTTCCTCTTTCTAATACTGTAAATCAAGCATACCAGGAATTCCCTCAATTATAATTCTTTATAATGAAGATTTTCTTCTCAGACTATCATTTCTGGTAAGGTCATCTCTGTGTCTGCAACCCTAGAACCAGATGGTTCCAGATGTTTCAGAACTAAAGGTCAGAGGCCCCATATAGCACCGAGAATTCTCAATGGCCCCATGTGTTCAGATATCCAAGGATTTAAAGATCAATCAGGTGGCCAGCGTGGTGGTGCAGGCAGTTGAGTGTGCACGCTCCGCTGTGACGGCCCTGGCTTTGCCGGTTTGGATCCCAGGCGCACACCGACGCACCACTTGTCAAGCCACGCTGTGGCGGCGTCCCATATAAAGTGGAGGAAGATGGGCATGGATGTTAGCCCAGTCTTCGTCAGAAAAAAGAGGAGGATTGGCAAATGTTAGCTCACGGCCGATCTTCCTCACACACAAAAAAATAAAATAAAATAAAGATCAATCAGAAGGCAATGTTTTCCAGTCAATTATCAGTGTTATAAAATTATTTCTTAATTCTCTTTTTCTTAGGGCTTCTCAGCCTCGGCACTATTGACATTTAGTGCTGGATTATTTTTTGTTATGGGGTGCTGGCTTCTGCGTTGTATCGTGTATAGCAGCATCTCTGGCTTCCATCTGCTAGATGATCTCATCCCTAGTCCCTCCAATATGACAATCAAAAATGTCTCCAGACATTGTCAAAATGTCCCCTTGGGGGCAAAGGGGGTACAGAATCTCTTGTAGTTGAGAACTATTGATTTATTTCCTTGATTCTGGTAAATTTTCACATTATTTTTTGTTTAAATTCAACCTAAAACTAGTGCGCTAATTAATTATCATAGTTCCTTATCTCCCAAATGATGTTATTGTATGGATTAAACAATTTGTACTGTTTTTGAATCTGGGAAATGTGGTATTTAAAACCTTCTTCCTTATCGTTTCTGCCCTTTTCTTTTCTTTTTTCCCTTGTGAGCCAGTATATTTTTTCCATGCTCTAAAATCTTATTTAAAGTAGGTCCTGTTTATTACACATATTATATAAGAGGGTTCATTTTATTCATTTCAATTAAATTTTATTTAAATACCTGCCTACTCTCCCTTGCACAACTCTTCCAAAAAATCAGAAAAACTCACAGACATATACCTGAAACTCTCAGTGCCCTTCTACTCTCCCACTCCCAGGAATCAGTTGTTCCAGACTGTTCCTATGGAGGAGCTCAGCTAAGCCAGGCTCTCTACGCAAAGCTCTGTAGAAAGAGGGCCCTTCCTGTTCCAGATAGTCAATGTTTAATAGTGGCTCAAAAGTTTCCCCAAATTATTTTTCCCATGAAGAAGTGACTGAACCTAAGGCATCTTCTACATACCTTATCGGAAAAAGAATATCCATATTTTCTCTGAACTACAAACAAACTGCTGGTGGAAAAGGCAGCCCCCCTCCTGCCTCTGGAGAGCTAGTCTGGGGGAGAAGCTAAAATTCTTATATCTACTTCCACTCCCTGTGCCACCAGGACCCTAGAGAAAATTTCCTGCCTTATTCTCCAGAGGACTTAAAACAAGCAATTAAAATTAATGATTGTTTTCTGATGTAATTCTGGTTTCTTGGCAAATCTGAAGAAAAACAACAGCAGCTTTAGAAACATTTTATATAAAAGATAACTGAAAGTACGAATGTCTTCTCCTCACGCTCCAAGACATTCTCATAGTCTACCCAAATTTTTGTATAATGGCAATTCATAGCAGGTTATCTTTTTTATTTAATCAACAAATATTTTCTCCTTTTTAGTACATTGTTTTATTCATTATGAAATTTTTTCCAACTTTATTGAGGTATGATTGACAAACAAAAATTATATATATTTAAGGAGTACAACCTGATGTTCTGATATACATATAAATTGTGAAATAGGGAGAGAATTCAAGATGGCAGCATAGACACACTCGGAACTCACCTCCTCCCGCAGACATGGCCAATATACTACTACTCGTGGAAAAATTACCCCTGAAAGAGAATTCAAAACTGGATAAGAGGAACTCCTGCAACAAAAGACAATCCTAATTGAGGTCCAAGAAACAGAAATTCCCTTCTGGAGAGAAAAAACGCCGCCTTCACCAACCACCAGCTTCATGGCCGCCAGGGAGCAGCCCAAAGGTCTGCAGCCTCCCTGGAGGCACGGGGCCCTGATCAGGGACCGCTCCTGCTGTGGGCATTTTGTGGGCCCACCACAATCGAGACGAGTAGCATAATATCTGATTTTGCCTGCTACTAAAACATTGGGGAGGACCCCCAGAAAAGCTGGTTCACAAAGAAATTCAAACCGGCTTTTAAGGGGCCCACGGGCAAACTCACCCGTTTCAGAAAGCAACCTAACATCACCAGAAAGAAAGGTGCACAGTGCTTTGGTGAAAAGAAACTGCCTGATAGGCTCTGAGTGCATCTTGGTGAGAGGTGAAACCTCTCCAGGGACTGGGACATCAGTGGCAGCCATTGTTGTGGCCTGGTGTGTGCATGCTGACACAATGCGGGCGGACGCCATTGGAGATCTCCCTGGGGCCTGCTAGCCCAGGATCTACCCCACCCACTAGATTACCAATTTAATCCAGCTCAGCCAGCGCG
>CM053540.1:13477430-13502388 GCA_028646465.1 Rhinoceros unicornis | reverse complement strand
AAGGTGACTAAGGAAAAAGTACATGGGAGTGTGAAACTTTGGGTTAATCTTGATGATTATTATCATCCCAAGATTTCCTACCACAGTGATAACGTACATGATCAGAAACAGGAGGAAGAGAGGAATCTGAAGCTCTGGGTAATCTGCGAAACCCAAGAGGACAAAGGTCGTCTCCACACTCAGATTTCCTGCAACCATCACCTCTATGTCTTTAAAGGGAGAGGGTGGGGGAGGAGAGTGGTTTCTGCAAAAGAGAAGATTTACGGAGGTGAGTGACAAACATGCCATGACTTTCTATGGTAGACAGAAGAAAATGAGAAGAGTTATTGGTGTTAGTTTTGTCCACGTAGAACGAACCTCACGGAGATAACTGCTATGGATACAGCAAACCAAGCTGAGTCTCTGAAACATCTTTGCATTTCCATTGCAATTTGTGTTTCCATAAGAAATACTTATATTTTAGTGTGTACGTCCACACATTAGCTAGTAGCATAACATGCACATAACTGATAGGAAATGTTTGCACATAAATGCTTAAAACAGTCATGGAGTCTGTGAAAAGTGTGAAATATTTGCCTCAAAGAACAACATATACTGCTACTCTATTTTACCTGTACACAAAAATCAGCTAAAATCTTCAAGAGAATATGCTTTTATTCCAAGAATAAAGTAAAATAAAGAGAAATCTAGGAAAAGAATATATCAGTTCAATTTAGCACCTTTTTTCGGTAAAGGCTACGTCTCTCATTGAATAGCTTAGCTGCTGAGGAGGAAAATAGCTTCTTTTGACCTCTGAGTGTAGTGTGCACTTTACTAGGGTTTATAGTCTAAGGGTTAACTTCTGTTACAGCGTAGACATTGTATAGATATCTCTTAAGGGTCTCAAGATTTATCAGGTAAGAATTCTCTCAGAACTAATTCTCATTCTTGTGAAAGCTTATATACCAATTTAAGATGCATATAAAGAGATATGGATAAATGTTAATTTCCAGGGGGAAATTTTATTCTCTTCTTCATGAAATGGTTGTCAATGGACATGAGGCCAAACATTTCCGTGAGCATTAACTTTTTTCTTTAATAGTTGTTTTTTCTTTTTTTTTTGAGGACGATCAGCCCTGAGCTAACATCCATGCTAATCCTCCTCTTTTTTTGCTGAGGAAGACGGGCTCTGAGCTAACATCTATTACCAATCCTCCTCCTTTTTTTTCCCCAAAGCCCCAGTAGATAGTTGTATGTCATAGTTGCACATCCTTCTAGTTGCTGTATGTGGGACGTGGCCCCAGCATGGCCGGAGAAGTGGTGAGTCGGTGCGCGTCCGGGATCCGAACCAGGGCCGCCAGTTAGCGGAGCGCGTGCACTTAACAGCTAAGCCAGGGGCCGGCTCTAACTTTTTTCTTTAATATTATTGGACTCAAAATTGGATAGTATATACAGTGACTTAACATAAAAGGAAAAATAAAAGAAGACCCGAGTTACCATATCAGGAAAATAATATAATATTTTAACTGTTTCATAAAAAACTTGAATAAACTTACCTGCTCTAGAGAAACAGGCCAGCACCCTCCTGTTTCTCTGTGAGCTGAGTATAACTGGGGCCCGAGGCTCTTACATCCAACTCTTTAGCCCTGGGGACTCAGACTCTGGAGAATCACTATCAAGTTATTCCTCTCAAGAATCAAAACAAGTCATTAAGGCAAATGCCCGGTCCATTGTACCATTTTTAATGGCTGGAATTTCCTTGAAACTGCACAGAAAAGTTGCATCTTGAAATTGACTACCAGGCCTTGTTTGCACATAATTAAAATGCCCTCTCCGGGGTCGGCGCTGTGGCTTGGCAGTTAGCCATTAAGTGCTCGCGCTCTGCCACTGGTGGCCTGGGTTCGGATCCAAGGCGCGCACCCATGCACCGCTTGTCCAGCCATGCTGAGGCGGCATCCTACATACAGCAACTGGAAGGATGTGCAACTATGACATACAACTATCTGCTGGGGCTTTGGGCAGAAAAAGGGAATAAAAAAGTAGGAGGATTGGCAATAGATGTTAGCTCAGGGCCAGTCTTCCTCAGCAAAAAGAGAAGGATTGGCATGGATGTCAGCTCAGGGCTGATCTTCCTCTCTCACACACAAAAAAATTACACTCTGGAATTAACAAAACTAAAATAAAGCTAAAGTAAGGCAACATTTCTCAAGTCCTGGCTCATCTACAACAAAATTTAGCGAGCCTCTTGACTTTGAGGGCAGCATATACCAATTTTAGGCAAGTTATTCCAACCGTTTACGAAGTTACCCAAAAAGTTGTCCATTTTGAATGGATTTCAAAATGAGAGAAAACTCTAGCAAGTCCAGTCTGCCATGCCAGCTGCTGTGCTATTCGGGTCATACGACCCAGCATATATGATTGTCCTTGAAGTGAATTTGCAGATAGTGTTGTTCCGAAATTTGGATGAGCCCCTAGAGTGGATTACAGATCAGACCTATAGGATTTTAAAGCAAAGCAATAACTTCCTTTGCAGGTAACTATTCACCTTTTGAGAAACAGCTTCTGACTTTTCAATAGACCCTAATAGAGACTGAATCATTGACAGTAGGCTATAAGTTACTATGCAACCTACACTTCCCATCATGAACTGGCTGTTCTCTATCTCACCCATCCATAACCTTAGGCACGCACAGCAGTCAAAAGCTCTCCTGTTCCTGAGCAATTGGTCCAGATGTCCATGGTCCATACTCTTGTTGCATTGCTTTCACTTTCACAGCCTGAACTTGTAGCCTCATAAGGTTTCCCTGTGACAACCTGAATATGGAAGAAAGCATCAGGGCTTTATTTTCAGATGATTCTGCATGATATGCTGGCACCACACAAAAGTGGACATTTGCACCACTACAATCCTGCCTTGGGGTGTTCCTGAAAGACAGTGGTGGAGGAAAATTCATCTAGTATTCAGAAATTCAAAAAGTGTGCCTGAAACCTTGGAATAGGTTTTTTAAAATTCAGTTATGGGAAAAGCTCTGTTGACAATACTTTAGAAGGATGGAACAATTGCCTCTAGAATCTGTTACATGCTCTAAATCGGGAAATAGTATTCATGCTGTTTCTCCAGTAATTTATGGGACCCAGAATTTTTGGCTCCAGGGTGGAAATAGGGAGGGATCTGTCCCCTATTATCCTTAATGATCCACCAGCTAAATCGCTGCTTCCCATAAGTGAAACAATGAGCTCTAGTGGTTTGGAGGAGTGATGCTTCCACTATGGAACACAGTGATGGATCTGTTAAGCTGGAATTGTGACATGTTTGACCACAAAAATGTGGTGGGAATGATGTTAAGTAGATTCTGCAGTAGAGGCACCAACATGACTTATAGCTTCTCCTTCTGTCTCTTCAAACACTGTTTTGAGATCAGCACATAAGGAAGCCAGTGTAACCTACCAGCAGATGAGAGACTCTGTGGGAGAATACTGAGGAACCCCAGCCAATAGCCATCACCAACTCACCTGACAAAAGAGTGACATCATTTTGGAAGTTTTATCCCCAGCAGAGCTCCCAAAATATTGTAGCCACGTGATGAGCCCAGGTGAGACTGGCAGAAGAATCATGCAGTCAACCCACAGAATGGTGAGAAATAACAAATTATTTTTATCCACTAAGTTCTGGTGTGTTTTTTCCTCAGCAAAAGGCAAATGAAATATGCTTCCAGCTACACTTTCCACTTTAAAGCACTGAGAGAATGAATTGAAAAAAAATGGACATTTGCCTATTTATTTTGGTGAGAAAGTTTGGACCTAAGCTAACATCTGTTGCCAATCTTCCTCTTTCTGCTTGAGGAAGATTGGCCTTGAGCTCACATCTATGCCAGTCTTCCTCTATTTCGTATGTGGGTTGCCACCATAGCATGGCTGATGAGTGGTGTAGGTCTGTGCCTGGGATCCAAACCTGCAAACCAGGGCTGCTGAAGTGGAGTGCGACAAACTTGACCACTACACCACCGGGCCAGCCCCCAAACTTGCCAATCTTCTTTAGAACATTACATCACAGACTGGACTAAAGACTCTTTCATAAGCTTCTGCCATCTCAGTCCCTTCTCTCCTTACCTGCTGATAACCTTCATCTTTAATTTGGTGATTTTCATACCCATGATATTATTTATTGTTTGTCAATATCCATAACCAATATGTAATATTCACTGCACTCCTGAACTATATAAACAATATTGAACAACATTTCTGAGAATTATAACTGATATATTTTAATGCAATCATTTTAACTTATACAGTGTTCAATTGTATGACTATAATCACTTTTTATGTCTATTTAGACTATTTCCATTTGTCATTACAAGCAATATGCAACTGGACATTTTTGTATAGCTCTTTCTGGGCATATGTACTTAGTTTCTCTAGAGCAGTGATTTGCCTCAATTTTTCATGTCATGATGTACACAGAAAATACTATTTGGAGAATATACAAGGATGAATTGAAGATGATTCGTTTTGTATATTTTTATAAGTTTTAACACTGATTTATTTACTCTTTCCCTAATTAATTTGTCATAGATATTTCTATATTGTGGATATTGATCTTTATCCGTTAAATATGGTGCAAAATTTTTCTCTCCTTCTGAGGCTTCTGTTTTCAATGTTGCCGTGTATTTCAGTGGAATATGCTTTAATTTTACTGTGGTAACATTTATTTTGCTTTCTGAATGTTTGCCTGCTCTGAAATCATAAAGAATTCTCCTTTATTTTGTCTTCAAAGAGGCCAACTTTTATAAGAATTCATAATTGAAACAATATAGCAGGTAAGTATACATTGCTTTTAGAGAGATTTCCACAGATATTTTGCAATGTATTTACATATTTCAGGTACTTTTTCTTGTGAATTATGCATGATATTCCTGAAATCTAAGCCTTTTTGAGGTGCGATACTTCCGAATAATGGTAGTGATATATTATTTCAATCTTTCCAATAAGCAAGAATTATCACTTGGCCAGCGCCCAAAAGCAACTTAGCCTGAAATAGATGGAATGATTTAGAGTATTCTGACACTTAATTCTAGCTGTAAAAAATTTCCTCCATCATGGTGAACCAGGACCATTCTAATCTGGGGTTATTATTGATCAATTATATCAAGACCCCTTCACTTTTCAGTTTCTGAGTCTAGGTAATCCAAATGAACCAAAATTGCCTGAAATATTAACTATACTATACTGCATAAACTCTTTAATTTTTCTGTAATCTGAAATACGCTCTGAAAGAGAAAGATCTCTAAATTGAACATGACCAGTTTTCAAAAATCAATCTCAAGTCTAGTTATGAGAGATACTGTTGATGATGGAAACATCATTTTTGTGGTTCTGACAACTGTAGGATAGTCAAGTGGTTATATAATATCCAACTAAAACTAAATTCTTAAAATTAGACAAGGAAATATTTTCCACAGTACAATAATCAGCATTAGAAGCATTGATATAAATAAGCATGGTCATCTTTGAGTACACTATTTCTGTTTTTTTGGCTTTTTGAATCAAGTGGGAGCTATATTCATTGAGGTTTCATACCTGACATCTTACCTAGATAAACAGGACATAACACTAAATATTATCAATTTAGTTTGAACTTTTTATTTCCTTCCTTCTTTTATTCATCCAGTAAGTATTCATTGAAGCCCTGATATGTTTCTAGGCACATTTCTAGGCATTAGAGACATAAGATACAAAAATAATACAAGATATTTCTGCCCTCTTGAACTTTATATTCTACTGAGAGAAAGAACTAACAGACAAATAAATTATTGAATTCATTTAAATATCTATTGCAAAGAAAAAATATGAATCAGGTTAAGGGGCTAAGGAGTGACTATCTCATTATATCAGGTTTTCAGGAAAAGATTCTCTGGGAAGATGACATTTGAACAGACACATAAATAATTTCATAGGAATATATTTATTAAGATTGCATTGAGTGTTAAAATATTTTGGAGCCTATCTATTAACTTCCTCACAGGCTCTTTCATATTTTCATACCTCAAGTTGTAAATCAGTGAGTTCCACATGGGAATTAGCATGGTATAAAACACAGACCCTACATGAACAATTACCCATGAGCTTTTGGAGTTGGGTGCACTGCAGAGAGAAAAGATGCTGGTGAAGTGGAAGGCACAGGTGGCGAGGACTCTGTGATGCCCACAGGTGTAATTATCTTTAGGACGGTGATGAAAATGAAAGCCAGGAAGTGATGACTATGACATTTCTTAATTTATTAAAGTTGGCTAAAGTTAAAAAAACACTATCTGGATGAAGTGAACAGGATCCAAAAGGGAAACAAAATATTCTAAAGAATATATTAATTGTTGGGCTCACCATAGGCAATACAAAGAGAGAATGAGTGTCAGGTTACAGACTATGCCCAGATGGAGCGTCCAGCCAGAAGATGCAGCTCAGCTTCTGTGACACGGCGACCATGTAAGGCAGAGGCTCGCAAACATCAAGGGAGTGGTTATAGACCAGCACTGCTAAGAATTATATTTTGTTGTCTTTTTTTATAAGAATTGCGTGTGGTTTAAGAGGAAAGAGAGAGCAGCAGAAATCATCTCTTTTGCACATCATATAGGCCCCTGTCTTGACATGAGTACAGCCATGTTTGGCCGCTCCATTGACCTACAGCCACCAGCACATAAAGAAATATAAAAGCTGCTTTCTATATGGTGGGAACTGGCCCTTCTCCCATAGAGATAGTTGCAATGTGTAAAAATTTCAAGGCCCTTTGGGCGCCGCAGCCTGGGACAGACTGGCCATCTGTGCCAGGCTGGGACAATAGGCAGGGTAAACAATGCACATACACAACTACTGGGCTGGGACCATAGCCAGGGGGCTCAGTGCACATATGCCACTGATAACAATTTGTGCATGGGAACACTAGCTGCTTGCTCTGTAAACTCTGTAACTGCTTATATAAACTGCTGAAAACCGAGGCCTGGTGAGAGTTCCACCTGTGGAAGGGACGCCTTGCCCAGGACGTGTGATTCCCGCCCAGCCGTGTCCAGTGACAGGACTCTCCCGGCAGTGGGGCGTGGATGTTGTGAGTAATTGATTTATTGTGAAGTAATTGATCTGATGTGTTCTCTTTTCGGTCAACCTGGTGTTTCTCTTTCCAGTTGATTTGTGTCATTTCCCTTCAGGCGATCTGGTGTTTCCCTTTCCGATAGATCTGATGTTTTTCCCTCTCATTATATGACCTATTCGAATCTGCTGCTATCTCAGCCGATGTGGATGTTTTCCCTTTCCAGTCGAGCTGGTGTTTTTTCCCTCCTATTATTTGACCTATTCGGATCTGTTTGAGGACTATCGCCTTTACTATCCTCTATATAATAAAATATACCTCCGGTCCATTTGTTTGGAGTGGAAAGTTGCTTTTATGTCTCTGAACGAATCCCCAAACCTCTCATAACAGCCCCTAAACAGGTCTTCAGTTTCTACTCTTTCTCTTCTCTCAGGGTTTGTTCTTAACGTCAGCCAGAGTTTTTCTTTTAAAATTTAAATCAGATCATATCACTCTTCTAAATCCCTGCAGTGCTTCCCCATTTCACTCGAAGTAACAGTCAAGGTTCTTAAAAGGTACTGAAAGCCCTGACTGATCACGTTTCCTGCTGTCTGACTTCCTGTCCCACTGTGCTCCAACTGGCTCACTCTTGTAGAAACTTTGTCTGCAAAGGTTTAAACAATTCAAAGAAATTAAGAATGGAGAGTATACTAGGACCACAAGGATTATGAACATTTTATTTCTCTAATTTAAATGTTTCATATTTTTAAAAAACTGTGGTGTTATAAAGTTTGTGCAATTATTAAAATTGGCTGAATTTTATCCAAAATAAAAATGTTTGTTTACATTCTTGTTACTCAGAGTCTGGTCCAATTGCCAGTAACACCTGCATCACTTGGAAGTCTGTTAGAATGTAGAGTCTTGACCCCCACGGCAACCCAATCTGCATTTTATAGCACCCCTGGATAATTTGCATGAATAATAAATTTGAAAATCTCTGGTTTTGATTACCTTTGGTTTTATGGAAATGCTTGTGACTTGACAAGATATTCCACTAAATTAACAACAAAGAAATGAACATACTCAAATATTTTTTCTGCTTTTTTCTATGTTGTTATTTATCATCTGCTTTCCTCCTTTATTCAGAAAGCCAAGTCCAAAGAGAATTTACTTTCCTCCATGTGCAAGCCAGTGCACCACCTAGTATGTAATAAAACAATTCATTCTAAGGGTACTGATTGAAAATTGTTACTTTATTATAAGTCTGTTGGAAGAGGGAGCATATATATTTTGCATCCTTTAATAGCACAACACCAGACGTACACAGACACACACACATACACACATACACACACACACACAGAAAAACATACAAGCCTCCCTGGTGGAATTAAATGGAAAGTTTTTATTTCACGTCCCAGAGTGAACAAGCTGTGAGTAGCATTATCTGGAAAATGTGCCATACAGTATATTAGCAACTGGTCAGAATATTATGGTAAAGTTATATGGAGTCTCTGTTTTAGATCTAAGGAAAATTAAAAGTAAAATATCTGTTTAATTTATGTTTTATAATTGCCTACTTATGCATATAAGACAAGGTTTGTGGTATACCTTTATAGTACAAGGTGAAGTTAAAAAGTTTTATTTGAGATCAACACACTTGCTCTGAAGATGCAGTTATTATTTAGTCACTAAAGTGATGTGGAGCTACAGTATCGGGTGTCTGCACAGGGCCTATTCTGGGAAACTTGTGTGATACAAACCATGATTAACAAGAGGTAAACAGAGATGATATTTTGATTTTTTTCTAACTCAGTCAGTCACTGTATTATTAACAAATGAATAGTCAATATAGAAGACATTTCAAGCAAAACAGTTGCAACCAGGCCATATTTGTCTGGCAGGTGAAGCTATGCCATGCAGATAAGATGTGTAATTAACTACAGATTAACCTTTAAAAGCAAAACAAGAATTATACAAACTATTTTTGAAATGTATTCTGATATCCACTGTGTTAGTAAATAGAATTTACAAAATCGAGTTAGACACATCAGAATGTGAGATATAGGAGATTAAATAACTGTGAATTTTTCATTTTTGATCTCCTTGGTAATCCTTCCAGAAATTCATATAAAAACAACACTTTTACATATTTGGAATCATCACGTTTAACATCACTTCCCCTATTATAATAAAGTACAAGAGACCCTTTGGGTGAAAGGAGTAAAGAACTTTGCCAGATCTTAGAGACAGTGCCTCCAGGCTCTCATTGCTAATTCTTCCACATTCACATCCCTACTCAGCTACAGCTTTTTAGAATTCTGCTATAACTCTTACATTCTCATTGCTCAAATGGAATTGAAGAATGTTTTAAAAAATGATTTACCATGGCAATGAGTCAACAGATTTGGATTTAATGGTGTGATATTTATTGTTAAGTAAACGTCCAAGGGTTGCTGCAGTAAATTACCACAAACTTGGTGGCCTGAAACAGTGGATATTTATTCCCTCCCAGTTCCTGAGACCAGAAGCCTGAATGTGCTGGCAGGACCATGCTCCTTCTGAAGATGCTAGAGGAAAATCCTTTCTTGCATCCTCCAGATTCTGGTGTCTCCTAGAGCCCCCTTGTTGATAGCAGCAAACTCCAATCTCTGTCCCCATCTTCACAGAGCCTTCTTCCCTGTGTCTTCATGTGCCCTTTTCTGTCTCTTACAGGGACACACTCATTGGATTTAGGGCCCACCCTAATCCAGTATGATCTCATCTTGATCCTTACCTTTATTACATCTGCAAAGACCCTATTTCCAAATAACATCACATTCTGAGCTTCTTGGTGGACTTGGATATTTTGGGGACACTTCAAACTACAAGATTTATGTTACATCATGTACGGTTCACAGCTATTTTACTAAACATTGAAGTAAATAGAAATCAAATGATCAAATAACTAGTTATTACAGTAGATTTAAAAATCTGATAAGTTGACTAGATAATTTGAATCACGATCTCTACTAGAAATACTGAACAATCCTCAACATAATACATCAAATTCCTTTTGGAAATACAAATCTTGAACAAAATTGTACTGAGTGATTCATTAATTTCCTGGCACTCTCCTTCACATCTTTGTTCCTGAGGCTATAGATCAGAGGATTCAGCGTGGGAATCACTACTGTATAAAATACAGAACCCACTTTGACTATGAGCCATGAGTTTTTGGAGTTGGGTACACAATAAAGGAACAGGACAGTCCCATGGAAAATGGTGATAGCAGTCAGGTGGGAGGCAAGAGTAGAGAAGGCTTTTTGGCGTCCACCAGCAGAAGGCATTTTTATGACAGTGACAAAAATGATAATGTAAGTAGGGAGGATGACTACCAGGCTGCTCACATCATTGAATATGGCGATGACAAAACAGAGCACTTGGCTGATGTAGGGGTCAGAGCAGGAGACAGAGACGATGACTGAGTGCTCACAGACAAAATTATTTATGATGTGAGACCAACAGAAGGATAATGCCAGGAGAAAATATGTGAGTGTCAGGGAAGAAACTATACCCCATGTGTAGGGCCCAGCCACTAATGATGCACAGAGCTTTGGGGACATGACTACTGTGTAGAGCAGAAGGTTACAAACTGCCACAAATCAGTCATAGGCCATCACTGCCAACATGAATGTTTCTGTCACTGCAAATATACAACCCAAGAAGAACTGCATGATACATCCTATGAAAGTGATGGTTCTGTCTTCCGCAACCAAGTTCTCCAACAGTTTGGGTGTAACTGTAGTGGAATAACAGAAAAAAACAAAGGACAAGTGGCTGAGAAAAAAATACATGGGGGTGTGGAGTTTAGGACTGATCCTGATGGTCATGATCATGCCCAGGTTCCCTAGCACAGTGACTGTGTAGACGGTCAGGAACACCAGGAACAGGGGCACCTGGAGGTCTGGATATTCTGAGAAGCCCAAGAGGGCAAGTGTGGCTCCAGCACTCTGATTTCCTTCAGCTAACAACATGATGTTTCTTGGAGAAAATCTGAAATAATGGTAATAAAAATTATCATATGATAGTACATTTGTATAACACACACAATGTTGCAGACATTGCACTAAAACATCAAAATACATTAATTTAGATCTTCAAATACCACTATAATTGTAAAACAAGTAGCCACATATTTTACATAAGGAAACTGAGGCATATATGAGTTAAGGAACTTGTTAGAGGTCTTACAGCTTGTTAGTGATGAGTTGGGTTTTTAAGTTGACCCTGAGTGCCAGAGTTTGAATTAAGTTTAGGGTTAGATAGAATACTATTCTACATTGTTGTAGAAAAACATGTGTCTTTCATACTTCCATCGTTCTGAAGATCTATTTTTTTAATCGCACTAATATAACAATGAATATAAATTTAGCGCTAAAATTTAAGAAGGAAGGATCAGGAGAAGTAAAGCATTAGAGGAGATAATAATTCTATAGTTATGATAGTTAACTGAAGATCATAGGAAAGGCAGCATTTATGAGTCACCACAAGAATTTTTGAGTTTTGAAAAAATATATGGATGTTTAAGGAAGTATATCCCTGTTATCTTCAAGCTTTCCATTGATTTTATCCTCATGCTGCATTAATTGCTTTAGTGTTCTAAAAGCAATGTAGCAACCTGGTAAAATGATGAAGTTGCATTTATGACATGTTGTTCCCTCACTCCTGTGTTTTCTTTCGTCCTCAAGTGTTTTCTCACTTAGTGTCATGATGCTCTAAACATACTCATCTAGATTCCTTGATTATTATCTTCTAACTTTCTATTATTACTTTTCAACCTGATAACTTTACTAAGCATTTTATAACATTAAATACTCATAGAATATCTGTATTGGAGAGTAACCTAAAATGTGTTTTGCTCAAGCCTTCTGTATTTTCTAGAGAAAGCTAGAGAATATGGTAATAAACATCAATGGTTACATACTCACCCTCAAAATTTCCAGTGATGGAAACATTGGTTCTGATTAAAGCTACATATGATTACCTTGTTTTGAGTCATGCAACCTTTGTTATATTTGTATATGTTATTTTTTTTTTTAAAGATTTTATTTATTTATTTTTCCCCCAAAGACCCAGTAGATAGTGGTCTGTCATAGCTGCACATCCTTCTAGTTGCTGTATGTGGGATGCGGCCTCAGCATGGCCAGAGAAGCGGTGCATCGGTGCGCGCCCAGGGTTCCGAACCCGCGCCGCCAGCAGCGGAGCGCACGCACTTAACCGCTAAGCCACGGGGCCGGCCCTTGTATATGTTATTTTGAGAAAGCAAAAGCATCTTGTGTTCTCAAGTGGTTCACAACCACAGAAGTATCTTTAAGTCATTTAACAGTGATTTAAAAAAATAAGTTTATAATAATAACTCATGTCAATAACAAGCACATGTCTGAAATGTTCAGGTTAACAAAAGACTATTAGCATGACTCTCATAGACAAAGACATCATTTTTAGTTTTTTCTGACGAGGTCGAGGTAGAAAGAAACTATTACCTCATTCATAGCTAAATGCTTTTTTGACACTCAAAAAAATGTATTTCCTACATGTAGAAAAGAGAATGGGCAGGAAAGTGACAAAGAGCTAATAACAGACCAGCATAATGAAAGGAGCATGGGCTTGGAAACATATAGTTAAATTCAATTCCAGGCTTTGTCATTTACTGTGTTATCTTTGGTGAATTTCTTGAATTTTCTGAACCTCAACTTCTTTATCAGTAACAATGATATAATGCATATTTCATTGGTATGTATTAAATCAGGAAAGGATGTTAATATACTTAGCACAGAGTCTGACAGTTGTGGCATCCAGGAGATGTAAGTTCTTCTACCCTCACCTCTTTTAATTCGAGTGCTAGGACTAATTGGTATTATTTTTAAATCTTTATATTATTTTTAAAAATCTGAGAAACAGTTCAAGAGCCAAAGTGTGCAGTAATCAAATTGTGGGTACAATTTGGGACGTCAAAGGGTATCTCAGCTCTTTCTTGGAGCTCCTCTTGGTCTTGTTCTCTTAATTCACCACTTACCATCCTTCAGTAAATTGTCTGTTTTCCCCTTTGCTTTCTCATTATTATCTGACTCTCTTGTCCTCTCTTTCTAATTTCGGGTTGGTGCCTGTGGGAGACTTAGCAAGCTGCAATCATTACTCAGGTGGATTATGGTAGCAGAGGCACAGCCAACTTCCGCTAGTGCTGCTGGCTTGCACTGTGAGAACATCAGCTTCTCCTTCCCTTGATTACTGTGGTTATTGTGATGATCTTTGGCTCTGAAAACTTTGATTCTCCCTATTAGCTCATTCTAAACGTCTCTGCTCAGTTTTACCTAAAGCCTTACGCTAGCTGTTACCTAGTGTGCAACCTTCTTCAGTCATGCCGATATTCTCAGCTTATAATGAATAACACTTGCTCATTTATTCCTTGGCTTATTTGATCTTTCTCTTCTTTCAACTGAAACATCCTCTTTTTCTAGTATATTCATGAGCACTTGCAATATCTAAAGCTTTAAATGAAAATCACTATCACAAAGAAGCTTTCCCTTTTCACTCTAGCAATATTTTCCACATTCTTGGTATACCTACAGATATTACTATTAGGAAATCAAAATTTCCATGACATATTTTCTTCACTATTTCTTTATACATATTATTCTTATCTCCTTTCTACAAGATTTTGAGATGTTGAGGACATTCTCAGATTTTATAATACATTTTTTTACATTTTTCAATGTGACTGTACTATGCTAGGCACATGGTGAATATCCTCAAAGCAAAAATCAGGATGATACCATAGGGAGCCGGCAGGAGATCAAAGCTCAGCAACATGAGCCTTTGGGAAGACGGACTCAGGAGATATCATGGCATTTAGACTAACAAAGAGTGTTCCCTACCTCAAAGGTTACAGGACTTCAGTGTCCCCATATAAGTGAAAGATAACACAAGTCAGATCACCCAACCTGAAGCCAACTCACCTCAAGATCCTGTTCCTATTATTAATAGTCTCCAAGGAACTTCCCACTCAGAATTAAACATTATTAAAATATTAAGAAGTTTGTAAATATAGCAGGAGTCCACAATAAATTTTAATTAAAGTGAAGGGAATATATTTCTTAACATCCAGAAAAACTCAGAGAAAAACAGGAAAGGGGAGAGAGACAGAGATTTGGAAGCTGAATCTGACTCCTAGGAACAAACTGTAGGGCTTATGTATGCCTCCACGACCTCAGGAATTTAAGCCTTAGAGAATTTTTAGTGAACTACTTCTTTTTATATCGCAAACTCAGAAATTAGATTAAGTGCTCTCTTATGAGGTGTTTTACAAGAATATAGTTTCTTCTAAATTGCTGGAGACAATGCTTCATCAAGCCTACCTCAGGAATTTCTTTTAAAATACTACTTATAGAAAATATACAAATTGACTTAGAAAACATGGTGACTACAGCAAACAAGAAAGATAAACAGCTAAAATGAAAACTTTCAGAGATAAATTTTGTTAATATTTGCTGTATGATTTTTCTTTTTCTATGCATTATGTGTGTGTCTTGAAATGTATAAACAACATAACTTGGATTCTGTCTTTTTCATTTAACGTAAAATAATCCCTATTGTCCTTGGAAACATTGATTCACTTAATTGAAACTAACTTGCATTTTCTACTCTTCTAAGTTCATATTAATACAATTGAATAATATAATCTCTTTGTGTCCATACCTTCTTAAAAATGATAGATGTATTTTGGAAGAACATTTAACTCTCTAAAACCACTGAGTGTCAACCAATCCATTGGTTCCACTACACCCAAATATCACCCGATTAGATCCACTTACACTTTCCCTGGGCCCCTGACAACCTGACTAACCCTTGCCAGACCCTACCAGGAACCCCTAACACAGCAGAGGCTACTTATCACAAGGCATAGTATTATTTATTGTAAATGACACAGCCTTGCTCCAGAATGCCAGAGGTCTGCATTGTTATTTTCCCACTGGGATTGGCATGAGTTCCACATTGCTTCTGCTCCCCACCACTGACCTCTGCACCTTGAACCAGCTCTGGAGCCAATTTCTGCCCCAGAGTCACTCAAAGATAGCAATCTTCTGTGTCACCTGGTATATGAGTTTTCCATGCTCCATAACAAATTACCACCTACTCAGTGGCTTAGACTAATTAGCTTTTTTACCTCACAGTTTCTACAGGTCAGCAGTCCATGCACCACTTAGCTGGATATTCTGGACTCACCAGTGTTATCAGGCTGCAATTCAGGTATCAGTCAGAGCTATGGTTTCATAAGAGGCTCAACCGGGGAAAAATCCCCTTCCAAGCTCCTCAAGTTGTTGGAAGAATTCATCTCTTTGCAGATATAGGACTAAGGTATCCGTCCTCTTGCTGAACATTGATCAGCAGCTACTCTCAGATCCTAGAAGCCACCAGCAGTTCCTTGTTACACGGTCCTCTCGTAGGCCCTCTCACAACTTACTTCAAAGCCAGCAAGGAAAAGAGTCTTTCTTACTTCAAGGAGGGCCAAGACTCTCTTTTAAGGGCTTTCACTGATTAAACCAAGGCCACCCAGGATAAACTCTCATTTAATTAAGTCAAAATTAACGAATGTTGGACCTTAATTACACATGGAGATTTCTTCACATTTGCTATATAACATAACCTAACCAAGGGAATGGCATCTCATTATCTTGCTATAAGTCACAAGTCTCACCTGCACAGAATGAGAGGAGATTACACAAAGGTATATACACAAGGAAGTGGTAATTAATTACCTTAAGTGTTGTTTATCAGAACTGGTATAAGAGTCAGAGCAGTATTGCTAGGTGTGGAATGTGTTGCCTCTAAAGCCTTAAAACAGGTCTGTTATGAGAGGTTCGGGGATTTGATCGGAGAGGTAAAAGACACTTTCCACTCCAAACAAATGGACCGAAGGTATATTTTATTATATAGAGGATAGTAAAGGCGATCGTCCTCAAACAGATCCGAATAGGTCAAATAATAGGAGGGAAAAAACACCAGCTCGACTGGAAAGGGAAAACATCCACATCGGCTGAGATAGCAGCAGATTCGAATAGGTCATATAATAAGAGGGAAAAACATCAGATCTATCGGAAAGGGAAACACCAGATCGACTCAAGGGAAATGACACAAATCAACCGGAAAGAGAAACACCAGGTTGACCGAAAAGAGAACGCATCCGATCAATTACTTCACAATAAATCAATTACTCACAACATCCACGCCCCACTGCCGGGAGAGGCCTGTCAATCGACACAGCTGGGCGGGAATCACACGTCCTGGGCAAGGCGTCCCTTCCACAGGTGGAACTCTCACCGGGTCTCAGTCTCCAGCAGTTTATATAAGCAGTTACAGAGTTTACAGAGCAAGCATCTGGTGTTCCCATGCACAAATTGTTATCAGTGGTGTACGTGCACTGAGCCCCTTGGCTAACGTCCCACCCCAGTAATTGTGTACATGCATTGTTCTCTTTGGTCATCATCTTAGCGCGGCACAGATGGCCAGTCCATCCCATGCTACGACGCTCCAAGAGCCTTGAAATGTTACAACTTGCAACTCTCTCCATGGGAGAAGGGCCAGTTCCCACCATGCAGAAAGCAGCTTTTATATTTCTTTTTGTGCTGGTGGCTGTAGGTCAATGGAGTGGCCAAACATGGCTGTACTCATGTCAAGACAAGTTCTTCTAAGATCTGTGCTTTATCACTTCCAGTAGGGGACAGAAGACACAATCATTTGTCTTTTATTTTGGAGAGGATAGCCTGGAATGTTTCTGATTACTTCAGTCCTAAACACATCATTGAAGTGGCAGATCCCTAAATCTCTTCCTTCCTTTATGCCTTACTAAGGCCCTCAGCATCTTAGCCACCTCTTGTTTATCCTATATGGTTAGCATGATGCTGTCAGTGTAATGGACTGATGCGCTGTTCTGTGGGATGATCAAGTGGTAGAGATTTCTTCAAACTATATCAAAACAGAGAGCTGGAGAGTTAATACGACCCTGCACAAAACTTTAAAGATATACTTTTATCCATCCCATGGGGATGTTAATTGTTTGTGATTTCCTTTTAAAATTAAAAAGGAAAATACCACATTTTCCAAATCAATGATTGCATACTGTATGCCTTAAGCCACATTCATCTGCTCAAGGGCTACTATTTGGTTGAGTTTTCGATTGACTGCAGTCATTCTCCAAGATCCATCTGATTTCCTTCTGCCTGAGGAACTCTTTTTATGATTTCTTTTACTGTAAATCCACTGAAGATTGTCCTTTAGCATTTTTGGTTTGAAAAGACTTTGTTCCATCTATATATTTTTTAAAGTATTTCTTAGGCATAGGATCATAGTTCTACAGTTACTTTCTTCACCAATTTAACAGTGTCATTCATTGTCTTCTTTTTGAGTATAGAATTCTTTATATGTTCTACATACAAATCCTTTGTAAGACATATATGTGGCTTACATTTTCATTTTATTAGCGGTGTCTGTCACCATTGGGAAACATTTACCACAAGTTTTTAATGTTGATGAAGTTTCTTTTATCAATTTTTTGATGATCCATGCTTTTTGTGTTTTATCTAACAAATTCCCACCACAAATTTCAGATTTTTCTGTGTTTTATACTAAAATTTTGTACTTTTAATTTTTATTTTTAGATCTATGATCCACTTCATTTAATTCAAGTTAATAGTTGTATATCATGTGAGGTAAAATTTAAAGCTCATTTATCTAAATGGATATCCAGTTATCTCAGCATTATTTGTTGAAAATCATTACTCCATTGAATTGTAATGGCATGTTTGCTGAAATTTTGATGACCTCATCTGCTTGAGCCCATTTTGGGACTCTATTACTCTAATATGCTACTGCCTTTATTACTCAATTTTTTTTTGAAGTAAAATAGGATATGAATTTACGGAGAGCAGAAAAATACTTTACTCAATTTTGTTTGCTAGTTAGCAAGCTATAATTTTCATGAATAAAAGCCAACTTCTGTCATTCAATACAATAAATAGCAAAAGGTTGGTTTCTGTACAAGACACAGTAAGCTTAAGCATTTGTTAAAGCCATCTCTGGAGTAGGAGCTGCCTGATTACAATTCTAAAGAGCCATTCTAGATCTACACATACGTGATGAACAGAGAATTAGTTTTACTTTGGAAACACACATATGTAATTACCCTGTAGGATAAAGGATTTTAAAATAATTTAAAAATATTGCAAAATGTAGTCTGAGAATTTTATTTTATAAAATTTTGGTTTACATGTGGTTAGAGCTATTTCACTAAAAATTAATGTATGCAAAAATCCATAATCATGAAATATGCTGCCATAAATATATTAATAATAGCCTATTGATTAAATGGTTGGAATTATCAATTGCAATGCAAGAGTTGAGCAATCTGTAGCATAGCAAATCGTTTCTTTTCAGAAATAATATAATGAATATAACACTATTAAAGTGAGTGACAAAGCAATTTTGTGACAACTAATTTTCTGAATGTGTCTTTCACATCTTTGTTCCTAAGGCTGTAGATCAGAGGATTCAGCATGGGAATCACCACTGTGTAAAACACAGAAGCCACTTTAACCATGAGCTGAGAAGTTTGAGGATTAGGGATACAGTAAAGGAAAAGAATGGTTCCATGGAAGATGGCGATGGCTGTGAGGTGGGAGGCACAGGTGGAGAAGGTTTTCTGGCGCCCACTTGCAGAACGCATCCTCATAATAGTGATAAAAATGAGTATATAGGATGTCAGAATAATCATCAGGCTGCTCACCTCATTGAATATGGCAATCATATAACACAGTATCTGGCTGATATAGGGGTCTGAGCAGGAGACAGAAACAATTACAGAGTGGTCACAGAGAAAATTATTTATGATGCTAGACTCATAATAGGATAATGCAAGAAGAAAACATGTGAGTGTCAGGGAACACACTATGCCCCATGAGTAAGACCCAGCCACCAGCAGCGCACAAAGCGTCTGAGACATAGTAGTGGTATAGAGCAGGGGGTTACAAACTGCCACAAAACGGTCATAGGCCATCGCTGCTAGCATGAACGTTTCTGTTACTCCAAATATGCAAGCAAAACAAAATTGTAAAATGCAACCAGAGAAAGAGATGGTTCTGTCTTCCACAATCAAGTTCTCCAACAGTTTAGGAGTAACTGTGGTGGAAAAACAGAAGTCTACAAATGACAAGTGACTAAGAAAAAGGTACATGATCGAGTGGAGTTTGGGATTGATCTTGATGATTAGTATCATGCCTAAATTCCCCACTGCAGTGACTGTGTAGATAGACAAGAAAACCAGGAAGAGTGGAATCTGGAGATCTGGATATTCTGAAAAACCCAGGAGAATAAAAGTAGGTATGGTACTTTGATTTCCTTTGGATAACATCATGATTCCTGTCGAATAAAGAACCAAAAGTTATTCCTGAAAAATACAACTGAATTGAAAGGAGAAACACAGAGAATAAAGAAGCTTCATATATCTCTGTGAAGTTGATGTACAACAGTGATTCTCAACGTGTGGTCCCCAACCAGCAGCCCCAGGAGCGCCTGAGCATTTGTTAGGGATGCAAATTCTCAAGCCACATCACCAACTTCCTGAATCAGAAACTCTGGGATGGGGTCATATCATGATTTAACCAGTCCTCCAGGTGATTTTGATGCCTGTTAAATTACGAGAACCACAGCTGCAGAAGATATATAGTAATCACTCTATAGTTTAAAATTCAGGCCTTCTTGGCAACATTCATATAGAACTGAAACATAAATTGAGAGCATGAAAGAGATTGTAAAAAACAGAAGAGAGGCAGAACAGAAACACAGAGAACCTTGTTGTGGTTCTAAGAATTACAATAAAGATCAAGGAGATTACTTGTCATGGCAAATGGTGCCATATAAATCTTAGTATTAATAATTTTTTATTTTTTACCTTTTCTAGACATAACAGAGTTAAATACTCATAGAATTTATGAGTTGAAATAAATCTTAAATGTATCTAGTACGTGTCTTCCACTTAATGCTTGAGAATTCATTCCAGAATAAAATGCATGAAATAATCATGTAGCCCCCATAAAAAGCTTCATTAATGGTATACTGCCTCTTGGGCTGTGGGCAATTGTGTGGATATTTTATTGACATTGTGCTTAACATTTATTATTTTATTAAAGTTAATTAAATTTTCATTAAGTATTTATTACTGTGCTTTTAGGTCATCCATTCTGATATATATATTATAAAATTATATATATATAATTAAATATATAAATTATATATACAATGTTTTTGAGAACAGAAAACAGAAATGTCTTATAGTCATCAACAATAATTCCATACAAAATATGTTCTATGATCCAATGAAAATTGCACATTTTCTTAACCAATAAGAAGTAAGCCCTCTCTTATGATGAGGCAAACTCGGAGAAGATAAGGAAGTGAGAGCAGTAAGACCATAAAATGAAGGGCCCCAAGATATAGACACAAGACTGCAGCAAAATTAGATGAATGATCTGCTCCATCTTCTCAGCTTTGCCTGGAGCAAGTGTCAGGCTCCAGACTCAGCCCCATGATCGCCTACCTTTACATGCACAACAAACAACTCCAGACATAGAGCAGCCATCATCAGCATATTCTATCCAATAGCAAGTGGGACTGGGTGGATACATTGTAAATATCCACTATTATTCAGGCTGTTTTAATAAATAAGTTCCCTTCAGCATTTGAATGTATTAGCAAAACCCTGGCATATTAGGGAGATTACCACTCTTGCTCTGGCTTACTGGCACACTTACTAGGTCAATAACAAAAAGGTACTCAGGAAAAGACTTAATACTCAAACCCTAGAAATTTCAAATAATTTTGGTGAAAATCAATGGATTAGGATTAGGTTTGTACTCAAACCATAAGATTTCAAAAATCAACAAATATTCCATAAATTTTCTGGGACTTCCCCATTGTTCACTGCTGCCAGTTTCTGTAATACAAAATTTAATTCTAAGAAACACTTCATGCCCTATTAGGGAAAATTAAAATATCTCTGACCATGAAAAGGGTCATCTATAAATTTTAGAATAATCTATCTGAGCTGTTGCTCCATGTTTTCCATCTAAATTGAAAGATAGCAAAAGAGAAATCAACTGACCTGAAACCAGAAGATCTTGATTACTTTACTGAGGATTTCTGTTTATGATTAATGAACCTCAGACATTTTTCTTCTCCGTAATCAAACGTTCGTTAAGATAGCAACAGGCTTGAGGTTTGTAACAAAAGTGGCAGTATGTTTCAATGGGTATGCCGTTAAAATAGCATTATATTACCAAGACATAAGAAATCTCAGGGAATACAAGGAAAAAGCTAAAAGCTGAATCCACAGGCTGAACTCTGCCAAGCTCTGGATCTTATATCTGCCTCCATGATTGTGGAGATATAGACTACAGAGAATTATAATTGAGGTATTTTTCAGTGGGCTACGAACACATAATTAGTAGAAATACTGTCTCTTGTGCCATTGTGGTAGACACATTTTCTTCTAAATCATTAGGGATGATTACATCACCACATCTATTCCATTAATTGCTTGTAGATATTAAATTATTGAAATAATACATATCGATTAAAGAAAACATAAACTGTGGAGTTTTAAATAAGAAAAAAAAGGACAATCCAAAAATAGCTGTTATTACCTCAACTGCGATTCAAATTACACATTCAAGTTTAGAGTGGAGAAACTTGGCCAACACTACCTTAAACAAAGGATGAATGTGACCATCATCAGTGATATAATGTGGATATCATTTACCTCCTGATACGATGTGATAAGAAAGACTTCACATCTGTGATATTCTTCCCCCAAAATCCATAATCCCGGCTTAATATGAGAAAATCATCAAGTAAACCCATATTTGGAGGTGTTCTACAGGGTACCTAGCCAGTACACCTTAGGACTGTCAAAGTTAAGAAAAACAAGAAAAGAGTGAAAAATTGTCACACATCAGAGGAAGTTGGAGAGACATGACAACTAAATGCAATGTGGTACCGGGGATTGGATCCCAGAAAAGAAAAAGGGTATTAATAGAAAAAACTGATGGAATCCACTAAAATTTGGATTTTAGTGATCATGATGTACCAATGTTTCTTTTTTTTTAGTTTTTATTTCATTGTGAGAAGAACACTTAAAATGAGTTCTATCCTCTTAAGAGATTTTTAAGTGTACAATACAGTATTGTTGACTACAGACATAATTTTGTACAGCAGATCTCTAGAACTGATTCCTCTTGCTTAACTGAAATGTTATGCCCGTTGATTTGACACTCTCCATTTCTCCCTCTCTGAGACCCCGGCCACTATGGTTCCACTCTTTGATTCTATGAACTTGATTATTTTAGATACCTCCTACAAGTGGAGTCATGCAGTATTTGTCTTTCTGTGATGGGCTTATTTCACTTAGCATAATGTCCTCAAGCTTCATCCATGTGGTCACATATTGCAGAATTTCCTTCCTTTATTAAGGCTAAATTTTATTCTATTGTATGTATATACCACATTTTCTTTATCTATTTATCTATCCATGGACACTTAGCTGGTTTCTACATCTTGACTATTGTGAATAGCTCTGCAATGAACATGAGAATGCTAATATCTTTTTGAAATCTTGATTTCAATTCTGCTGCATAAATATACAGAAGTGGGAGTACGGATCATATAGTAGTTTAGTTTTTAATTTTGCAAAGAACCTCTATACTGTTGTCCATAGCAGCTTCACCATTTCTCAGTCCCACCAACAATGCACAGGAGTTCCAATTTCTCCATATCCTGGCCAGCACTTTTCTTTTTTTTTCTTTGATAGTAGCCATCCTGACTTGGAGGTTATATCTCATTGTGATTTTGATTTGCAATTCCCTGATGATTAGTGTGACATTGCACATTTTTTCATATACTTTTTGACCATTGGTATATGTTCTTAGAAGAAATGTCTAAATCAAGTCCTTAGTCAAATTTTTAATGGGCTTATTATCTTTTTTTTGCTATTGAGTTGTATGAGTTCCTTATATGTATCAGATATTAATCTTTTGTCACATATATAGTTTGCAAATATTTTCTCCCATTCCATAGGTTGCCTTTTCAATACTGAAAAGATATTACAGTGAAAAAAAATTGATAAGCCAACATCTTAGATAACAATGTTAATATTTTCGTTTTTATTTTTCCATTTTTTTAACTTTATGTATGTCTATCAACAAATAGATTTACAGGCCTATTTATCTATCCATCATCCATTATGGAATGATGAAGAAAGAGTGGATTTTTTATTCCATATGTCAAAATCTATATATCTTTGTTGCCTCTCCCCTCCATCATAAACCCAATCAAAAATAGCAATGATAATGAAGGAATAAATCAAATAACAAAGACACGCTAATAAAGACAAAATAAAGACCAGCTGATGTAATTTTCCCATAATTTCAGGAACGGGTGGAGGGGGACGGAGGCATCTAGAATCATGAAACAGAGAAGGCGGAGCTGCAGCTAAGGATGCTGTAAGCGCAGATCTAAAGAAAGAGTACAATATTCAAAGTCCATGAGGGGCTCAAGCTGCAAAAGTATGTGGTAAGTGAACAAAATAAATCCTGAAGTTTGGATGAAAATGTAAAGGGCCAAAGACACCCAGTATCCACCCATGGAGAAGAAGATGAAAACAATTATCTAATGGATATCAAGATTTATATGAAAGCTGTAATAATTAAGAATATGTACTAATGGCAAATACGTCAATGGAATGCAGGAGGCAGTTAAGAAGCTGACTGAAGTAGATTGAAAGACTGGGT
Organism: Rhinoceros unicornis; assembly: GCA_028646465.1. Lineage (NCBI taxonomy): Eukaryota > Metazoa > Chordata > Mammalia > Perissodactyla > Rhinocerotidae > Rhinoceros > Rhinoceros unicornis. The sequence goes on along the minus strand of CM053540.1, from coordinate 13,478,475 downwards.
CCAATTATTCACCATCTCCTTGCATCCAGAAGTTCTCCATACTTTATTATTGATGGAGTGCATTTCTTCACCTTTGGATTATGAGTCCTGTGACATGTTTAATGATCTGTTGGCAGGAAAGAAAGTATGGCAGTTTTTAGCCTAGGCTCTGAGAGACCTTGAATATTTTCACTTGGTCTACTGCTTTTCCGATGTTTCCATAATACAAAGAGCCAAAGAGTCTAAAGATGATAAAATACATGTGGAGAATCCATACTCACAAAACTGGTGTGAAGCAAAACATTCCTGGTCTCATAGCCTAAGGCAGAGCCACCTCAGACGACCTCCTGATCTTTAAAAATAAATAAATGTACTTTTAAACCATTGATTGTTTGACAGTTTTTTTAAGAGTTATCGTGGCAACAGTTGACAATTACACTGATAAACGCGTATATGGTCACTTTATAACAAGATTGGTATTGCAGAACAGCAAGGATAAAATGGATTTTTGTCAGTAAACAGCATGTGACAATGATACAGTTTCTGGGTAAAAATGAATTAGTACCATGAATGTTAGTGATTGACTACAGTTCCGATATGCTGTGTTTGGTTACATTTGGCTCAATTCCCACATTTTCTCATTCCAAGACCCAGGCTGAAGGAACACTCACTATTTGCAGTATGCTCTTCTCCAGGGTGAACTCATAAGCTCAAGGAGGAAAGATTCAAACCATGTAGGGGCGTTTAAAGCTTCTTTTATGATGTAACTTATGACACATTCACTCACTTTCCATTGTCCCAAGCAAGCCACATGGGAATTATTCTCTCTCTGCCTACAGAGAAGCATGACAAAGATGAAGAGAATAGACAATACTGTTTAACAAGTAAAACAATGTATCATAGACCCAAACCTCACACCATCCACAAAAATAAATTTTAGGTGACTCGTAGGACAAAATATGAAGAATAAACATTCTTGAATGTAAAATAGATAGATGTGATCCTGACCTCAAGAGTAGATAAATATAATCTTCAACAATTAAAAACCTTACAAAAGTAATAGATT